>CM044012.1:59382611-59982611 GCA_024085815.1 Flaveria linearis
ATACTCAGTTTCATGATGACGGGTAGAATAAGCCAGATGGTTCCCGCCATCCTGTTTCAGGTTCCAGAATTCCTCCTCTCAGTTTCTGGATTTCACTTCTCGGGCAAAACTTGGCGATGGCTATGTTTTTGAATTCCTCCCAAGTTAAAGCCAAGATTGCATCGGGCCTCGGTTCCTCTTTTCACTGTTCCACCACGTTAAGGCCCGTTGCTGCAGCATACTGGTGGCATACCTTACTTTGAGTGCTTCGGGGCACTCACAGTTGACGAAGGTGTTCTCCATCCCCTCAAACCATTCTAGCAGACCGGTGGCACCTTCCTTGCCACTATAACTCGGAGGCTTGCATGAACTAAAGTGCTTGAAGGTGCAAGACTGGTTGTTACGCCGTTGGTTCGCACTATTTCCCCTTGGCCATGCTGTTGTTTCGTGACGTTTGCGATCATAGTGCTGCTGAGTTCAGCCACCATGGTCGGGATGACCGCAGCCATTTGCCGGGCAATCATGGCAGCAAGCTTACGGCCGGATCTTCCTCGGTTTCCGTGGTAACGAGACATGCTGGAAAAATACAAATTGGTTAGGATCGGTTAAAGGATAATAAGGGTGGGCAATTAAGGTAAGAATCATGAATTATACGGAATGATTCCATTTGGTGACGCATCACCATTTGGAAACGTTGACACGTCAAGATGAATTGACCCATTCACCTCAGAAACTCGTGTATGTTGGTCATAGTTTATCACTCATCCCGGAAATCCCCAGGTAAGCATAACTGGTCCCGTAGGATTTATGCGAAATGCTTACCTTAGCCCGAGGGCCTTTTGCCAGAAAATCCAGATACAGGTGTCTATGTACCACACTAGTTCTTTGGTTTATGAAATCAAAAATCTTGATGGGATATTTACAAGATTAGACATAAAGTCTAAAGAATTCCTATCAATAGATTCTACTTGGAGACGAGAATAAGTTTAAGAAATAGTAACTGTCGGGGAGAATTAACGTTTAAGATAAGTCTAGGGAACGGGTAACAATATGTAATCATGTAGAAAGGCACCTATGCTAAGGCATCACATTGCACATAATGAGGCATAGCGTTAGGCAGCATGCAAACAATAAGTATGTATTCATAAGAATACTATTCTATAAGGATCATGCATAAACTATAGTATAGGTCACCATTTCTAATAACCTAAATCCCTATAGTTATGGGCTCTGACCAATCTGTCACACCCCAACCTTGACGGTGGAACGTCGAGGTGTGAGGGTTAAGATTGTTCACAGCCACATAACGCTATGTTAAGTATAAAATGCCATTAATCAATTGTTCAATCACCACATACATCAATGTCTCAAAGTAAATCAAACAAAAACAAGAATTCAATCGTCTTTATTAAGCCTAGGTCCATGTTCTAGGTTTAAGCATTCCTTCAATCATCGCTAAGCTTGCACGTTACCTGAAACATGTTGAAAATAAAGTCAACTAACTAGTTGGTGAATTCTCATGGTTTTAAATACAATAAGTATACAAAATGTGGCAATTCTAGTCAATGGTCACAAGACAGCAAGTATATAGAACATGCATAGTTACAATCAAGCCTCGACTGAATAATATGAATAAGCATATTAGCTAAGTGTATTTGGTTCCCTAGTGCACAAGGATACGGCTCCTAGGAGTCGGCAATACATCGACTTTAGCACCAAATAGGCTTGTCAGGCCCAAAGATCTAAGACTTCGCTAGGCTAGCAATAGTTAATGATTGCTCACGTATGTCACATCTCATATATTACTTAACATATTCAAACAACCACGACTATGTAAAGAATTGCACGTGTGTATTAAGTATCAAAGCGTGTATGTGTAAGTTTGTATACGCAACATGTTTCACCCCGAAAGATGTGAAATAATCGTAAAGCGGGGCATAAGAACTCACGTGTTTAATAAAGGAGGCTTGTAGACGTAATAAGAATAACCACGAATAAGATTTCCAACACAAACGTCACAACGCACCTAAACGAAATAAAGTAGCGCGTTATAATTTGTTTGATGATTATTGTAGGTCTAATAGGATTTAATAATCATTCGTATTTATTACATGTTAATAACGTGATCGGTTAAATGGAACGAATGGATTATACTTGGTATAATCAATTGTTAGCGCGTAAGAGAAATAATAAATAAAACTTGATTTAAATTGTACGTTAAACCGGTTTATAAGGATTGTATATAATAGTGATTTAGCTATTATAAGGAACTATATAAATATATATATTTATAGGTATAAGTAATTAAACAATTTAATTGTTTGAATATACATATAAATATATATACTAAACAATTATAATATTGTGTATAATAATCAATATAAATGATTTAGCTATTAAAAGAACTATGTATAAATATATATATATATATATAAGTAACTAAACAATTAAATTGTTTGAATATATATATATAAATATATATACTAAACAATTATAACATTGTATAATCATAATAAGTGATTTAATTACTAAAAGAATAATATATATATATATATATAATATATATATAGGTATAAATAACTAAACAATTTAATTATTTAAAATATTATATACATATACAAGTATTATGTTTACTCATTTCTTTTGTATTTTTAAAACTAAAATAATGTATTTATAAATACAAAAGTATTTTATAAAATTAATTTAGTCCCAAATTAATTAAACAAAAGAAAAAAAAATAATCTGTATTTTATGAAATTAATTTTAGAATTTTCAGAATTTAAAAAGGTTTAATAATTAAAAAGAAATGAAGAAAAGAATAAAAAAAATCAGAAAATAAAAAAAAGAAAAGGGGCAAAGGGGCTCCCGGGGTCGAACCCGGGGCTCCCTTGTAGCCTGAAGCGCAGGAACCAGTGAACCAGGGCCAATGCCTTGGTTTCACTTGGTTTGTTTTAATTTTAAACAGAATCCCCTTGCTTTCCCCAAATCCTATGAACCCTATTTCGAAAGAATCAAAATCGGCCCTCGATTCGGTGTTAATCACCTAAATCATCATAGGGCTTTTGATCTTTGAATGAAATCGAGTAGAAAACAGGTTTCAATTACCTGTTTGATGAGATTAAAGGTGGTTTCGAGTGCGGTTTAGGTTTCGGATGTTCTTGAATTTGGGGCTTTTTGATTCGAGAGGATTTATGGTGAATTGAGAGTTTGGGGAGTTTAGGAACTTCTCAATAAACTGAAAGACCACAATTTATAAGTTTGATTTCTTGTTTTCGAGCAATTCCCGTTTAAATTTTGAAACCGCGTTCCCGTTTACCAAATTTGAGAGATTCGAGTTGTTATTGTGTGATGTTGATTGATTTATTAATTGATTAGGCCGCGTATTTACTTTAGGTGTGATTGATTTGGTTTAATTTGTGAAATTAAACATGATTTGATTCGAATTTTTTTTAATTTGATTCGGTTTTGATTTGGAAAGGGTACGAGCGGGAAATTGAAATTCGAGTGGGTTCGGGTTCGAAACTGAGGGTCGAGCGAGTTGGGGGGTTTAATTGGGGTCAAATCGCCTTAAAATGGAGGTTTGAGGCTCGCCGGAGCTCGGCCGGAGCTCCGGCCGTAGCCACCGGATAATCGGGGAGGAAAGGGGGGTTTGGTTTGGGATTTACACAAATGGTCCCTCTTCTTTCGGATGTTTATTATTTCATGTTTTAAACTTTTATTCAAAGTTTTCAAAATGGCAAAACAACCCCCTGTACTTTAATTCTAAGTTTTATTATTATTATTATTATTATTATTATTATTTATATTATTATTATTATTATTATTATTATTATTATTATACTATTATTATTATTATATTTTATTATCATTATTATTATTATTATTATTATTATTATTATTATTATTATTATCTATTATTATTATTGTTATTATTTTTATATATATATATAAAATTTACTAATGATGCTATAAAATGGCATAAATAAAACGAACAAAAATACAGGATGTTACACATGTCACTTAGGCGGTTCGCTGTCGTCAGCGGCCTCTACACGGAGGTGGAGGTCGGACAGCCGATGTACACCACGGCCTTGATCCGCGGGCCGACGACTCCGATCAGGTCTGGTGGCCTGCCATTGGCGACGGACCGTACGGTGGTGATACGAGGTCATCTCATATACGAGACCCTCTGTATAGATACATTCACCGACTCATCGCCACGTCCGTCGCTGGTCGTGGGGCGGGGACCGACAGGGTCAATGCCGCCGACCTTTTCTTTCTTCGGTGTGTACTCACACACCGACACTGCCACCTCGCGCATGTCCTTGCTGATTATTTTGCTAGTTATTATCATCGGCAATCGCGAGGGGCGTTAGTGGGCGGGAGCATCGTTTCCTGGATTGCTCGGGGCTTGGGGTACGCGCACGCCATGTCCCAGCTCCCGCTACCTCCGACTCCTGTGCGCGTGGCCGCCCGGACCACCGCCACTGGGATGAGGATCGTTCGGAGGTTCCCCGAAGGCACGTGGCACCTGCTCAGTAGATACCATGAGCTCGCGCCATGGGTGCCCGAGCCATTGATCGACCCCCGAGCTGGCGGGGGCTGAGGTCCACCTTCAGGATGCCCACGAGCCCCTTGGCGGCGGGGAGGATCAGCCCATTCCCCCGCCGCACGACCAGGACCCGCCCCAGCATCCTCAGCGTTGTACCATGTCGTGCGATTGCCTGCTCATGTTCTTGACACGCTTCAGGACACACGAGACAGGGTCACGAGGCTGGAGGATATGACCAGGAGGCTGCATGATATGATGGACTGAGTCGTCCAGCACATGGTCACGGACTATGCCGCCTCGGGTACGACGTTGTTGTCATAGCCACCGAGGCGGTTAGACCATGACGGTGCTGGCCCTTCTGGCGCGGGCGGGTCTGGTCAGGGCAGCGATCCGGGGATGATGGATTAGATAGGTATTTTATTTGTATTTATTTCTTTTTGTATGTAAAAACTCGTTGTATATATATATGTGCAGTTTCAGTTATGATGACTTGTATATTTTGTTGTGTTTGTTTGGTTGTGTTTCTTTGTTTGTTTGTTTTATATTTGTAATGTTGATGTTAGTTGTATATGTTTGATAATAACTGACTTTTACGATTAGGTTAACCATGTGATAAAATAACAACCAACTTGTTTAATAAATAATTAAACACAAAAATTACTTAATATGATAAATTAATATAAACACAAAATACAAACTCGTATGTTATGATTAGATTAACCGTTTGATAAATAAAAATAAAAAACAAATTAAAAAAATTTAAAAAAATGTACAAAATGTCACGGTTTGGCCAAACTGTGACATAAAAATAAAAAAACACAAACTCGTATGTTACGATTAGATTAACCGTTTGATAAAATAAAATAAAAACAAAATTAAAAAAATTTAAAAAATGTACAAAATGTCACGGTTTGGCCAAACCGTGACATATACACCTCCAAAACCCTAACTGTCACCCCGTTAATTACACACCCAATGTGACACCTCATAATATCAAGCAAAGAACATTGTGGATTACTGTCACATTAGTGTGACAGTTCAGATGATACAGATAGATTTAATAAACAAAGTCTGAGAAACATTCAAGATATTCCCAAATCAAAAAGGAAACCTAAGATTCTTCTTGTTGAAGATCATGTGGAGAATGTGATGGTATGTAGCATCTGTCATCAATAGACTGTCAATCAACATCAAGCTTGTGAACTCATCGTGTGTATTGACTAGCCTCACGTAGGTTCATAATCTATGTATCGTGTTAATCGAATTATCTTCATGTACATGTTCTATGTGTGTTAATTATCCTTATGTATTTATTGTTTTTATGTATACATGTCGTGTTAGTGAATCTCTCGTATACTCGTTTATTAAAAATTAAATATATAATAATAATAATAATAATAATAATAATAATAACAAAATAATAATAATAATAACAATAATAATAATACTAATATAATAATAACAATAATAATAGTACTAATATAATAATAAATAAGTTAGGGGGTTTGTTTTGCCATAATTAGAACTTAAAAGAAAATATGTTGCATAAAATAACAAAATACAAACCGCAGGGACCATTATGTAAATTTTAAAGTTTCAAAACCAACCCCCGCCCACCACGATTTTCCGGCGCCGGTTCCGGCCAAACTCCGGCCAGTCGCCGGCGACCACCAAAACCGCATGAAAACTCGATTTTTGTAGCCCAAATTACACCAAATCGCCTCGTGAACAAGATTCGAACCTCATGCAACTGATAAAACGCGTAGAAACGGTCAAATTAACGGTAATAATCTTTATCACTTTATCATTCGACCGTTCAATGACTAATTCATCCACTCAACACTAATTTAATCAAAATTAACCGAATTACACGGACTTTAGCTCACTATGAATCTAATGTTACTGTCCATTTCATCAAAACACACACAAACAAACCGATTTAATTAGTACCTCTGTTCGAACCTGCAACTTTTTCAACCACCAACCTCCAAGCATTATAACTCACAATTAGCATAGGGCTTTTGATTATAAGCCCCATTCGAATCTTTCTGTGCAAACAATTTGATTTCCATCAACGTTTGATCAACATTCGATTTCAACCTATACCGCGGCTTGTTCTTAAACTGTTCTTATCATCAACTCAACCAAATCAGGTAATTAAACACTCTAATCTACTCTTTTGATATGAGGATTAAAAGCCCCATGAAATTATTCTATAACATAATCAAATCGGGGCTCAATTTGATCGATTTCGATCTAGGGTTTATATGGATTTGGGGATACTGGACAAATCATGTTTAAAAAGAAATCAAACTCCATATTCTTGCGGCCACAGCCTTTGGTTCACCGGTTAAACACAAGCTGCTCCACCCGAGAGGTCCCGGGTTCGACCCCGGGCCACTGCAATTATTTTTTTAAGCCCTTTTGAGCTTCTAAAAATTATATAAAAATTTCTAAAAGTCCTAAAAAAAATTTTATAAACTTTCTTATTTAAAATGTTACAAAATGATTTTCTGTAAATTCATTTTTTTTAAAAACCTCAAAATCTTTATAAAATATTATTTATAAATATGGTAAATAACTATTTTTATAAAAATAGACATTATATCGTATTTAATTGTGAAATAATTATAGAAAACCATAGAAATTATACAATATATAATTTCATAAATCATTTGTAAATATAATTACAGGTTATATTTTTATAATTTAATTAATAAATTATTATTGAATTATACAAAGAATACATACATATACTTCTTTCGAATAAATCAAAAATACAATAATTTCATTATTTGTCCAAAATCCCACAACTCAATTTAAATCCTAAAATCATTAGGTGTAAAATCAAACTCAATATATATAATCGTGTACGCCAACCCAAATCCAATCAAATATATCTATTAGCATCGAATACGTATTAAAGACTTAAATACAATTATTACATAGGTATTGATCGTGTTTGATCGTGCATTGCTTGATTCTTTGAAGTTTTTGTGCATTACATCAATTCAAGGTGAGTTTCGTGGCCCCTTTTTATGCTTATACAAATTTTCAATGTTTTCAATCAATGGGGGAAAAGTATGCTCACCCGTTTTCAATGCTGTACATAGTATATTCTATGTTCATACTTGGAATCAATGTGATACTGTTTTGCATGCGTACATGGTGTTATTCTATGGAACACTCATACAACCATAAATTCCCGGGTTTGGGAACCAACGGTTAGGTATTGGTAGTACTACTGGGTTGACACCCCCACCCTTCGACGATTGGTTAACTTGCGAGTTACCAACACAGCTGCCAGCAATCCGGCCAAGGGTGAATATATTCCGGCAGATTTATATGCATAACGTCATTAGGTTTGGTTGTCTTTAAACACATGTTATGTGGTTTGTGCTTGCAGTATGATTCCATATCAAATCTATACAGTATCAAATGTTTTAAATTTAAACCTGCGGAACTCACCAACATTATGTGTTGACATTTTGAGCATATCTTTTCTGGTGAACATAATCAAAGAGGATAGCTAGTGCTGATGCCTTAGCAGAGACCCTTAGGATTTCATTAGTTTTGCATTTGTAATGTATATCATTTGTATTCATTTGTGAACTATGTGTATTTTGGATTTAGAATCAATAAGACTATGATAGTCGTGGAACTGACTAACCACGACACAAGTCACCATTGTGTCGGGCGACGTCATGACACGAGAAGTTTGCATGTATTATATCTCTGTATTTATACCAAGTGTAATGACGATCCCGTCCGTCGCATCCTCGTGTTTCCGCTCTAAATGAGGGTGTGACAGATTGGTATCAGAGCCTTGGTTATAGAGAATTAGGTGGAGAATTCGACCTAGACTATAACCTAAGAACCTTCATATAGAATGCATGCTAGGGATTGTGTGCATTTGATTTTACCTAAGTGTTTTTCATGATTTGTGTGACACATAGACACCTGTATCCTGGATTTCCTGGCAAAAGGCCTACGGGCTAAGGCAAGCGTATTCGTATAAATCTCATTGCGAGACCCGTTACGCTACCTGGGGATTTCTGGGATGAGTGATAAACTATGGTCAATACACAAGTCTATAAGGCAAATGGGTCAAGTATATTAAATCTATGAATTTAATATACAAGTATGTTCCTACATACTTGATTTTATACATATACACGTGTTATCTGAACATCTCGAGAAAGACATTAATACTCTTAGTCTTTCTCCATGGGATACTATGATACTAGAACTTTACGCTTGTATGCGTACAACATCATTAGGGAACTTCGGTGATCACGCGTAGCGTCGATCTCGGATATTGAATCCGACCCTACCATAGTTATGACTGAAATTCTGAAAGTACGACGGAGATGCAGTTATCATTAGACATAATGTGCTTATGTGCTTATTTGCTATTACATGCTAATATTGGAATACTGGCTCATGGACATAAGGACAATACATTATTTGTGCTTGATGAATCTAAATAATACTATGATGTTAACTTGGGGTAAGTAAAGCTAAGGGTGATCATGCAAGGTAGATTACCATTACGGGTGCACACGTAATTGCAATTCACCATGCATGAGAAGTCTGGTTAGTCTTACCATGAGGTAACGATCATGAGTATTACACGTTTCTATTCTATACCCTAGAATGCTAGGGTCATAATTCTAGTAAGTCCTTTGTTGAAGGCAATCAAACATTATAAGTCCTTGTTGAAGGCAATCAAACATTATAAGTCCTTGTTGAAGGCAATCAAACATTATAAGTCCTTGTTAAATGCAATCAAACATTATTAACATTTACTCAAGTCCTGTCATACTTAGAGCCTTCATGGTATTTCCAATCATGATACTGACCTTATGAGATATTCCTCCACTTAGCGTTTCAGTAACTACTGATTAATGCTTAGAATGAAAGTGGAACACATGAATGTAGAGGAGTAATGATACTCTCTACCCATACAAATGTATTATTTGAGTAGATGCTAAGGAAAATTAAGATGTTATGTAACTAGTTTAAGTATTATTCAAGGTATATCGTGGATGTGGTGGGAACGCTGCGGGGAACCCTATATATAAGCATCACCGGTATACTAAGAATGTGCTTAACCTGGGCTACATAATGATCTTAATGGACCGAAGCATATGTTATTATGAATTAATGAGTGAAATCATGCGGTGACTAAAGTTTCCATCTTTCTGTAGTTAGAAGATGGCGCCTAAAAGAGTCACACGCAAAACCAACCAAGAAGCTGAAGCCCCGCAAAATAGGAGAAGGGGTAGACCATCAAGAGTTGGCGGTGCTCCAGCTGGCAATAATCAAGAAACTGGCACCCCTGATATAGCTGCTATGATTGCTCAGCAGCTAGCTGCATTAGTTCCTACTATTGTGACGCAAGTAAGCGACGCCCTGCTGAATCATCCTCTCCACGGGGATCATAACACCAACGGCCAACATAACCAAGGGGTAGTGGATGATATTGGCATTGGTGGAACCAATGGAAATGAAACTGGTGGCAACCATACCAAACGGGGATGCACATATAAAGAGTTTGTGGCTTGCAAACCCCACGAATTCGATGGAAAAGGCGGAGCAATAGCCTTGACCAGATGGATCGAGAAGATGGAGGCAGTAATCGAAATTAGTGAATGCCTCGATAGTCAACGAATCAAATATGCCACTTGCTCACTGCAGGGCAAGGCACTAACCTGGTGGAACACCCAGGTTCAAGTTAGAGGAAGGGAGTCTGCAATGCAGATGACCTGGGATGAATTTAAGGCATTGATTTCTAAGGAATACTGTCCTCTCAATGAAATGCAAAAACTCGAACAAGAATTCTGGAATCACGCAATGGTGGGAGCTGGGCACGCAGCGTACACCGATCGATTCCATGAATTGGCAAGATTGGTGCCACATCTGGGGACACCGGAATCAAAACGAATAGAGAGGTACATTTGGGGACTTGCGCCTCAAATCCGAGCACTGGTGACGGCAGCTGCTCCTCTTACAATCCAGAGCGCAATTTTGAAGGCTGGCGCTCTTACTGACGAAATGGTGAGAACCGGATTGCTGGGGAAGGGAACCGAGAAGAGAAAGGAGTTCGGTTCTAACGCTGGAAGATTCGATAAAAAGGCTAAAACAGCCTGAAGTTTTATGGCTGTAACCCAAGAAAAGAAGGATTACACTGGACCGCACCCCAAGTGCAACAAGTGTAATTGGCACCATTCCCCAGCAAGGCCGTGTCGGGAATGCACAAACTGTAGGCGCTTGGGCCACTGGGCGAAAGATTGTAGGACTGCGCCAAACCTGGTAGCGCCCATCAATGCGGTTAACCCCGCCGGGAATGCCAGGGCATTCTATGAATGCGGGGGTCTCGATCACTTCCGAAACAAGTGCCCCCGATTGAACAGAGCACCCGGTCAACAAGGCAATAACCAGCAGCAACTGCTAGCTATAGCTGGTAACCGGCCCAGGGAAATCAAGGAAATGCTGCAAGAGGACGTGCCTTCGCCATTGGAGCTAATGATGCCCGTCAGGATCCCAATGTCATCACGGGTACATACCTTCTCAACGACCACTTCGCATCCATATTGTTTGATACGGGAGCAGACAATAGCTTCATATCTTCTGATTTTGCACACATGCTTGACTTGGAACCGAGTAGGCTAGAAACTAGCTTTTCCGTAGAAATGGCCAACGGTAGATTCGTACAAGCAGATGAGATCATTAGACAGTGCTCCATAATATTAGAAGACCATGCCTTCGACATAGATTTAGTACCTTTCGAGCTAGGGAGCTTCGACGTGATTGTGGGAATGGATTGGTTGTCGAAGCACGGAGCTGAGATCGTTTGTCGGGAGAAAGTAGTACGAATCCTCATGCCTAATGGGGAGGTACTCAAAATTCAAGGAGAACGACCAGGAAGAACTCTGAAGCTTATTTCCTGCATGAAGACGCGACGATGTCTACGGAAGCAGTGCTACGCACTCCTGGCTCATGTTGTAGAAAAGAAGGAAGAAGGCATCAAGTTGGCAGATATTCCTATGGTGTGAGATTATCCGGAAGTATTTCCTGATGATTTGTCGGGTTTACCTCCTATACGACAGGTAGAATTTCGTATCGAGTTGGTTCCTGGAGCTACGCCGGTAGCAAAGGCACCATATCGATTAGCACCATCGGAGATGCAAGAATTATCCAGCCAACTACAAGAGCTGTTGGAGAAGGGATTCATTCGACCAAGTCATTCACCATGGGGAGCACCGGTTCTATTTGTCAAGAAGAAAGACGGGTCATTTCGTATGTGTATCGATTATCGCGAGTTGAACAAGTTGACTGTGAAAAATCGATACCCTCTTCCCAGAATTGATGATTTGTTTGATCAATTACAAGGAGCTTCGTATTTCTCCAAGATTGATCTTCGTTCAGGATATCATCAACTGAGAGTTTTTGAGGATCACATACCGAAGACATCATTCAGGACTCGTTATGGGCACTATGAGTTCTTAGTCATGCCGTTCGGGCTGACTAATGCACCAGCTGTATTCATGGATTTGATGAATCGAGTGTGCAAACCATACTTAGATAAGTTTGTAATCGTATTCACAGACGATATACTTATCTATTCTCATTCGAAAGAAGACCACGAGAAACACCTTCAAGCAATTTTAGAACTGCTACGGGAAGAGAAGCTTTTCGCCAAATTCTCGAAGTATGAATTATGGCTTCAAGAAGTGAAGTTTTTGGGCCATGTGGTTAATAAAGATGGAATCCATGTAGATCCTAGCAAGATTGAAGCGGTGCAGAAATGGGATACACCCCAAACACCATCAGAAATCCGGCAATTCTTAGGATTGGCCGGGTATTATAGACGGTTTATTGCGAACTTTTCAAAAATCGCACAACCG
Organism: Flaveria linearis; assembly: GCA_024085815.1. Lineage (NCBI taxonomy): Eukaryota > Viridiplantae > Streptophyta > Magnoliopsida > Asterales > Asteraceae > Flaveria > Flaveria linearis. Next base: position 59,395,053 of record CM044012.1, read on the forward strand.
TTGACCATGCTAACCCAGAAGGATAAGAAGTTTGATTGGGGACATGCACAAGAACAAGCTTTCCAAACGTTAAAGGAAAAGCTGTGCAATGCTCCAATACTGTCTCTTCCGGACGGAACAGACGACTTCGTGGTGTATTGCGATGCTTCGCATCAAGGATTGGGATGTGTGTTGATGCAGAGAGATAAGGTGATTGCATACGCCTCACGACAACTAAAAGTGCACGAGAAGAACTACACAACTCATGATTTGGAGTTGGGCGCTGTAGTTTTTGCACTTAAGATATGGAGGCACTATCTGTATGAAACCAAATGCATCATCTATACCGATCATAAGAGCCTTCAACACATCCTGAATCAAAAAGAGCTCAACATGCGACAACGACGTTGGGTAGAACTACTTAGTGACTACGATTGCGAAATCCGGTATCATCCGGGGAAAGCAAATGTGGTGGCTGATGCCCTCAGTCGTAAAGAACGCGTAAAACCACTACGTGTTAAAGCTTTGGGATTTACCATTCAAACGAACTTGAAAGCTCAAATTCAAAGTGCGCAAAGTGAGGCTCTAAAAGAAGAAAACCTTGCGGGAGAAGAATTTCGAGGGTTGGATAAACAAATGAATCGCAAGGATGATGGCGTGCATTATTTCATTGATCGCATATGGGTTCCTAAATGGGGAGGTGTACGTACATTAGTCTTGGATGAAGCACACAAGACTCGATATTCTGTTCATCCCGGTGCAGACAAGATGTACCATGATCTGAAGGATCTGTACTGGTGGCCGGGCATAAAGAAAGATATTGCTCTATATGTGAGCAAATGCTTGACGTGTTCCAAGGTTAAAGCTGAACATCAGAAGCCATTGGGATTATTGCAACAACCCGAAATTCCCGAGTGGAAATGGGAGAACATCACAATGGATTTTATCACCAAACTCCCGAGAACGCCAAGCGGGCACGACTCGATATGGGTCATAGTAGATCGACTAACAAAATCTGCTCACTTCTTGCCAATCCGAGAAGACTATAAAATGGATAAGTTGGCAAGATTGTACATCAAAGAGGTTGTGACACGGCATGGAGTGCCGGTGTCAATCATATCCGACCGAGACAGTCGATTTACTTCACGCTTTTGGCAGACGTTGCAGAAAGAGATGGGCACTCGACTGGATATGAGTACAGCCTATCACCCCCAGACAGACGGCCAAAGTGAACGCACAATACAGACGCTTGAGGACATGCTACGTGCATGTGTCATTGATTTTGGTGGCAGTTGGGATACTCATTTACCGTTGATTGAGTTTTCCTACAATAACAGTTACCATACTAGTATTGGGTGTGCACCATTCGAAGCGCTGTATGGCCAAAAATGTAGATCACCTGTATGTTGGGCCGAGATTGGCGAGAGTCAGCTAACAGGACCAGAAATCATTCAAGAAACAACCGATAAGATCTTCCTAATCAAAGACAGACTTAAAGTTGCTCGAGATCGCCAAAAGAGCTATGCCGACAACCGTTGAAAGCCGCTAGAGTTTAACGTTGGTGATCGAGTGTTACTTAAGGTCTCTCCTTGGAAAGGGATCGTTCGGTTTGGAAAGAAGGGGAAGTTAGCCCCGCGATATATTGGACCATTTGAGATCATAGAGAGGATCGGTCCAGTGGCATATCGATTAAGGTTGCCACAAGAGCTTGGCAGTGTGCATGATACTTTCCATGTATCGAACCTCAAGAAGTGTTTAGCTGACAAATCACTTCACGTGCCTATTGAGGACATCAAGATTGATCAAAGCCTCCATTTTGTGGAGGAACCTATTGAGATCATGGACCGAAAGGTCAAGAAGTTGAGACGCAGTAAGATACCTATTGTTCGTGTAAGATGGAATTCCAAACGAGGTCCAGAGTTTACATGGTAACGAGAGGATCAGATGAAACTAAAATATCCTCATCTGTTCGAGGATGACACTCTTAGACCTAGCACCAGTTGAATTTCGGGACGAAATTCCCTCAACTGGGGGATACTGTGACACCTCACAATATCAAGAAAAGAACATTATGGATTACTGTCACATTAGTGTGACAGTTCAGATGATACAGATGGATTTAATGAACAAAGTCTTAGAAACATTCAAGATATTCCCAAATCAGAAAGGAAACCTAAGATTCTTCTTGTTGAAGATCATGTGGTGAATGTGATGGTATGTAGCATCTGTCACCAATAGACTGTCAATCAACATCAAGCTCGTGAACTCATCGTGTGTATTGACTAGCCTCACGTAGGTTCATAATCTATGTATCGTGTTAATCGAATTATCTTCATGTACATGTTCTATGTGTGTTAATTATCCTTATGTATTTATTGTTTTTATGTATACACGTCGTGTTAGTGAATCTCTCGTATACTCGTTTATAATAAAAATTAATAATAATAATAATAATAATAATAATAATAACAATAATAATAATAATATAATAAGAATAATAATAATAATACTAATAAAATAATAATAACAATAATAATAGTACTAATAATAATAATAAATAAGTAGGGGGGGTGTTTTGCCAAAATTAGAACTTAAAAGAAAATATGTTACATAAAATAACAAAATACAACCGCAGGGACCATTTATGTAAATTTTAAAGTTTCAAAACCAACCCCCCGCCCACCCGATTTTCCGGCGCCGGTTCCGGCCAAACTCCGGCCAGTCGCCGGCGACCACCAAAACCGCGTGAAAACTTGATTTTTGTAGCCCAAATTACACCAAATCGCCTCGTGAACAAGATTCAAAACTCATGCAACTGATAAAACGCGTAGAAACGGTCAAATTAACGGTAATAATCTTTATCACTTTATCATTCGACCGTTCAACGACTAATTCATCCACTCAACACTAATTTAATCAAAATTAACTGAATTACACGGACTTTAGCTCACTATGAATCTAATGTTACTGTCCATTTCATCAAAACACACACAAACAAACCGATTTAATTAGTACCTCTGTTCGAACCTGTAACTTATTCAACCACCAACCTCCGAGCATTATAACTCACAATTAGCATAGAGCTTTTGATTATAAGCCCCATTAGAATCTTTCTGTGCAAACAATTTGATTTCCATCAACGTTTGATCAACATTCGATTTCAACCTATACCGCGGCTTGTTCTTAAACTGTTCTTATCATCAACTCAACCAAATCAGGTAATTAAACACTCTAATCTACTCGTTTTGATATGAGGATTAAAAGCCCCATGAAATTATTCCATAACAGAATCAAATCGGGGCTCAATTTGATCGATTTCGATCTAGGGTTTATATGGATTTGGGGATACTGGACAAATCATGTTTAAAAAGAAATCAAACTCAATATTCTCACGGCCACGGCCTTTGGTTCACCGGTTAAACACAAGCTGCTCCACCCGAGAGGTCCCGGGTTCGACCCCGGGCCACTGCAATTATTTTTTTTAAGCCCTTTTGAGCTTCTAAAAATTATACAAAAGTTTCTAAAAATCCTAAAAATAAATTTTATAAACTTTCTTATTTAAAATGTTACAAAATGATTTTCTGTAAATTCATTTTGTTTTAAAAACCTCAAAATCTTTATAAAATATTATTTATAAATATTGTAAATAACTATTTTTATAAAAATAGACATTATATCGTATTTAATTGTAAAATAATTATAGAAAACCATAGAAATTATACAATATAATTTCATAAATCATTTGTAAATAAATTATAGGTTATATTTTTATAGTTTAATTAATAAATTATTATTGAATTATACAAAGAATACATACATATACTTCTTTCGAATAAATCAAAAATATAAATAATTTCATTATTTGTCCAAAATCCCACAACTCAATTTAAATCCTAAAATCATTAGGTGTAAAATCAAACTCAATATATATAATCGTGTACGCCAACCCAAATCCAATCAAATATATCTATTCGCATCGAATACGTATTAAAGACTTAAATACAATTATTACATAGGTATTGATCGTGTTTGATCGTGCATTGCTTGATTCTGTGAAGTCTTTGTGCATTACATCAATTCAAGGTGAGTTTCGTGGCCCCTTTTTATGCTTATACAAATTTTCAATGTTTTCAATCAATAGGGGAAAAGTATGCTCACCCGTTTTCAATGCTGTACATCGTATATTCTATGTTCATACTTGGAATCAATGTGATACTGTTTTGCATGCATACATGGTGTTATTCTATGGAACACTCATACAACCATTAATTCCCGGGTTTGGGAACCAACGGTTAGGTATTGGTAGTACTACTGGGTTGACACCCCCACCCTTCGACGATTGGTTAACTTACGAGTTACCAACACAGCTGCCAGCAATCCGGCCAAGGGTGAATATATTCCGGTAGATATATATGCATAACGTCATTAGGTTTGGTTGTCTTTAAACACATGTTATGTGGTTTGTGCTTGCAGTATGATTCCATATCAAAATCTATACAGCATCAAATGTTTTAAATTTAAACCTGCGGAACTCACCAACATTATGTGTTGACATTTTTGAGCATATCTTTTCAGGTGAACACAATAAAAAAGGATAGCTAGTACTGATGCCTTAGCAGAGACCTTCAGGATTTCATTAGTTTTGCATTTGTAATGTATATCATTTGTATTCATTTGTGAACTATGTGTATTTTGGATTTAGAATCAATAAGACTATAATAGTCGTGGAACTGACTAACCACGACACAAGTCACCATTGTGTCGGGCGACGTCATGACACGAGAAGTTTGCATGCATTATATCTCTGTATTTATACCAAGTGTAATGACGATCCCGTCCGTCGCATCCTCGTGTTTCCGCTCTAAGCGAGGGTGTGACAGCCAATAATTGCAATGATCCCGAGAACCTAACGTCACGGTTAGGCCTCACCGTGACCGCAAGGTCCCACACCCGACCAAAAGGTCACGGTTAGCCCTAACCGTGACCGTTTGAGGTGGTATCCCTCAAAAAGGAGCGGTGTGTGCAGAATTCCCGAAAAAAAATCTTAGTCATCTCATTTTTTTCAATAGCAAGTACTATATATAATTATTATGTGTAAATGATCTTATTTTCTTTATTTTGGATTATTTTGTTTATTTTGTTACTCTACGTATAATCGGAATATATTTTATCAAACGATATATATCATTGTTATGTTTGATCAAATAGATATATTTCATTCAACTTAAACTAGTTTAAATGGGTAAAATAGTAATTCCGTATAGCTAGTCAGAGATTCAACCAAACAACACGTACTGATTCAAGGCTTACGTACTAGCTAAAAGATTCTTACATAATCAGATATCTTACTGATTTAACACTTACTGATCTGAGATTGACAAAGAGCTCCTATGTTTAGTAACTAGCTTATGCAGCTTTAGTTTATCTATAAAGTTGTTATTAAGATAAAATGAACAAGTAACATTGATTTACAACATACGTGTACGTCTAAAATTATGCGATCCGAGTCAAGATACTACAAATCCACAATAACATGTTTGTGTAGAGCCAACTCAGTCTTTTTAGACGCTCAAATCCAATTGCAGAGCTGATGCACTTTTTGTAAAGCATATGTATATTTTTGCTTAAAATCTTAACATATGAAAATATGATGAAAGCATATTAATGTAATTATAAAAATGAGAATAAAGAACGTTATGAAAATGTTCTAAATGAGGAATTATTTTTTTATACAGTCGAGCCATGTATGTCTTAATTTATGCAATTAGGTATGACAATATCGTTAGAATACCCTCATTATACACAATTCTCACCACAAGTTTTCTTAACATCTCCATATACTTTTACAACATACTTATTTGTAAATATTTTGAGATTTGATTTTATTCGAAACGAATCGTCGGTGGTATCTAATCAATAGTCCACGTTTTTCTTTTCACATAATAGTATCCACGTACACCTCATTTAAGTCACAACATGTAACTACTTCCATCATGTATAAATAGATCACCTTCACCACCTTCGAAAACCGCAAGCTTTAGCCATTTGTATTAATTAGTTTCATACATTCAATCCCACAAAAGCTTTGATAAAATGGGAAGCCATCCTTCTGAGTTCATCACACCCTTAATCTCCTCGGATCCGAAAGAGTTTAAGCCTCTGAACCCTGAAGACTTTCGCGAAAAAGCCCACAAAGTGGTCGATTTCATCGCCGATTACTACAAAAATGTCGAAAGCTACCCAGTCCTTAGCCAAGTTCAGCCCGGTTACCTTAAGAACCGGCTCCCCGAGACCCCACCCGACACGCCAGAATCATTCGAAACGGTCCTAAAAGATGTACAAACGATATTATCCCTGGGATTACACATTGGCTGAGTCCAAACTTCTTTGCTTTTTTTCCAGCTAGTGTTAGTTCAGCTGCATTTGTTGGTGAAATGCTGTGCAGTTGTTTTAATGTTGTTGGGTTCAATTGGGTTGCTTCACCCGCAGCGACCGAGCTCGAGATGGTGGTGATGGACTGGCTCGCTGGTATGCTTCACCTCCCCAAAACCTTCATGTTTTCGGGTTCGGGAGGTGGAGTTATACAATCCAACACAACCGATTCGGTTTTGTGCACCCTTGTCGCGGCCAGAGATCGCGTACTTAGCGAGATCGGGGTCGAACATCTGGGGAAGTTAGTGGTGTATGGATCCGATCAAGCTCACTCAACCTACATGAAAGCATGCAAGTTAGCCGGCTTTGATCCCAAGAACATACGGTGTATACCTACACGTGTGGAGGATCATGAGTTTTCTCTTTGTCCTGAGATCCTCCAAAAAGTCATAAAGGCTGACGTGGAAAAAGGGTTGGTCCCACTTTATTTATATGCTACGGTACTGGGAACCACGTCCACGACAGCAGTGGATCCTGTTAAAGACCTTGCTGAGGTGGCAAGCAACTATCATATGTGGGTCCACGTGGATGCGGCTTACAGTGGAAGTGCATGCATATGTCCAGAGTATAGACATTTTCTTGACGGAGTTGAGCGAGTCGACTCACTGAGTTTGAATGCTCATAAGTGGCTACTCAGTTACTCGGAGTGTTCTTGCTTGTGGGTGAAGAACCCTAATTTGATTGTTGATGCACTGAGGACCAATCCTGAGTACTTGAGGAACAAACATGGCGAGTCAGACTCGGTGGTGAGTTACAAGGATTGGCAAGTCGGGACGAGTCGAAAGTTCAAGTCTCTCCGTTTGTGGTTCGTTTTACGTAGTTATGGAGTCGAAAACCTACAAAACCACATTCGCTCAGATATCCAAATGGCGATAACGTTCGAACGGCTTGTGAAATCCGACATAAGGTTTGAGATTGTCGTACCACGAAGGTTTGCCTTGGTATGTTTCCGGCTAAAACAATTCAACGGGTTTGACTCGGACTACACCGAGCTGCTAAACAAAATGCTACTCGAGCGAGTCAACTCGACCGGGCGAGTTTACCTGACTCACACGATAGCTGGTGGGATTTATATGCTAAGGTTTGCGGTTGGAGCCACACTCACTGAAGAACGCCATGTGATAAATGCTTGGGAAATAATAAAGGAGATGGTCAATGCTCTAGTGAACGAGTGATAAATACATTAATAATACTTAATTAAGTTGCAAATAATGTTATATTGTTATATTTTAAAATAAAAAATATGGAGTTGCACGTGGTTAGTGCAATGCGTATCTTTGTATTGTTGGATGTTATTATGAGTCATGGAATAATTGGTTATATATAACTATAAAATACATAATTTTAAACATACATTTACACACACCCAAATATACTTAAATTTTATATATAACTATAAATACATATATAAATCATATATAAATTAGTTATATTTGTAACATCTCGTATTTTCACGACGTTTAAATCTTTTATAATAATAATAATATTAATAATAATAATATAACAATAATAATAATAATAATAATAATAATGATAATAATGATAATAGTAATAATAATAATATTAATAATAATAATAATAATAACATTAATAATAATAATAATAATAATAATAATAATAATAATAATAATAATAATAATAACAATAATATAGTCCAAGGGTAATTCTTGTAATTTATCAAACTTTAAAAAGAAAGTTTAATACATAAAGTAACAAATAGGAAAACCGCAGGGGCTAAATGTGTAAATTTTCAAAACAAACTGCTTCTCTCTCCCCGCAAATCCGGCGACCGTCCGGCGAAGCTCCGGCGGTCCTCCGGCGAGTTCAAACGCCCGAAATCACGTGGTTTTGACCCAAATTAAAGGTCCCGACACTCTCACGACCAAGATTCGAACCCTATGCACGTTTAATCATTGAAAAATATGGATCCAAAGCTCGTTACCTCGAATCAACTTTATTCCCGACCGTTCAACGGTCGGTTAACCCACTCAAAACTTGAAAATGACCAAATTAACCCTGTACTAACCGATTATGGATCGTTCATAATGATTCTTTGAACTCAATTGCATCAAAAACACACTCAAACACCATTAATGATCACCTCGAACCCGTCGGACCTGCAACTAACTGGTTCACCTTCTTTCGAGCTTCAATATTCGAAATTGGCAGAGGGCTTTTGATCGTGTAAATAATTACATTCTAAACTTATTACTTATTAAAAACCTTAAAACTATTGAAAGCCAAACTCTTATTTGAACGTTAATTATAATATTAATCTTAATTTTTATCTCGTAAATTATACATTTAGGTGCTTGTAAAAGAATTCGTTGGAGCATCATTAATTCTTATAATTCTCGTATATACTTAATCGCCAAGTGAGTATTTCTATACCCATTTTATTATTTCACACACTTTTGGGTGAAACATGTTACCATATAAACGTTACACTTGTAAACACGTTGAATCTTGTAAACTTATGGCAATTTACTTGTATGTTGTGATTAGTCGAATCATGTAGCTACCATGTAATGTCGAATATATGTGCAATCATTAACTATTTTGCTAGCCTGGCGACGTCATAGATCTATGGGCCTGACAAGCCTGCTTGGTTGATCCAAGTACACTTAGCTAATCGTATATACTTGTAAACGTTTGAAACTTGTAAAACTTTGTCAAGGTTTGATTGTGCATTCTGTCTTACATCCCTAGTTACCTTGTTCTCTAATTTACAACATGAATTGCCATCTTTTATATAATTATGTATGCAAAACTATAGAATGCTCACCAACAATATGTTGACCTTTTATTTTTAACATGTTTCAGGCAATAGCGTTATGTGGCTGTGAACAATCGTAAATCTCACGCCTCGACGATTCCGCCGTCAAGGTTGGGGTGTGACAGATTGGTATCAAAGCCCATAACTATAGGGATTTAGGTTATTAGAAATGGTGACCTAGACTATAGCTTATGCATGCACCTTATAGTATTTTTATCTTGTAAATACATGGTTTGCATGTTACATAATGCTATGCCTTCTTATGTGCAATTTGATGCCTTAGCATAGGATTGCCTAAACTTAGTTACTTGTCTCCCTAAACTCATCTTTGACTCTCCCCGAACATAAAATCACTCAATCTTATTCTCGACGATATATGGAATCGTATACTTATACTTATGATCTGGATCTTTAGACGTATGTCTAATCTATACAAATCTCATCAAGGTTTTGATTTTATAAACCAAGGAAATTTATGTGACACATAGACACCCGTATTCTGGATTTCCTGGCAAAAGGCCTGAGGGCTAAGGCAAGCGTATTCGTATAAATCTCATTGTGAGACCCGTTACGCTACCTGGGGATTTCTGGGATGAGTGATAAACTATGGTCAAAATACATAAATCTCTAAGGCAAATGGGTCAATTTACCTTGACGTGTCAACGATTCCAAATGGTAATGCGTTACCAAATGGAACCATCCTTTTGTATCTTAAAAATCCTTGAATCCTTGAACTGGTTTATCACCAAAGTCTAAATACCCTCTCATTCTTAACCTAAATAATATTCCTGTTAATATTGAACCCATCCTACATTTCAACTTTTATGTTTAAACGCTCAACGTGTAACGTATAACGGTATTGAACTCAGTGTTTCATGTAACTATCTTCTTACCTTGACCAGCGTGAACATGGATCTTAATATACCCAAAGATATTGGAAATCTAAACCGTATGGTCTTTAAAACTTTAAACCGTTACTTATGGTTCTGAAATCTTCCTAAGGGTGTGTCCTATGACTAAAGACATTCAATGCTGTAAGGTGAAATTCTTACATCTTTGGATACTTTGTCTAAGCAAAGTGTAAATGGTGATCTGATTCGATCATTGAATCCGTTTACTTGACTCGAAATCCTTGTGATGATTGATCACTTATAAGTACGCGTGTCTTCAATAAGGCTATGGTTGACCTCATATCTTGAGAAGTCCTTGTATTTTCCTTTTGATTGTGAATCGAATGTTCACATCTCATCATGTTGTCTTATCATTCTTGTTCTTGATTTTGTCTCCCTGATTAAAATTATTCAAGATTTAAACACCATCATAACAAATCCTGTTACCCCGAACTTTGATCTTAAATTTTGTAAGCATGATTTTCCTTTTGGTTACATTGATGTAACTTGAAATTTTTTGAATTTCTAAGTGATATTCTTTTCTCTTCATTGTTAAGTCGAACCTTGAACCGTCTGCACCATGGGAGATATAAGGGTTTGTAAGTCAATCTATGACTAAGAACACTCATACCTCCTGAACAATTCTAACTCATCAAAACAGGGGTGATTCCCTTACTTTGATGATTCTCTATTTGTTTCGATAAATAGTTTCCAATTGTGTGTTTTATGAAATTTCATCCTCTGGATTAGGGCAAATTCCTCATCCTGAGGATTGACTTCAATTATTCTCATTGTAACTTGTACTTCACAAATGACATGATCTCACCAAAATAGGATTGAAACCCGTACTTTGGTGGCAAATGTTAATCCTCGATTGATTTCTTGTTATTATGGAACTCAATCATCAAGATAGGCGTGAATTCCATACCTTGATGATAATGTCATTTTTATGAATTGTATTTTCTCAAATGAAACGTCCTCGTCAAAGTAGGAGTGAGTTCTGGATTGTCACACCCCAACCTTGACGGCGGAAACGTCGAGGTGTGAGGGTTAAGATTGTTCACAGCCACATAACGCTATGTTAAAGTATAAAATGCCATTAATCAATTGTTTTCAATCACCACATACATCAATGTCTCAAAATAAATCAAACAAAAACAAGAATTCAATCGTCTTTATTAAGCCTAGGTCCATGATCTAGGTTTATGCATTCCTTCAATCATCGCTAAGCTTGCACATTACCTGAAACATGTTAAAAATAAAGTCAACTAACTAGTTGGTGAATTCTCATGGTTTTAAATACAATAAGTATACAAAATGTGGCAATTCTAGTCAATGGTCACAAGATAGCAAGTATATAGAACATGCATAGTTACAATCAAGCCTCGACTGAATAATATGAATAAGCATGATTAGCTAAGTGTATTTGGTTCCCTAGTGCACAAGCATACGGCTCCTAGGAGTCGGCAATACATCGACTTTAGCACCAAATAGGCTTGTCAGGCCCAAAGATCTAAGACCTCGCTAGGCTAGCAATAGTTAATGATTGCACACGTATGTCACATCTCATATAATACTTAACATATCCAAACAACCACGACTATATAAAGAATTGCACGTGTGTAATAAGTATCAAAGCGTGTATGTGTAAGTTTGTATAAGCAACATGTTTCACCCCGAAAGATGTGAAATAATCGTAAAGCGGGGCATAAGAACTCACGTGTTTAATAAAGGAGACTTGTAGATGTAATAAGAATAACCACGAATAAGATTTCCAACACAAACGTCACAACGCACCTAAACGAAATAAAGTAGCGCGTTATAATTTGTTTGATGATTAATTGTAGGTCTAATAATTATCCGTATTTATTACATGTTAATAACGTGATCGGTTAAATGGAACGAATGGATTATACTTGATATAATCAATTGTTAGCGCGTAAAAGAAATAATAAATAAAACTTGATTAAATTGTACGTTGAACCGATTTTTAAGGATTGTATATAATAATTATAATAAGTGATTTAGCTATTATAAGGAACTATATATATATATTTATAGGTATAAGTAATTAAACAATTTAATTGTTTGAATTTATACATATAAATATATATACTAAACAATTATGATATTGTGTATAATAATCAATATAAATGATTTAGCTATTAAAAGAACTATGTATAAATATATATATATATATATATATATAAGTAACTAAACAATTAAATTGTTTGAATATATATATATATAAACTATATATACTAAACAATTATAACATTGTATAATCATAATAAGTGATCTAATTACTAAAAGAAATATATATGAATATATATATATATAGGTATAAGTAACTTAAATAATTTAATTATTTAAAAATATAAATTTACATATTCAAGTATTATATTTACTCATTTTTGTATTTTTAAAGATACAAAAATGTATTTATAAATACAAAAGTAATTTATAAAAATTTAATTTAGTCATAAAATTAATTAAACAAAAAAGAAAATAATCTGCATTTTATAAAATTAATTTTAGAAATTTTCAGAATTTAAAAAGGTTTAATAATTAAAAAGAAATAAAGAAAAGAAGAAAAGAAATCAGAAAATAAAAAAGAAAAGGGAGAAGGGGCTGCCCGGGGTCGAACCCGGGGCTCCCTTGTGGACGGGGGACGCAGGAACCAGTGAACCAGGGCCAATGCCTTGGTTTCACTTTGGTTTGCTTTGCTTTTAAGCTTTGTTCCCCGGTTTCCCCCAATTTCGAATGAACCCTAGGTTCAACAGGATCAAAATTGGCCCTCGATTCAGTGTTAATCACCTAAATCGTCATAGGGCTTTTGATCCTTGATCAAAAATGAATAGAAAACAGGTTTCAATTACCTGTTTTGATGAGATAAAAGGTGATTTCGAGTTCGGTTTTGTTTCGGGTGTTCTTGGGTTTGGGGCTTCGCGATTGCGAAGTGTTCTTGTGCAATTGAGTGATCAGCGAGTTGGGGAACTTCAAAACGAATCCGAAACCTTCAATATATAGTTTCGGTTACACGGTTTGGAGCTCAACATTTTCGGTTTGAATCCGCCTTTGAAAAATTACCATAGTTAATATATTCGCACAGTTAATTGGCAATTCAAATTGATTATTGATTGGTAAAGCCGCGTACTATGATTAAGGGTGATTAATTTGATTGAAATGCAGATTTAGGCAAGGTTAGATTGCGGTGATTGACTCGGTTGGTTCGAGGTTCGATTTGGAAAGGTTAAACGCGTGATTAACACCAATTGAATTGGGGTTCGGGTTCGAATCATGGGGCCGAGGGGTTTGGGCGGTTTGATTGAAAGAAAAACCACAAAATCGAAGGTTTTGAAGCCTTGCCGGAGCTCGCCGGAGCTCGCCGGCCGGTGGCCGGAAAATCGGGGAGAGAGAAAGCTGTTTGGTTTTTGAATATTTACCAAATGGCCCCTCGACTTCAGATTATTATTATTTCATGTGAAAAACTTCTTTTTAAGTTTTGAAATTGACAAAAATACCCCCTGGACTTTAAATTCTAAGTTTTATTATTATTATTATTATTGTTATTTATATTATTATTATTATTATTATTATTATTATTATTATTATTATTATTATTATTATTATCTATTATTATTATTGTTATTATATATATATATATTTTATATATATATAAAAATTTACTAATGATGCTATAAAAATGGCATAAATAAACCGAACAAAAATACAGGATGTTACATGGATTTTGATGAAGAAGTTCATTTGTTATATTTTGTTTTTGTAAGAACTTCACCGTTAAGATAGGAGTAATTTTCCTTACCTTAATGTGAGTTACCACGTCTTATTTCTGTGAATCCTCAACAATTGGTTGGGATCAAACTGGTTGATTGGTAAGTTAGTGGTCATACCTTGGGAATACACCATCAAGTTAGGAGTGAAAACCCACCTTAATGACTATTCTCATTTATTGATCTTCAACTTACCAAGGTTGTAATCAAGTGACGAGAAGCATGTAGTAACTTAACGGGTGAAACAATGTTAGTGTTTTGACCTATTAAGCCAAAGCATGATCTCTGAACTTAAAAGAAGACCCGATCGTTTTAGGTTGATTTTGACTTCAACCTTGGAGCATTTAAATTCTTAAATCGATTTCTTTATCTTCATGTTTTGACTCGATCTAGCTACATCGAACCATTTATTCCTTACTTATCAACTTTCATCTTGAGATATCGTCAAACCCATAAGTATAGTCTTCCTAAACAATCCTTTTTCAGATAAAGATATTATCGAATACCTCTCTTATTGTTTGATGAATTACGTATGTGATCTGCATTTGGAAATTTGTTAACTTGCAAAACATGGTTACAAATACCTTTCTTATTGTTTGTATCACATCTTGAATCGTTTTTGAATCTTTAACCTTGAAAATCATTGAAATTCCAACTTGGTTTTGAACAACAAGACCTATTATTATCCTCATTGCGATGTGGATATAATGGTTCATAAACCTTCGTAACTTGTAGCCATGGGTTTGGCATAAAGGAAAAGGCGTAACTTGGCATGTGTCCAAGTGTCTTACCTTCATTTATGACAAAACCTAACCTTCGTGTTCCCGTAAATCTCCTGTTTAACTTTTCATCCCACATCAGTTGGGGAGGCGAACGAAAGCTTCTTTATAAGGGGCTGGATACCTTCCCCAATTGGACGCGTTTAAAGCCTTGAGCCTATGGGCAAAGAGGACAGTATCTCACCGCTGTGCGACTTGGATGACACTTCGGTGGGTGGTGATGGACACATGCATGCAAATACTCCCACAGGGAGGGCTATTACTCATCTCACCCAAAGGGACGCGTTTGCGGCTCTCGTACACCTTCCTACGGGGGGTGTCATCTTGTATTAACGTTCATTCTTAATCAACGTGAAAGCTTATAGCCACACACTTTAGATTCTCTTTTTACCTCTAATGGCTCTGCCATTGCACATAAAGTAAACACTAAAGCGGTCAGCTTAATCGATGATGAATTTTCTTCTTTTGATACCTTATCAAAACCCGAAAGTTCTTCAAAGTGTACCTCAGAAAATGAGAACACAAACTGCATCAAGAAAGAAAAAGAGAATCACTATGATCTATCTGAGGCTTCATGCTCACTTTCTGATTCACTTGAGAACGTGAGGATCAAATGTAATCCAAGCGGCCTCATCTTGTCGTCACAGCCTCCTCGTAAACAAATTTCGGGACGAAATTTCCTAAAGTAGGGGAGACTGTAACATCTCGTATTTTCACGACGTTTAAATCTTTTATAATAATAATAATATTAATAATAATAATAATAACAATAATAATAATAATAATAAATAATAATAATGATAATAATGATAATAGTAATAATAATAATATTAATAATAATAATAATAATAACATTAATAATAATAATAATAATAATAATAATAATAATAATAATAATAACAATAATATAGTCCAAGGGTAATTCTTGTAATTTATCAAACTTTAAAAAGAAAGTTTAATACATAAAGTAACAAATAGGAAAACCGCAGGGGCTAAATGTGTAAATTTTCAAAACAAACTGCTTCTCTCTCCCCGAAAATCCGGCGACCGTCCGGCGAAGCTCCGGCGGTCCTCCGGCGAGTTCAAACGCCCGAAATCACGTGGTTTTGACCCAAATTAAAGGTCCCGACACTCTCACGACCAAGATTCGAACCCTATGCACGTTTAATCATTGAAAAATACGGATCCAAAGCTCGTTACCTCGAATCAACTTTATTCCCGACCGTTCAACGGTCGGTTAACCCACTCAAAACTTAAAAATGACCAAATTAACCCCGCACTAACCGATTATGGATCGTTCATAATGATTCTTTGAACTCAATTGCATCAAAAACACACTCAAACACCATTAATGATCACCTCGAACCCGTCGGACCTGCAACTAACTGGTTCACCTTCTTTCGAGCTTCAATATTCGAAATTGGCAGAGGGCTTTTGATCGTGTACACCATTAGAAGCTTTCCCTACAACCAATTTGATTATCATCGTGGTTTGGGTATCTAACCAGTGCTACGTTAGTCGCGGTTGTTCTTGGTTCATTCCAGACACCATTTCAAATCGAATCAGGTAATCAAACCTATGTACATGCTCGATTTCATGTGGGGAACAAAAGCCCCATAAATGTTTCTGTTATCGGAATCAATTGGATGGTCAATTGAATCGATTTGGGATTAGGGTTCATGTCAAAAATTTGGGGATTTTTGTTTATTCGGTTTTTAACAATTAAAAACCAAGAACTGATGCGGCTGTGAGCCTTGGTCTACTGGTTCCGTGTTGTGTTTCCCTGCTATGTTGAAGGTCCCGGGTTCGAAACCCGGCCACCTCCCATATTTTTTTAAAAATAGTTTTTCAGCCATATATTGATTTAGAAAATTTCTAATAAATATAAAAATATTTTTTATAAACTTTAAATATTTTTTTTAAACATCAAACAAATTTCTGAAAATTATTTCTTATAATATCTTAACATTTTATTCTATTTTATTAAAACAAATAATGTAGCTAGTTAAATAATTTATAAAATAGACTTCAAAATTTGTTTACCTTAACAAAACATTACAATTGGATTATTTTCTTGTTTTAACTTATTAAATTCTTATTCAAATAATAAATAATAAAACATTTGATCCAAATGCTATTTTTTTAAATGTATATCTAACCTTTATATTTAAATTGTTCCCTTTTAAAATAAATTAATGATTACTGAACTTGAAACAATAAATCTTTATGATAGTATTGGACATTATATTAATTAAGGTTTTGTCATGATAACTGTAGAAATTATATAATTTATAATTTCACGAATTATTTACAAACATTATTATTTTTTTATATAAAATATACTAACTAAAGGTTTAGATTAATAATTTATTATTAATCAAAACGTTATTCCTATAAATTTTAAATAATTATAAAGCTTGATTAATAGTGAATCATACCAATAGTTTATACTTAAAGTCAATTTTAAAATAATTACTTATATAATTCTTCTGATGAACTAAAAATGTAAATAATTACATTCTAAACTTATTACTTATTAAAAACCTTAAAACTATTGAAAGCCAAACTCTTATTTGAACGTTAATTATAATATTAATCTTAATTTTTATCTCGTAGATTATACATTTAGGTGCTTGTAAAAGAATTCGTTGGAGCATCATTAATTCTTATAATCCTCGTATATACTTAATCGCCAAGTGAGTATTTCTATACCCATTTTATTATTTCACACACTTTTGGGTGAAACATGTTACCGTATAAACGTTACACTTGTAAACACGTTGAATCTTGTAAACTTATGGCAATTTACTTGTATGTTGTGATTAGTCGAATCATGTAGCTACCATGTAATGTCGAATATATGTGCAATCATTAACTATTGCTAGCCTGGCGACGTCATAGATCTATGGGCCTGACAAGCCTGCTTGGTTGATCCAAGTACACTTAGCTAATCGTATATACTTGTAAACGTTTGAAACTTGTAAAACTTTGTCAAGGTTTGATTGTGCATTCTGTCTTACATCCCTAGTTACCTTGTTCACTAATTTACAACATGAATTGTCATCTTTTATATAATTATGTATGCAAAACTATAGAATGCTCACCAACAATATGTTGACCTTTTATTTTTAACATGTTTCAGGCAATAGCGTTATGTGGCTGTGAACAATCGTAAATCTCACGCCTCGACGATTCCGCCGTCAAGGTTGGGGTGTGACAGATTTAATTACATATATAAATATAATTAAAATATAGTTAAATCCGGTCCAACCCGTCCGACCGGTCCGTCCGGTCCTACCACCAAACCAGTAAGGCGTCCGGTTCGACGTTCGATCCGGTTCTGAAAACATTGGTTTGTACAAATGTTTGAGGGAATACATAGAAGCGTCATGTGAAGGGAGAAAAGGATGTAGTAAAGACCCTTCAAGTGAAGTTAAAAGCTTCATGCTACTACGTTCATTATATCTTTCGGTTTCATTATCTAAATATACACAAATAAAACAAAAGATTATAGTAATTTGTAAAGATACTTTAAAAACATATTACTAATGCGTTAAAGCTTATATTTACTTACTAGCTTTAGTAAACCCGTGTATTACACGGGTTGAATAAATAAAATATTAATATAATAATATTTATTAATTATAAAATGATATTTTAACATATAATAAAATAATAATATCAACTTTTTAAAATTTTATTTTTAAACTTTTTTCTGAAAATAAATAAAACAAATTGTATAAAAATGTTATTTTTAATAATTTTTCCATTATAACTCTCAAATTTGATTATTTTTTGTTTTTAAAAAAGTGACTTTTTAAAAATACCAATTTTAAAAAAATTTGTATTTTTAAAAAAGTATGATTTAGAAAAATATATTATTTTATAAAAAAATTATTTGTTTAGAAATAATATTAATAAATAGATTTATTTCTTAATTTATTAAATCTAAAAAGTTGTTAAGAAATATTATTAATAATTAAGGTAATTATTTAATAGGAGAAAGAGGCGGGAAAAATTTGATGAGAGTGATTGTTGTGCTGCCACGTGTCATCTTAAGATAACTTTTTATTAGAGTAGGTAGATTATTAAATCTAAAAAGTTGTTAAGGAATATTATTAATAATTAAGGTAATTATTTAATAAGAGAGAGAGGCGGGAAAAATTTAATGAGAATGATTGTGGTGCTGGCACGTGTCATTTTAAGATACCTTTTTATTAGAGTATGTAGATTTTTTAAGTTTTAAAAGTTTTGAGTTTTAGCTTTGTTATGTTTACTTAAAAAAAACTAATTTCTTATTTTTTGTAATAGTTTTCATTTGACAATGTAAATTCAAATCACTCTACATTTCAATATCGTTTTAAATATTCACTTTTGATTATTTAAATATGGGGCCTACTAAAGAGACGCCCTCTGGGATATCTGGACGCCCTGCTTACGGGCCGTAAGGCCCTTCACGGGCCGTATGGTCTGTCGCAAGTCAAATCGGTCATTCAGAAACGTAATTCAAAAACGTAACGGCCCGTGAATATGATCACGGTCGTATTCATTTACGGCCCGTGAATTTCTTCACGGCCCGTATGGAATTCGTCTTACGGGCCGTGAACTTACTTACGGGTCCTAGTTTCACTTTTAATAATTTGACGAGATATATTATTCCTCGTTTTTCGTGTGATTTTGTATTTATTACGTTATTTGATATGACGTAATATTCCTCGATAGTCGTGTAAATTTGTATTTATTACATTATTTGATATGACGTAATATTCCTCGATATTCGTGTTAATTATGTGACGAGATGCAATATTCCATTTCAACTACTATATAAACGTTAGTTTATAAATTCATTTCATAATTCAACGATATAAATTCATTTCATTTCAACTACTACATAAACGCAATATTCCATTTCAAGTACTATATAAACGTTAATATCTAATGTTACGATGTCTTTCTGGGATAGCAACTATTTATTCGGTTCGGAATCTAACTATTACCCTCAGGAGGGTTACGGTTATTACGATGAGGCTGCTTCAAACTATCCAGGACAGTTCGCGTCCAATTACGGCGGGAATGACGGCGGCGATGACGGGGGTGATACGGTGGCGATAGCAGCGGGGATAATGACGGTTCTGGTTCCGGTAAAAAGGGTTTATACGACACGAATCAGGTTATAAGATATATCATATTTAATTTTACTTTCATTTTACTATCATTTAGTAATAACTAACTAAAAATATTAAATTGATTAGGTTTTCTCATCTCGTGAAGAATTAGTTGATTGGGCAACTAACGTGGGGCGAGATAATGGGTTCGTTATTGTCACCAAACGTTCAAAAAGAAATTCGAATGGTTTGGTGGTTAAAATTTGGTTGAAATGCGATCGGGGTGGTGTATATAAGGGAGCATCCACTCTAAGAAAAAGTGGCACGAAAAAAACAAACTGTCAATTTGAATTGCAGGGTAAGTACCAGATGCAGAGAGATGGGTGGATTATAGTTGTTGTGGATGATACTCATAACCATGAACCTGCTGAACACCTGGAAGGACATGCATACGCAATGAGGCTCACCGAAAATGAGCTTTCTACTGTAAAGAATCTGACCGAGCAAAATATTGACCCTCGAAACATTCTAGGCACGTTGAGGGAACAAAATCCCAATAACGTGTCTGGGTTACGAACCGTATATAATGCTCGGGCAAAAATAAAAAAGTCCACCAGAATTGGTGAAACCCCAATGCAGGTTTTTTTTTCTATACTACAACAACATCAATATATTTACACCCCTCACATTGAGGAACCGACAAATACCGTCGACGGGGTTTTTTTATACATCCCACATCTCACACATTATGGCGTGCTTACCCACACGTGCTGATGATTGACACAACATACAAAACTAACTTGTATAAAATGCCTTTTGTTCAAATGGTTGGTGTGACATCCACCCTGAAATCTTTTTCTGTTGTTCACGCATTCATTGATTATGAGCGTGAAGCCAACTTCAGATGGGTGTTAGAGCAACTAAAAGCAACGCTGGAAGATAAGTGTATGGAGCCCCGTGTTATACTAACCGACCGAGACCTCGCTCTGATGAATGCGTCAGAAGAAGTTTTTCCGAGTGCTGTTCGATTACTTTGCAGATGGCATATTTCGGAAAATATTGCTAAACATTGTAAGGCGAGTTTTTCAAATGAAGAGTGGGGTGCTTTTCAGCATGTGTGGTCGGTACTTATTAACTCTGAAACGGAGGACATATACGCTTATAATTACGACCGGCTTTATCGCAGATTGGTGTCCAACCATTCAAGTAAGTTTTCTAGTGTTATTCTTAAAAATATATGTATATTTATATAAAAATAAGTGCATTTTTGTTAATAGGAGTGCTGATGTACCTAAAAAATAACTGGTTGGACCCCTACAAAGAGAGATTTGTGTCGGCGTGGATAAATAGAAGTTATAACTTCGGTCAGCACACAACGAACCGAGTTGAGAGCCAACATTCGTTGTTGAAAAGTTACCTGAAAGCAACCAATAGCACCCTGGATAGATTTATTCCTTTCATTAATAATATCTTAGCTACCCAGGAAATTGCTATAAAAGAAAGTTTTACCAAAAGCAAAATCATGCTTATGGTGCAGCATAATCATGAAGTGCTTAAATTGCTGCGAGGTAACGTTTCTATTGCGGCTTTGGATATGTTAGTCGGTGAGATTAACAGGATAAATCATCTAATTATATCCAAAGAATCATGTGGCTGCCATCTTTTTACCAGCTTTGGTCTTCCGTGTGCTTGTAAATTAAACAATTACTTTCAAACAGGTGAATGTTCTTTTACGTTTTTTATTTTTTCATGAAAACTTTTATTATATTTTATTTAATATATTATTTTATAGGTCAATGTATCCCGCTCGATGCCATTGACGTTTTTTGGAGGAAGCTAGATTTTTCACCCGCGTATATTGTACGGGAGGTTCAAGTAGATGTACATAAAGAGATGGAGATGGTGACAAAACATTTACTTGTCCAACCCGAAAATGTGAAAAGATCTTTGATTAATATTTTCAAATCTTACATTACTCCTTCAAAAACGGATAAAAAACCTCCTAAAGTCCAAACAAATACACGGGGTCGTCCAAAAAAAGATAAGCAAAAAGAAACAATATTAGACGCCCCCAGACATAGTTCATATGTTCAACCGAGAGAAAATTTTGAAGGTCCGCCAACATATTCAAGTTCGGTGGTGAAGTCAAAACAAGGGCCTTTGCAGCGCAGTCAATCCATGTCTTCAAAATCAAGAGCCAAAGATGGATTATCTCAACAGAGTTCCAAGTTTTCATATATCCCGGGCGACGAAGATAAAAACAATTTTTTCCAGTTTAACCGCTGGATTCCATCATTCTTTTTCCCGTATATTTCAGGTGCGGATGATGTTTTAGCGGACGGCAATTGTGGTTTTCGTGCTATAGCACTCGCACTGGGATATGGTGAAAATCACTGGCGTTTTATACGTACGGAACTTATATCTGAGTTGGATGAAAACAGACATAGGTACGCTGCGATGTTTCCTGATATAAACGAAATAAGGGAATCATTAAACTGGAACGGGTTAGGTGCGGCTCCACACAAAAATTGGATGACAGTGCCACCTGCTACAATCCTTATTGCTAACAGGTTTCGAGTGGTTATAATTTTTATATCGATCGGCAACTCCGCTACTTTTTTTCCATTCTGGTTATCTCCTCGTGATATCAGTGAACATCATATAATTTCAATTGCTTATGTTCAAGATTGCCATTTCATTAGAATTCGATTAGTGGGTGACTATCCAATGCCTGTTCCGAGCAAATATTGGCATTTGTACAAAACAGAAAACGCCAATGATTGGGAGGCTATATACGGAAGTCGAATTCAAAAATATCTTGAACTAAGGCCCGTAGACCCGGTTGAACATGTAGATTTAGTATAGTTTACACATTTATCAATTCTTTCAATTCTTTATTTATTCAATTCTTTATTGTTGTTGAATTATAAACATGTAATCTATTATTTATTCAATTCTTTATTGTTGTTGAATTATAAACATGTAATCAATTCTTTTATTTTCCAAAGAAAAATGCAATAAGAAGATTTTCGAATTTTTCTTCAACCTTTGAATTTTGTTTATATGAGCTGGGCATTTGGTTAGCAGGATGTTAATGATATGAGATGCATAATATTTGTGGAGATTCAAGTATGTTTTCAGTGCAACTTTTCCGACTGAGATTCAAGTATGTTTATATAATTGCAGAGCCTGGCGTCGGATTTTCTGAAGGATTATATATTTCTTTCTGTGGGACGAGTAGGTTCAAGTACTGATTTTATTATCCAAAAGGTTGATTTAATATTATTCGTACAAACCACTTCCTCCACAAGCACAACCAATTGTAAACATATAATTAAACATTTAAACATCATCCAAAATAACTCATAATATATAAACATAATTTTTCAATTTTTTTACATGAAAGGTAAATAAAATAATAAAATCCTACTATCTATGCGTCATGACCACCACCAGCATCACCAACACCAGCACCAGCATCCTCCGCATCACCACCCCCAGCAGCCTCCTCGTCATCACCCGCAGGTCGTCTGACAAACGGAGGCAACTCCGGCCGAGGGGGAGGTCGATACCCGCGCTAGCAGCAAAAATGACGTACGCATCCGCCATCCATACTAGCAAGGCGTGGTCCTGGCGCTACAAATGTAGTGACTCCGCCATAAACTCCCCCGTCGGCGGAATCTGCCGAATGATGGTCCTGGGAACAGGCGGTGGCGGTGGGACGGGTGGTCCGGCGTGTGGCTGGGGCTGCGGCTGCTGCTGGACCTCGTCAGAATAAAAACGAGGATCCTCCGTCTCCTCGTGGGTGTAAAACCCAAGAGTCACCTCCCACTAGGCGAGGGTGAACTCGTACCTACCGGTCCCCAGCATAAATCGAACCGCTATGTGCTGGCGGGGGTCCTGATCCTCAAAGGCGGGAGTGAACAGAAACGTACACAAAAACTGCAACGTCAGCTCCCGGTAGCCCCTCCTCGATCCCAAATCAAACATCCGCCTCCACGGCGTCTCTCCGTCCAGCCCGATGATATCCTGGGCACGTGCTATGTCTCCGACCTCCTCCAGCACGTCCCAGTCGATGGTGCGTGTCCCCTTCAGGGGACGTCCAATCAGCTTCCACAACTTTTGCCGTGGCTGGGTCTCCCTCGGAAAATGAAGATCAGGGTGTGGGTCCAGAAAGTCACCCTGACCCTCGGGCTCAGTCTCCGGACGTGTACGTTTGCGGGGCGGCATAATCTGCAAAAAAAAATAATAAATTCACCAGAAAAAAAAAGGGTTATGGCCCGTGAAGATCCCTCACGGCCCGTAACCCACTGAAATTTCAAAGGGTTACGGCCCGTAAAGGATGGTCACGGCCCGTAACCCTTTGAAAATTCAAAAGGTTACGGCCCGTGACGACCCTTCACGGCCCGTAACCCCCAAAACTTTTCAATTTTCCAGTTTTTTTAAATATAATTTTAATATATTTAAACGAAAAATACACAAAAATAAAATACGGATTTGAATACGTACCGTAGTAAGGAGTCGGATGTATGAAAATGATGAAAATACGGAGGTCGTGACGGAGTAAATCGTATGTGTGTTTTGGGGGCGTAAATGAACAAATGGGCCGTGAGGTCCTATATATTATTGGACCTTACGGCCCGTGAAGGTTCTCACGGCCCGTTATCAATTTATCATACGGCCCGTGACTGTTGTCACGGCCCGTTACGCTTTGTAGTTTTTAAAAACAGACCGTTTACACTACACGGCCGTATGGGGACATAGTCACGGCCCGTAAAGCCTCTCACGGGCCGTATAAAACTTTCTTATGTCTATAAATTCAGCCGCTTCACACAAACAATTCACACAAATTTACTCAATACCCAAAACATGAGTGCTACAAGTGATCAAAATCCGTGGACGGATGAAGAGGAGGTGACTTTAGTAAGATCTTGTATCGAAAATTCAGGTACTATCCCGCCAAATTCAATATTTTGGAACCGGGTTTCAACTCGTTTTCATCAAATTCTCGAACGTGAAGAATATCGCACCACTCGTGAACTTAGCAACAAGTGGTCTGACTTGAGAAGGAAGGTCACGACATTTCACCAGCTCTACAAAGACGTTTACAACAATCGAAATATGTTATGGAATGAAACGGATATTATGACAAGAACTCAAGAAAGATATCGGGAGAAATTTGGAATTTCCTTCAACCATTTTGCGGCTTGGATCTTTTATAAAGATCAAGAAGATTGAAAATTATGTGTTTTATTTTTGTGTGACAATAACGGTTTATCGTTTTTAAAAAAGTATACTAATAAACGTTTATGTTTTAATGAAATATTTCATTACTGTTCTACATTACACGTCTAGAATACAGTTCGTCTGCCATAAATCTTCGGAATCTAAAGCAAGCATCCTGTAAGCTAACCTCTTGCCACTCTAAAGATCTATTTTGAACCAACCTACGCAATAACATACAAATTACAACTCCCGAATCTCGACCAATATGACCGGCGTTAGGGGGCCAAACGGTTTCACCCGATACCTCCAGTTCTTCGATTTCTTCTTGTCCGGAGTGCTGCCAATATTGTATACGTGACAGAAAATGTAAAAAGTACGATTCGAATTGTACAAAAATCGTTCGCGCATTACGATGAATGCACCATGAATCATCACACGTATTTGGTCGGCATTCGTATGGAGAATATATACGAACTTGTAGTGAGTCCATAGAAATCTTAAAAAGATACCAATTTTCTTCGTCATCAGTCATTGGTACGTAAACCTACAAAATAATTTAATTCACGGTTATAAATTCATGATTTTTATTGTAAACATTAAAAAACAGTATTACCGTATCAACTTCCCATAACGCGGGATATAGACAGTCACTCCCGTCGCCATATTCGTTACCATTAACGGACCCCGAGTATATTAAGTTAAACCACTCAAATGGGAGAATCGTCCAACGATCACTACCCGGCAACTCTTCTGTTCTACGTATTTCTTCGTATCTCCATATTGTGAGTCTATTTGTCCACGCCCGAACATGCTATAAAACAATAACTTTTTTAATTGTTAGAATTTTAAAATAAAATGAAATATATAAAAAAAACTTTAAATCATACCTCTGTAGCTAAAGACACGTTTCCGAGTAATTCACGCCAAAATTGTAACGGAATATCGGAATGACCCATGTAATACACTCTACATGTTTGGGAGTCACCGTTACGTATAAAGTGAATAATATTCTGAGACCAGTTCCTCCCGTTCTGCCAATTATGGTTATCTATTGGATCAGGAATACTTTCCACAATATCTCGTGAGTTTGAAGATGACTCATTTTGACGTCTTCTCCTACCTCCACGAGAAGACATTTTAACTGTTTCGTTTGTCACTAACCATATAACAAGTCATATATATAACGTTTATATAGAATCTTAAATCGAATCAAGGAATAATACGTCGCGTCACATAATTATAAAATTTAAAAGTGCACGCAAAACGAGGAAAGTAAATTCTCAGAAGGACAATTACGGCCCGTGAAGGACCTCACGGGCCGTTATGTAGGTAGTTAACGGGCCGTGTGGGCGGTCGTTTACGGGCCGTTTGTTCCTACACGGGCCGTGATTAAATGCAGTTGAGAGAATTAAAGTTCGAACCCGTCACGGCACGTAAGGACCTTCACGGGCCGTGAAGAAAGTCAAAGGGCGTTTCTTTAACACCTGACAGGGTGTCTGATTAGTTGGACCCTTTAAATATACATAAATAAAACAAAAGATTATAGTAATTTTTAAAGATACTTTATAAAATATTACTATTACCTTAAAGCTTATAATTTACGTTATTTTGATCCTCTTAAGTTTTAAAAGTTTTGTTTTAGCTTTGTTATGTTTACTTAAAAAAACTATTTCTTATTATTTTTTTGTTTGTAATCACGTTAAATATAACAGTTTTCATTTGACAAATTAAATTCAAATCACTCTACGTTTTAATATAAATTTAGTTCGAACAATATCCTTTCAGTTTATATATTATCAAGCAACGTATAGCGCACTCAACGTGCGATGGATATAAAGCTGGTTTTAATAGTTTCATGTGCTCTATTGTATTGAGTTAAACTGATGTTGTGATCGCTGAATTTGATGATTGTGTTTTTTGGTGAACTTGGAAAAGTGTTTGGGGAGTTGTGAAGTGGGGAAATGGCGCATACTTCAAGTGAGGAGTCGGGGATTAGCAAATCATTATCGACATTTGATATGGACAGCACAGGTATGGCGGATTAATGGTGGTCACAACTACCCCTTTATGGTCCTTGTAGCGAGTGCGTCCCCCATCCTAAGAGTATTTATGTACCTAGAAATGTGTGCTAGTGATTTGTAGGGACCTACACTTGAAAAGAGGATTATTGTTACTAGAAGTTGTCCTTTCTCAATCAATTTTTATTTATTCAACCTCATTAACTCTCTTTTAGTTTTTTTTTAAGATTAATTTTTAATTGTGAAATTCTTTATTAAGTTAATAGTTAGTGAGGTCGAACCTCCAACCTCCATGTTAATTGTTGAATGCCTTTGCCACACTCTCTTTTAGTTAATATTTCAATTTTACCATGACTTGAATTGATTCATTTATAAAAATAGCATTTTTAAAGGGTTTTAAAAATCAAGTCAATTATCACTCGTAAATATGGGACTAGCCTATTTGTTAGAGGATTTATCTTTTAGATTGGAGGTTTTATGTTCTATTCTAAGAATGATTTAATTTAGTTTGGGGAAATGTAAGAGTAGGGTAGTTTGCTGTTAAAAAAATTACTAAATGATTTGTGAATTAAAGGTTGTAGTTAAGCTTTTATGGGTTGTATCACTTTTATTTTTTTATTCTTAAAATTCCTTAGTTTTAACCCCAATAACTTTATATCTTTTACAAGTTAACATTGGTTCCCTGTACTTTTCATCTTTTATAAATTTTTCGTTTTACGTTTCGCTTTAAATTTTTACGAGTCAACACACCGCAACATGCGGGTGTGTTTCAAGGTTTTTACACCTCTTTTCCCCTTTTAATGACCCCGTGACAACGCGCGATCCTTAGATCGATTTACTTATTATTATTATTACTATTTAAATAATAATAATAATAATAATAGTGAAATAATAATAATAGTGATATTAATAATATTAGTATTAATGATAATAATAATAATAATAATAATAATAATAATAATAATATTATTATTATTATTATTATTATTATTATTATTATTATTATTATTATTATTATTATTATTATTATTATTATTATTAGTCAACCCATATAATACACGGGTCTATAGCCTAGTCAAATATATATAGTTAAAAAAATTAAGTTTCAATTAAGCAAACTATATAGAATGCTTTATATTTTATTTTTATGTTCCTTTGTTTAAAATTGGTGGTGATGTTATTTTACAAAAGTTTTGTATATATTTTTGCGTGAAAAATGTATACATGTAATGGTTACTATTATCTACAAACATGGTTGCAGAATGCCAGTTACCGAATTTTCTTTTATTTCAGCCGTCCATACCCAAGTTCTTTTGATCTCAACAGTGTAAGTTCGGCGATTAAGACTTTATGTGGCGCTTATAGGGGCTCCTCCGACCTTTACATCTACAGAGTTGTAGTTTCTTGTGGTGGTTAGTTGGACCCTTTGATATTCCCTCCCCACGTAGATTCATCTCCATGCCACTACTATTTTCATATGTTGGAATATGCACTGGAATATATAGGAGTGAAAACTATTGTGGCACAGGGTCTCAACCATAATCGATTTTACGTAGACTTCTAAATCCGTGTTTAGCATCAGTAGAGGTGATATTAAGATACTAGATTTGTGCGACTTTAAGGTGCAATTTGGAGGCTAAGGCCGAAGATTATCTATTTTTCTTTTGCAAATTATGATTTGTTTCAATTTTCATTTAGGGTTTCAAAATTTAATGTTACTTGATGTCTAATTGCTTATGAAGTTGTATGCTTATTTTCTTATTTGGTACTAGGTTTTGACATCGGTTCCTTGTGAGAATCTAGATATAAGTTTTTTATATGAAGATGCAAGGTTAACAGATGGTTATAACCCTAATAGTCGTATGGGTTGCATTTATTTTTGGGAAAATTACCAAATGAATTACAATAATAGTCTTTGGATTTGTAAAAATCTAAATATTTAACAAATCAGGTTGTTTCAAGTGTCCGCAATCTCTTTGTGGCAATTTTAATGCTTAAGGTATAGCTAGCTTTATGTGTCCAACAATATTAATGCATGTGGTTTCGTTATCGTATCACCCAAAAGATACATGTATCATCTTACATCGATACAACATGCATCCATATCGCTAATTTTATTTAAAAAAATATATTTGTAAAATTTTTGTATACCCGGTTAGCGACACACCTACATTTTTGTATTGTCCGGGAAAAAGATAAAATAAAATCCTCTGTGTCTCTGGCCAACGATATATCTACCCTTGGGTATCACCCACTTTATAATTTCGTAATATATATTATACAAATAAACTAATTGTTTTTTCCATAATTGATTTTTAATTCCTTAATTATTTTTATTTTATTTTTTAAATTATTTTTAAAAATAAATAAATGAATTTAAAATCTTGTTTTCATAAATACTTTTTATAGCTATTGACTAATATGTACCCATAATAAATATCATATCGTGCCTGTAGAATCATCTAATATTTCGTTCAACAACTTTCAACCATTTTAGTGTCAAAATGTTGTGTTGTTTTCAAAAAAATGTTTGTTAATGTTTTTATTGATGAGAAATATAAATTTGTTAATGGAGTTGAAGAATATGTACAAAGTTAGACGTAATAGACATGTCATCTCTTTAATAGTCAATATTACATTTCAGAAATTAATCTTTTCTTCAATATATTAGGTCTGAAAAATGTATACGATTATGTTATAATATGTTGCTAATGATTGTTCAGTTTTTAAAAATCTTGTTGCAGACGATCCAAATTATTCTTATGTTATATGTTACTAAGGAAGATAGTATTGATAGTGGGTCACTGATTAAAGAAGGTGATGTAGATCGAAGAGTATACTTAAAAAATGAAAACTTTGATTTAAGTAATAATTTTGAGAAGTCAAAATTTTCCAATGTTCCGATCGGCATGAAGGGTATGAGTATAAAGTTCGTGCTGGCAACTTTCGTTCGTTGCCCAGGTCGTTGCCTGGTATTACTGATAATGAACCTAAAAGTTATAAGGCTATATCTTCAAATGTTAAGGAAGGACAATGGTTTAATGACAATGAGGATTTGCAATTAGAACAGGGTAAAATTTATGGTAGTCATTGCCTTGAGCTTGAAGTTGACAGTGTCACACCCTCAATTTCCACAAACGGGGTTTTACCGTTAGGCGTGTGACATACCAGGATCTCAGACACGATCATATCAAACGACAATATATGAGTTTTAAAAATATACGTTTGACTTAGATCAGAGTAACATATAAGAAATGAATAACAGTGCGGAAGCGAATAACGAAATGTAAACAATACTGAAAGTCTAAATGTTAAATCAAAACAATGTTCAATGCAATATAAATGGGTCTGATGAATGCATGTCCTGAGTGCGTTCCTTAATCGTGCATCATGAGATTATGCGTTCCTGTTACCTGAGAAAACATGCTAAAGTGTGTCAACATAAAGTTGGTGAGTTCATAGGTTTTATCTCAGACAAAAATGTTTGTAAATGTTCGACTGTCTGTAACTGTTCGACTGTTTGTAACTGTTCGACTGTTTGTAACTGTTCGACTGTTTGTAACTGTTCGACTGTCCGAATGGTTTAGTAATTAAAGCATATCGATAGGTAGCTAGCCTATAATCATGTTACTTAGCGTCTCGAACCGAAGCTGACTGTTTGCGTGTCCTATATGTTTGTTGTTTCCCCGTCACGTCTCGCAAGACAGTGACAAATGTTAGGTCAATAATGCACCCGTTTGACCACCAATCAAGCTAGCGTGACTAGCCTGGGCGGGGTTTGTCAGACCCAGTAGTACTCCTCAGAATTACCTCGCTAATCCCATTACTAACGGTTCGAGAGTGTCAGGACTGTTTGTGTGTTTTCACTAACGTAACAGGCGATATCAATAATACTAAAACCATTCATAAAATATGTTTGCATGTTTTCTCCCCCAAAAAGGAAAGAAAGTAAAAAGGGGCCGTGAAACTCACCTTGAACTGATGTAATGAAATGAACAAGAGCTTCAAAGAATAAGGTAATGTACGATCAAACACGATCAACAGCTATTATTAATTGTAATTAAGTTTTTAAAATGTGCTCAACGCGAATAAATACATTTGGTCGGATTCGGGTCGGTTCGGTTTGACGCGCACGATTTGATATACAAACAACACCATGTATTAATAATATTACCAATATTGATATTAATAATAACCATGGCATGATCATAATTATAATGATAATATTCGTATTTGTAAACAATTTGTGAAATTTATTAAATATAATTCCTTCATTTATCATAATAAATCCATAATTAAAATAATATAATCTCCATTAATAACTTGATGATTTAAATTATTATTTAAAATCCATTTTTATAAATGTAACTATTTATAACATTTGTAATAATAAATAAATAAATAAGGTACTTAAAGAAATAAATTTTCAGAAAATAATTAGATAACTTCTAAAATAAACAAAGTTTATAAAAATTATTTTTATAATTTTTAAGCATTTTTCTGTATTTTTAAAAGGTCAAAAAGGGCTTTAAAAAATATCTGGAGGTGGCCGGGTTCGAACCCGTGACCTCCTGCTTGAAATGGAACATGGGAACCGGTGAACCAAAGGCCGTGGCCACGATAGAACTCCTTTCCAAATTATTTTAAACAGATTAAACTCCTTTTCCCTCAAATCATAGAACCCTAAATCGGATTCGATCCAATTGAACCCAAATTCAAAACTGTTATCAATTATATTCATGGGGCTTTTGATCCCCATGTAATAACGAGTTTGATGGTATGTTCAATTACCTAAATGATGATGTTTTGAAGTGAAACACCTCGATGAACAGCCGCGACAGAGACCGAGCTCAATTGAGGTTCAAATGATGATGTTAATCCAATTAACTTTGTGGGTAGCTTCGCGTGATGTCCTTGATGCAAAGCCCTCTGTTAATTGCTAGTTACAAAGGCCGGAGAGTGATGTTCTAGTAGGTTGCAGGTCGAGAGAGAAATGGGGATTGAATCGAGTTATTTGTATGTTTTCAGATGCAATTCAAGGTGTTAGTAGTTTAGGATTCTTATAATAGATCTTTTGGATTAGTTTAATTGCATTATTGCAATGTGTGGTGCGATTTAGATGTGTAAAGTAGCCGAAAGTTGAATGGGTCGGTTTGTGCGATCGTGAGCTGGATTTGAATCAATCAAAATGGGGTCATGTGTTCGATTATTGTTCACGAATCGATTGGGACCAGTTTTGTATTTTATAATTGAGTTTTGAAGAGGTTTTAGGGTCACCGGAGTTCGGCCGGAGGTCGCCGGAGATGGCGCCGGAAAACCGAGGAGGGTCGGGGTTGGGTTTCGAAAATTACAGAAATGGTCCCTATAGTTTACTAGTTTTAATATTTTATGTAAAAACTTTGTTTTAAAGTTTCAAAATTTACACAATTTCCCCTGGACTTATTAAATCTAAGTTTAATAATTTTTATAAATTATTATTATTAATAACAATATTATTATTATCATCATTACTATTATTATTATTATTATTATTAAATTAATAAAAGTAGTATAAAAATCACATAAATACTATATGAAATAAATCACGAAATTTTCCGGGTTGTCACATCATCCCCCTGTTAGAGGAATTTTCGTCCCGAAAATTATGATGTACTGGCAACATTCCTGAACGGGTTAGGATACTTGCGCATCATTTCGTCCTCTTATTCCCAAATGAACTCAGGACCATGCCGGGAGTTCCACCGAACTCTGACAATCGGAATTTTGCTATGCTTTAGTTGTTTAACTTATCGATCCATAATTTCCAGAATATAATCTCGTGGTAAGGTGATGTCTACAAATCAAAATAAGACCAACAATGATAAGAAAGGTTATCCGTTGGAATTTAAGAATCCCAAACGTCACCATATGAAACGATCTTAACGCATATCCTGTGAATCTGTATTTCTCCTTTGACCAACCATCGGTCTAATAATACGCTATGCGAAGATCTTGGAATGACAATAGTTAAGAATATTATTACGGTATACCACAGAAAATGAATCCATCATTCAGAATAACGATCGATGTTTTAACATCATACCACGGTATACGAATATTTGAAACATATACAGTTTAATTCCTCGACGTTGTGAGATAATGGGTCGAATTTTTTTTAGTCAATCGGTCTATAATGCACCAATTGTCATCATGACCTCTAAGATAAGAAGTATTTTAGTTGAAAGGAAGGTTAAACAGGAGATACATAGGATCACGAAGGTTAGGTCTTGTCACTTGTGAAGATAAGACACTTCGACACATACCAAGTTACGTCTTTTCCTTTAGGCCAAACCCATGTCTACAAGTTACGAATGTTTATGAACTTTTATATCCACATCGCAATGAGGATAATAACGAGTCTTGTTGTTTAAATCCAAGATAGAATTTTAATAATTTTCAAGCTTAAGGATTCAAAAGCGATTCAAAAAGTGATGCGAACAATAGGGAAGATATTTGTACACATGTTTTGCAAGGTAGCAATATTTAAGTACGTTTACCTACGACGTGCAACAAACCATAAGCACAGCTGAGAACATTTGTATGACTAGAAAGTCATGAACATATGTTGTTAATATCTCCAGCAGAGAGATTGTTTAGGAAGGCTACCATCGCACCATCACGTTTTGATGATAGCTCAAAATGAAAATCGATAGATAAGGAATAAATGATTCCATATAGCTAGGTCAAAACATGAGGTTAAAGGGAGAGTAATCGATTTAAGAATCTAAGTGCTCCAAGCTTAACCTAAAACGATTGGGTCTCCTTTCAGGTTCAGAGATCATGCTTTGGTTTGATAGGTCGAATAACCTTCTCCTGACGGAATATCTTGGTTTCCTTCTTCGATAACCGATTCATACGGTATTAAGTCTATGTCAAGGACATGATATTCGTGTACTTTTATGTAACCTCTAATTATTACCATTGGTCATTTTAATATAGTAAATAATTTCTAAACAACTAGGGTTAATGCTAAGTTAAAGAATAATTCCAGAAGAATCCAAGCTTATTATCAACCCTGGTATCAAATAGATGTGTAGCTATTGATGATAAGGTACATACATGTAACAACATTTAGTCTTGTCGAATGTGGCTTGCTTCAGTCGTAAATGTATGACCTTGTAATGTATTACCTTGATTTATATGACCTTTATTTCCATAATTTAACTATTCTTACTTTCTAGTTATAGCCATTTCCTAATTCTGATTGTTTCTAACTTGTCCTGAGGTCCTAATCGACCTAGGGCACACTTTATGGTAATGGTCGGAACTCCAACCTTCTTAATGTCCCCGTTTAACGCATGTTAGCTTAATCGTATTAACCAACATAGTTAGGTTCACAACATTGGCATTCTTGTCTACCTTACCGCTAGATTGCTTGTTCGACCCTCCAACTTCTTACTACTACTCACTAGATTTTCCCAGTGTCCTTAATTCTATTTGGTCTAATGTCATAAGGTATGATATCAGCTTTGTCAATTCATGGAGTTTGTCAGTATAAAAAGCACGACCTAACCCTACCATTGCATGATTTTAGAGTTACAAGTTACATCAGTGTAACAAAGGAAAAATCATGCTTTCAAGCTTAAGATCAAGGTTCGAGATAGCAGAATTTGTTATGATGGTGTTCAAATCTTGGTGGTTTAAATCAGGAAGACGAAATCAAGGACAAAATGATTGATATCACAATGAGATGTGAACATTCGATTCACAATCGATGGGAATACGTGAATTTCTCAAGATATGAGGTCAGCCATAACCTTATTGAAGACACGCGTACTTATTAGTGATCACTCATCTCAAGGGTTTCGAGTCAAGTAAATGGATTCAATGATCAAATCAAATTACCATTTACACTTTGCCTAGACAAAGCCCCGAGAGGTAGGAATTCCATCTTTCTTCTTCACGAATAGCACAGACGCTCTCCAAGGTGAAGAATTTGGATGTATGAAACCCTTGTCTAACAGTTCCTACAACTATTTCGACAATTCTGGGAGTTCGTTCGGTGTCAAGTGGTACGGCACCCGAGTGATAAGGGCAGCTCCCGGGGTCAACTCGATCTGAAACTCCACTTGCCTGTGTGGAGGAAGGTCAGGCAAGTTTTTGGGGAATACCCCAGGAAAATCTTTAACAATTGAAATTTCTCCAAGTCAGTAACTAGGGCTAGAATCGCTGAGTTCCCTTTCCTTAAACACTTCTGAGTCTTCATGTAAGAGATGATGCCGACACAGCACCACTCTTATCGCCTTCGACCTTGAGTATCTCTCTATTAGGCAAAGGTAATCGAATAAGTTTCCCACGACAAATGATTTCGGCTTGTTTCCTGGACCACCAATCTATGCCGGCTACGATATCGAAGATACCATAGGAAATCAGATTTATATCGAACGTATGTCTAGACAAACCTAGATTACAATTGTTAAGCATATGGTGGTGGTTATAGTTTTACCATCGGTTACTTCTATGGTATATTCTGGAACTTAAGCTGGTAAGGACTACCTCCAGCAGTCCACTCAAGTTACTGGGTATGAAACTTTCATCCACACTCGAATGAGATAATGCTAAAGCAGAACTATCATTTCTGTCGGTTTCCAATCTTTTTGAGCCTTGGGAAGTTTCTCCTTAAATACACAGGTTGTTTGCACTGATACTATCCTTTGTGTGTTACTTGTGGTTGAGGAGACTTGGCCTAGATGTTCACACGAAGGTTCTTAAAGCTATGTGCAAATTTCTCTACAGTGCCCTCAAATGTTCTTATTGCACAAGTCATTAGGAGGGATAGTTGCACCTGTTGCTCATAATGGAAAGGCTGAGATATATTGGACGGGGTCGTCATAATGTCTTGCTTTTTGGTCCTACGCCAAGCGTAGTAAGCCAGAAAAATCTGATTGGGTTCCCACCGCCGAGGAGACAAACAAATGTAACGTATGCTTAGATATCAAATGAAATGAATGCTGGAACGCTGAAATTTCCGAGACTCTAAATCTTAAGATCAATCCAGTGAACAAGGACTACACGCGTCAAGATTATTATCACTTTATTGCAACTTTTGATGATCTGGCACAGTGTAGATGGATAGTGTTACATGAACACTGAATTGCTAAAAAAAGCATGTCTCATAGAGACTAGGGCTAATGTCATAACACGAATCTCATTAAGGCTCGGGGTAGATGAGAACTTTCATACTAGTAGGAATGAAGGATTTGTTTGCATATCAATAGTGAGGTTTTATGAGAACCGAGACCTCATGTCTCCAGGTATAGAAATAAAAATTTGTACTGACTATGACCGTTATCACCCGATAGAGTTGCCAGAATTCTCATGCACGACAAATTACAATTACGTGTGCACCCGTGATTCTAATTTGCTTTGCATGGTCATTCATGATTTCTCCCATTCGTGATAACATACTTTGTCAAGAACCGAGTGCTATCTGTTATGACTAGCGAAGATGATAGGACATGTTGGAAGTAGATATAAGTACGATAGAGTTAGAAAAGTAATGTGTGTTGTTCTCCTTGTTTGTCATCGTTAGGTTTATCGTGTGTGTTAGAAAAGAGTTTCGTGTTCCCAAGTGGTGATGTTAGGTTCAAGTTGTCGTTGCTTCAACTCCGAGAGTGAAGAATCATATATAGATGTTGGAAGTGAGCGAGCGGGACTCCCCGCCCCTCTGTTAGTCGAGGATGATACAGGTGACATAGATATTTGTGTATATTGACCATAGTTTATCACTCATCCCAGAAATCCCCAGGTAAGCATAACTGGTCTCGCAATGAGATTTATGCGATATGCTTGCCTTAGCCCGAGGGCCTTTTGCCAGGAAATCCAGAATACAGGTGTCTATGTGTCACACAAATGTCTAATGTTTGATCGTTCAGTAATGTAATGTTAACATGCCAGGAGAATGTTCGTACAATAGCTGCAATCATGTAAGAGTGTCTATGCTGTACTAGTGTCATGTCTAAGGCTATAGTCTAGTTGCAAATGCAATCCTAGTTCTCTATAACTAGTGGCTCTGATACCAATCTGTCACACCCTCAATTTCCACAAACGGGGTTTTACCGTTAGGCGTGTGACATACCAGGATCTCAGACACGGTCATATCAAACGACACTATATGAGTTTTAAAAATATACGTTTGACTTAGATCAGAGTAACATATAAGAAATGAATAACAGTGCGGAAGCGAATAACGAAATGTAAACAATACTGAAAGTCTGAAATGTTAAAGCAAAACAATGTTCAATGCAATATAAATGGGTCTGATGAATGCATGTCCTGAGTGCGTTCCTTAATCGTGCATCATGAGATTATGCGTTCCTGTTACCTGAGAAAACATGCTAAAGTGTGTCAACAGAAAGTTGGTGAGTTCACAGGTTTTATCTCAGACAAAAATGTTTGTAACTGTTCGACTGTCTGTAACTGTTCGACTGTTTGTAATTGTTCGACTGTTTGTAACTGTTCGACTGTTTGTAACTGTTCGACTGTCCGAATGGTTTAGTAATTAAAGCATATCGATAGGTAGCTAGCCTATAATCATGTTACTTAGCGTTTCGAACCGAAGCTGACTGTTTGCGTGTCCTATATGTTTGTTGTTTCCCCGTCATGTCTCGCAAGACAGTGACAAATGTTAGGTCAATAATGCACCCGTTTGACCTCCAATCAAGCTAGCGCGACTAGCCCGGGCGGGTTTGTCAGACCCAGTAGTACTTCTCAGAATTACCTCGCTAATCCTATTACTAACGGTTCGAGATTGTCAGGACTGTTTGTGTGTTTGCACTAACGTAACAGGCGATATCAATAATACTAAAACCATTCATAAAATATGTTTGCATGTTTTCTCCCCCAAAAAGGAAAGAAAGTAAAAAGGGGCCGTGAAACTCACCTTGAACTGATGTAATGAAATGAACAAGAGCTTCAAAGAATAAGGTAATGCACGATCAAACACGATCAACACCTATTATTAATTGTAATTAAGTTTTTAAAATGTGTTCAACGCGAATAAATATATTTGGTCGGATTCGGGTCGGTTCGGTTTGACGCGCACGATTTGATATACAAACAACACCATGTATTAATAATATTACCAATATTGATATTAATAATAACCATGTCATGATCATAATTATAATGATAATATTCGTATTTGTAAACAATTTGTGAAATTTATTAAATATTATTCCTTCATTTATCATAATAAATCCATAATTAAAATAATATAATCTCCATTAATAACTTGATGATTTAAATTATTATTTAAAATCCATTTTTATAAATGTAACTATTTATAACATTTGTAATAATAAATAAATAAATAAGGTATTTAAAGAAATAAATTTCCAGAAAATAATTAGATAACTTCTAAAATAAACAAAGTTTATAAAAATTATTTTTATAATTTTTAAACATTTTTCTGTATTTTTAAAAGGTCAAAAAGGGCTTTAAAAAAATATATGGAGGTGGCCGGGTTCGAACCCGTGACCTCCTCCTTGAAATGAACATGGGAACCGGTGAACCAAAGGCCGTGGCCGCGATAGAACTCCTTTCCAAATTCTTTTAAACAGATTAAACTCCTTTTCCCCCAAATCATAGAACCCTAAATCGGATTCGATCCAATTGAACCCAAATTCGAAACTGTTATCAATTATATTCATGGGGCTTTTGATCCCCATGTAATAACGAGTTTGATGGTATGTTCAATTACCTAAATGATAATGTTTTGAAGTGAAACACCTCGATGAACAGCCGCGACAGAGACCGAACTCAATTGAGGTTCAAATGATGATGTTAATCCAATTAACTTTGTGCGTAGCTTCGCGAGATGTCCTTGATGCAAAGTCCTCTGTTAATTGCTAGTTACAAAGGCCGGAGAGTGATGTTCTAGTAGGTTGCAGGTCGAGAGAGAAATGGGGATTGAATCGAGTTGTTTGTATGTTTTCAGATGCAATTCAAGGTGTTAGTAGTTTAGGATTCTTATAATAGATCTTTTGGATTAGTTTAATTGCATTATTGCAATGCGTGGTGCGATTTAGATGTGTAAAGTAGCCGAAAGTTGAATGGGTCGGTTTGTGCGATCGTGAGCTGGATTTGAATCAATCAAAATGGGGTCATGTGTTCGATTATTGTTCACGAATCGATTGGGACCAGTTTCGTATTTTATAATTGAGTTTTGAAGAGGTTTTAGGGTCGCCGGAGTTCGGCCGGAGGTCGCCGGAGATGGCGCCGGAAAACCGAGGAGGGTCGGGGGTTGGGTTTCGGAAATTACAGAAATGGTCCCTATAGTTTACTAGTTTTAATATTTTATGTAAAAACTTTGTTTTAAAGTTTCAAAATTTACACAATTTCCCCCTGGACTTATTAAATCTAAGTTTAATAATTTTTATAAATTATTATTATTAATAACAATATTATTATTATCATCATTATTATTATTATTATTATTAAATTAATAAAAGTAGTATAAAAATCACATAAATACTATATGAAATAAATCACGAAATGTTCCGGGTTGTCACAGACAGATCATCAAAGAAAAGATTCGAAGCATCATTTCATAACAAAGATTGTAGTTAGCATTATGACGTATGCGTTCGAAAGTTCAAACATTTTCAAGTTAGATATTTTAAGATAGGCGAACTTGTTCGAATATTCGTTAGAAAAACAAGAATATTGTTGGTCATATTATAAATGATCAACTTAGAAATAGCAGGCGAATATACAGTGGTAAAAAAATTATGAGTGATTAGGCTGCATTGTAAAGTTAATTATTTATATCAACGTACTTAGAGGCGAAATAATTACGCTCTTGGACTTTTAAATGGATTCAATGAGAAGTTATTTGAAGAATTACCTGTTTATAGTTATAATTTACAGAAGGTGAACCCCAATATGATGACCTACATTGAAACAAACGAAATCAATCGCTTTGAATTTTTTTATTGCTATCGGTGTTGCGGTTAGTAATCTTATTTAAGTTGTACAAAAAATGTAATTGTTTATTAATAAGTATTTAAATAATTATATGTTTTTTTATTCAGATTTGAAGTTTTGTGAGATATTTGTGGGCTATAGTTATAGACGGAGCACATCTAAAATAGTAAGTATTTGGACACTATGTTTTTGAACACTATGTATTTTGCAATAAGAATATGCATTTGGCAATCATATCAACCTCATTTGATATAGCAATAACAAAAGGCTTTTCCGTGTCCTTTTATGGGCTTTGTCATCATCATTAATTTGATGATGAACCTACAACTTAAGTCAATGAAGAAATTTGAGTTCTTGTAGTGGTAGACTTGTAAAGCTTACAATGTAGGACTTAGAAGATGACATGTTTGGACTAACTTCTACTCT
This sequence comes from Flaveria linearis, assembly GCA_024085815.1. Lineage (NCBI taxonomy): Eukaryota > Viridiplantae > Streptophyta > Magnoliopsida > Asterales > Asteraceae > Flaveria > Flaveria linearis. The sequence continues at coordinate 59,435,444 of CM044012.1, forward strand.
TCCTCATATGCAAATGCTTTTTTTAATATTGGTTTCAAAAAATGATCAAGAGCACATTACTCGCATAAGCGATATAATATCATGACATCTAACAATTGATAGCGTTTCATTGGGGACATGCAAAAACATAAATAATCTAGGTAGCTAGAGTAAGTCAAGTATTGTATCCATAGGAAGCATGTGGTTACCGTTGTATGATTCGTTTGATTATTTAACTATGTTACTTAAATAAAACTAACTATTGTCTTTTTGACTATATATGGATGTTGATGAGAGTAACTCAGTTAAACAATTAATTAAGAGAACAAAACTAAAAAATGATCAAACACGTGTTTCGGGTGTGGGAAGGAATTGTGTCACCTAGTTTTATGAAATTTGAAATCGTATAATTACTTTGCTAATCCTATTAAAACATGATTACCAATTAAATAACAGATTGTGTAAATTAGAGAGTTAAACTAATTAAAATAAATACCTGATTTTGTTATTAATAACGTAAGTTATGACAATACCCTAATCAATCATCAATGATTAATAATGCACAAACTAATAATTTGATGATTAATCAATTAAATCAACCGATAAAACTATTCTAATCAATGAAAATAACAAATACATAAACAATGAGATATGATTAAACAAATAAAGTTTAGGTCCAAAATGGATAAAAGACCAAGATAATCAAATCTTCTAATCTAGATGCGGTTGATGGCTATGTGTGACTTACCAGCTGCCAAAAGACTTTTGGCTGCACCTTTTTTCTTAAAACTGGTTGATTCCTTCTGCCATTCCCTCAAATATGTGTTTATGGAGTGAGTTACGTTGCAACATGAGGTGAGGCCACATGATGGGCCTTTAAGCCCACTCATGTTCATTCTCTATTTGAACAAGAATTCTTGAAATTGCTTATACCACGTGGCCCAAAAATCTTCATGAAATATATTATTTGGAGTAAGCTGTCATTTTCGTCCCTATATTTTGGTGAAAATTGTCACTTTCATCCAATAGTTTGTTTTTTGTATATGGGTCTCTGCCATTTACAAATCTTGTCATATTCATCCAGTCCGTTAACTTCATCCAACATTCTTCGTTAAATGAGGAGTATATTAGTCATTTTACAAATATGTTTTATTTTTCTTTTTTTAAGACCCGATTTAATATACCCCTTTTAAATACATTGCTATTTTAGTTCATGTGGTTTAGGCATGTTTGTCAATTCAGTCCAAAAAAACCTACCACCTTGTCATAAAACACCATATCACCACCACCCATAATGGAACCACCACACCACCACCACGTCACAAAACCACCACCACACCACTACTCCATCACAAGAACCACCAAACCATCACCACCACCCTATCATAAAACCACCAACATCACACCAGACTGTCGCCACCACCACACACTAGATCTTCACCATCACCACACACACTAGATCACCACCACTATGTGGACCCTAGAAACCAACCGTTAATCTCAAACTTGTAACAACACCCTTCGAAAACACATATGGAATCCTTGAAAACAAGAATTTGTAGAGGTATTAGTAGGGGTTGATATGCGTTTTCGAAACGGTATGTTACAAGTTTAATATTGACTATTGATTTCTAGGGTTTACATGGTAGCGATGATCCGGTGTGCATGGTGGTGGTGGGCACTCTAGTGTGGTGTTGGTGGCTTTGTGATATGGTGGTGGCGGTGGTTCTTGTGATGGGTGGTGGTGTGGTGGTTCTTTTTGGTCTGAATTGGTAAATATGTCAAAATCACAGAGACTAAAATAGCAATGTATTTAAAAGAATATATTAAATTAGGTTAAAAAAAGAAAAATAAAAAACATACATGTAAAATGACCAATATACCCCTCATTTATCAGAAATTTTGGATGGAGTTAATGGACTGTATGAATATGGCAAGATTTGAAAACGACAGGGACTCAGATTTAAAAAACAACTTATTGAATGAAAGTGATAATTTTTATCAAACCACATGACCGAAAATGACAATTTACTCTATTATTTGAGTAAACAACATGATTGTGTATTCTGCATACTTTAACACAAGAAAATATGAGTGACGACTTAGGGGCTGTTTGCCATCATCTGATTGAATAACTGCTGAACCAGTAAGAGGTCTGAACCAATAAGAGGTCTAAACCAGTAAGTGCTGAACCAGCTTAAGCCTGTTTGGTTAGACATCTGAATAATTATATAAAATGACTATTTTACCCCTCTAATTATTCAACAGTTCAAAACTTTCATCCAGTTCAAAACACACAAACACAACAATAACAACCTTGATCACAAAACATTACTATCTCAATGTTCAGTATGATGCACCGAAGGAAATTTGCAATTGATGAACCCTAACAACAATTGATGAACCCTAACAACCGGAGATAGCCTTAACAGTCGACTAAAAGTCAATATCAAGATGCACAATCAGAGGCACTCACCGAAACCGAGGACTTGGAGCCGTGAGTGGCTTGGAGCGGCCAGCGGCTTGGAGCGAGCAGTAGCTTGGAGCGGGCGGCGCCTTGGAGCGGGCGGCGCTTGGAGCGGGCGGCGACTGGGAGCGGGCGGCGACTTGGACCGGGAGGCGACTCAGACCGGGCGGCAACTTGGAGCGAGCGACGACTAGGACCGGGCGGCGACTTGGAGCGGTCGACGACTTGGAGCGAGCGGCGACTTGGAGTCCGAAAGAGCTTAGAGGTCGATTGGCTTTGAGGTCGATGGGGGGTGGGAGTGTGTTTTGGGTCAGACTTTTGTAAGGATCTGACCTAATCAGAGATGGAATAAGAGGTTAGTGTCATTAAGTGGTATCCAACCAAACATCATGGTCTGGCCGGGTTAGATATAAACATCTGACCAGTGTCAATAAGAGACAAACAAACAGCCCCTTAAACTTATTGAAATATGCATTAGTTATATGATAGTTTGAATTAAAAGTCAACAACTAACCAATCACGAATTAACCTACGCAATGATTTCGAAACCGGGCCGGACCGGCCGGTCCGACCGGTTCGACCGGGAACCGGTGCCGGAGCCGGTTCGGTTCGGTGCTTTTGGACCGTTTTCCGGTTAACCGGCCGGTTCGCGCGGTCGACCGGTCCGACCGGAACCGGTGAACCGGGTTGAACCGGTTTTTGGTATTTTTTTTTTAATTTTAATAGAAAAATATTATTGGATATGAATTAAGAAACACCAGTTCGTTAATTTGGACTATATTTACTTGAATGGTATGTATTTTGGATGTTGTTTTGGATTAAGGAACACCGTTTAAACATGATATATTGTTTAAAATTGTTAATTTTGGTATGTATATGATATATTGTGTTAGTTTGGACTATATTTACTTGAATGATATGTGTTTGTAGTTTTATAAATATTTAGAATTTTTTTATATTTTTTTAAATATTTATGACGTCATCCGGTTCGTAATCCGGTCCGACCGGTCCGACCGGTCCGACCAGTGAACCTCTAGGCCGTCCGGTTCGCTTTCCGGTCCGGTTTTGAAAACATTGAACCTACGAACTACAACTTCTAATTTATTTTTCGCGGTGCTAGTTTATATTTAAATTCTCATTTTTAATATAAATTTACTAGTTAATAAAAAATATGTTACTTTTAGCTCGTAGTTTTTGAAACTTCTAATTCTAAATACGAATCATTTTGGCATAAGGTAATGCTTGAAATTAAGAAAGAGGTTCAAATACAAAGTGTATTTTTGTTATAAAGTGTAAGAAGACACAATTAGTCCAAAAAAATCACAAAAAAATATGTATCACAATCTAAATCGAATCTCAAAAAAGTAATTTCAAATTTTTGTTCCCCTATTAAGAAAAAAATAAATGAAAAATAAAAAAAATTAACGTTTTTCTATTGCGTCATTTATGAAAGACATAATGACGCTATTGTGTCATTATAAAAGACACAATGACGTCATTGTGTTATTATGAAAGACACAATGACGTCATTGTGTCATAAAAGACACAATAAAATTTTATTATTATTTTTTTTTCTAAAAGATGACGACGAGAGGAACAGAGACTCGAAAGTAGTTTTTTTGAAATTCAATTTACATTGTGAAATATAATTTTTATGACTTTTTTAACCTCATTATGTCTTCTCACACTTTATAAAAAATATAAAATTTGTAAAATAACCTCACCGTAAAAACAAATACTAAAATTCAATTAGTGTATGGAAATTACATGTTCATAACATTCCTCAATTTAAACCTTTTTCATCCCGAAAACGAGATACACTAAGATCATAATTAACATGCTAATCTTATTACACTTCATTTCAAACATAATTGTAATAACATAGTAACCATGAGTGCCAATATACTCATCCACTAGCTTTAAACTTGACCCATTTAATCCCAACAAAATGTGTTGAGCTTTATAATATACAAATTTACCATCATGTTTAACTGCCTCACACCCCAACATACATAACAAAACTACCCAATCTTATGAAATAACAAAACTACCCAATCTCATGATTTCTTGTGGAATCACAAACTCTCACTTATACAACCATGCATCATTAGTATAACTCAATAACTATTAAGTTTATTTATTTCCCTTCTACTTGATATCTTGGGACTTTTCTCCTTTCAATTTCATTTACACACACACACACACATATATTTCTTTTCTTATTTCTTATTTCTTTTTTTTTTTTACAATTTTCATTCATTTTCAATCCTTATATTAAGTAATATATAGGTGGAAGTTTCATAACCAGTAGATTCATGATGTATGAGGAAGGAATACTGGGTATAAACTACCATTCGCAACCTGTTTTTGCCGAGACTTGGTTTTTAAACCATACACACCATTATAGAACACTAAACACATACAATTTCTTAAGTTATCACATACAATATTGGTGTTCATAATTTTTGAGTCAAACCTATTAACATATCATGAATCATCTTTGTTTTCATCTCCTAGAGATTTAATTCATGTACAAGCATCACATTTTAATTTCTTATCACTTCTGATTAATGCATAAATCTATCTCAAGGGACATTGATCTTTATTTTTCAAGGGCCTTGACACAATTGTGTTTTTCTTAATTTAAAACGCAAATATGTACATTTAACCTAACATGCAAAACTAAAAAAATAATTATTTCTATAGAATCCATAAAAAAGTCAAGTTCACCTGATTGTTTCATTGTGTTATGATTCTCGTGACTGGTGACGATCTTCAAGTCTTATTTGATTACAACCTGCAAAAGTTCAGAAAATTGTGTAGAAGCGAACTTTTTAGCTCGTGGTTAACACAATAATTTTAAATTAATCTCAAAACAATAATTTCGACACAAAAACGTATCTTATTTTTCGAACTTAAAGCATTGGATTGTCTCAAATACAACATTTAAGTTTGAATTTTCTAAAAGTAATTAGTTGTGAAAAATAAATAGGAAATAACTATATATATATGTGTGTGTGTGTGACATCCGTCACCTCAAGCTCCGTCATTTAACGTGAAATTTTGTTAACTATCCTTAGAGCGTTCATTTTTCATCTTCATGGATTAATCGTGAAGGCATCATGTTTGATTTGTTTTCCGTTTCAGTGGTGTTATCAATATTTGCAATCATATCATCCAAAACGCTCACGAATATCACCACCGACATCACTAATTATATTATGTTATATAATATAAACATCATAAACAACAACATATTCAAGATATAAACAACATAAACACATCCTCATAATTAGCATAACGCGCGAATCTACGTCGTTTTCAACCGAAACAAGTTTGGGGACTCGGGGGGCTAAGTGCAGGGACTAAACTTGACAAATTACTAAACTAGGCTGGGTATAAATACCCCACACCAGCCTTTAGCCTTCACATTCTGCTTCTTCTTCTTCTTCACCTTCTTCTCCATTTTTCTCTCAATCTAGCACCAAAATCCGTCACATTTGTTGCGTTTTCACCGTCAAATCTTGGTTATCATCATGAATACCCACTTCTAGCAGGTAGATAACTTTGTTTGACCCATTTCTTGCTCGATTTAACCTCTGCGTTTTCTAGGGTTTCTGGTGTTCAGGTTCATCCGAGCACAAGAGGTCGTGGGGGTGCTTGTGTAGCCTTTTTGAGTATGCTTTGTACTTAGAGATGTTAGATGAGTGTTTCTGGAGGTTCTTGATGTGTGAAACTCGTGCCCGGAGCAGCTGGACGCTGCTCTGCACTTCAGCAGTCGCGAACTTACTGTTCAGGCGACTGGGTCTTTCAGGCGAATGAACCGTGCAACTGAATGAGTCGTGCGATTGAGTCCATACGTCTGAGTCTATCGTACGACCGAGTGGTGCGACTGGGTTGAGTCGTGCGACCGAGTCCACGCATATGGGTGTGTCGTGCGATTGAATGCATGCGATTGAGAGTGTGTGCGATTGAGTCAATACGGATGAATGTGTGCGACTGTGTGTATCGCACGACTGAAGATCCAGTCGTACGAATGAAGATTCAGTCGTACGAATGAAGCTGATTCGTACGACTGAGGGTTGAATCGTGCGAATGGAAGGTTGAGTCGTGCGATTGGGTGTCGTGTGGTACGACTGAATGCTTAGTCGCACGAATGGGAGTTCAATCGTGCGAATGAAGCTGATTCGCACGGCTGAGAGCTGATTCGTGCGAATGGAGTGTCCGGTCGTGCGTCTAGTCCTGGCGTGCAATTGGAGTCATTGTGTGTGAATCCTTCCTGTGTGTAGTGTGTGTTGTCGTGTGACGTTAAGGTGACATCGACACGGTTACCATTGCTAATGATGATCTTTAAGATTAACACTATTGGGCTTATTGATGTTATATCAAAATCCAATCAACTTAACATTTTGCAATTAGTAACAAATGATTTATAACACAAGTACTTAATAAATACTTCTCTGAAAACAATAACACTTTTACACAAATATCAACTACAATAGCAACGCTTCCAGTACTCGGATCTACATAAGATCTATCGTGTGTGTTTGCGTGCAAGTGTTAACCACGATCGAACCGAAGCTGCCCGAACCTATTGAACATCATCTTATGCTTTATGCTCATTATTAATGCTTATCAGTAACTGTCAATAGGTGTTGACTGTTCATAGCATTCTACTGTTGAGAATTTTCATCATTCGTGCTTATCATCTATTCAGTGAGTTTCGTGGCCCCTTTTTACGCTTATATAACTTTTAAACCTTTTTTAACTTGGGGGAAAAGAATGCTCACTTACTTAACACATTTTCAAGCATCTTCCTTAGTGGAAGTCTGCTGCAACTCTTATGGTTAACTTATTTGCTTATCTTGTTGAATGATGCTAATACGACCCTTGACTTTATGCTATGTTGCTACCTTGTAAGTTACCTGGTGGCTTTAGATTACTATGCGCTATTACCTTGATGCTATGTGTTGCGTGATGTTACTTGTGAATGCTATTGACCTTGGATGCTCTTAGCGGTGTGGTTCTTCTTTGTGGGTCTACTTTGTGGTTCTTCTTTGCCGAGCATCCATTACAACCATTAATCCCAGTGATGGGACCTAAAGATTGGTTTGGTTGTAATCTATGCGTATGCGCTCCGTGGGTCTTGCTACGTCATGTGAAACTTGCCCTTCAATACAACCATTAGTTCCGGTAATGGGACCTAAGGATTGGTTTGGTTGTAACCTATTACTTATGCGCTTTGTGGATCTAGCTACGTCATGTTAAACTTATTATGCTATGGAAAACCTTTCAATACAACCCTTAATCCCGGTAATGGGACCTAAGGATTGGTTTGGTTGTAATCTATATGTATGCGCTTTGTGGATCTTGCTACGTCATTTTAAACTATTTACGCTTTGGTAATGCTTTCTTTACAGCCATCAATTCCTGAGAGGAACCTATGAATAGGTTTGGCTGTAGCTAATTATAACTGGTAAAACCGCTTACACATAAGTGTAGTCCCTGTAACTCTTATTAAACTTACAAGTTGTTTTCATCTTAATATCTTTTATCACTTAAAACCTGTGAAGCTCACCAACAATTATGTTGACTGTTTTGAGCATCTCTTTTCAGGTGATCAAGGTAATTGAAGATCTAGGAGTGCTGCCTTTTAGTGAAGATAGGAAGCATTTTTGAGACTGAACATACATGATGAACAATTCTTTTGTACATTGTTGCAGTCCACTAAACAATTAACATTCTTTTGAACACTTGTTCCCGGGTTGCGGGAAACTAAACAATCTTATTCTATATGGTTATGTGATCCTTACATGTTATGCTTATGGCTATGTTGTCGTGAATATTGACTAAACGCGACACAAGTCTCCATTTGTGTTCGGGTGTCGTCATGACACGCTTGTCATCATATTTATATTGCTTCTCTATTGTATATCATGTGTTATGACGATCCCGTCTAGCTCGCATCCCGTGTTTCCGCTGTCAGCGGGGGTGTGACAGACTGGTATCAGAGCTATTGGTTATAGAGAATTAGGCAATGCACTTGACCTAGACTATAACCTAGGAACCTTCATGTAGATTGCATGCTAGGACTGGCTTGCATTTAATATTACATGTGTGTTCCTCTATACTTGTTACTTGACTCTATACATGATTCCATGCATATGTGCTTGCTATCTGATCATCCTGAGGAAGACACTATTACTCTTAGTCTTTCTCCACGGGATACCTTTACACTAAAACTTTACGTTTGTATGCGCACAACATCACATCATTAGGTCGAGATACCTAAACAGAAGGGAACCTTGGTGATCACGCGTAGCGTCGATCTCGGATACTAAATCCGACCCTAACATGGTTATGCCTGAAATCCTGAAAGTATGAAGGATAGGCAACTATCATTAGACATATTGTGCTTATGTGCTTGGAGTTTACTTGTTACCACATACTACTATTGGAATACTAATGGCTCATGGACATGAGGACATTACACGAACCATGCTTGATGAGTGTTGACAATACTATGATGTTAACTTGGGGTAAGTGGAGCTAGGGTGACCATGCAAGGCAAATTACTATTACGGGTGCACACGTAATTGCAATTTGCACTGCATGAGAAGCCTGGCTAATCTTACCAGGAGGTAACGATCATGAGTATTACAAGTTTTCTATTCTATACCCTAGGGTGCTAGGATCGTAATTCTAGTGAAACCTCATTAAGGGTAACAAAACATTACTAACACTTGCTATTACTTAAGTCCTGTCCTACTTAGAGCCTTTATGGTGTTTCCAATCATGACATTGACCTTATCCTTTATGAGACATTCCTCCACTTAGCATTTCAGTAACTAAGGAACTGATTGAATGCTTAGAATGAAAGTGGACTACAGAAAATGTAGAGGAGTGATTATACTCTCTACACATACACTACATTATTCATTGGGATGATGCTAAGGAAAATTAGGATGTCGTGTAACCGGTTTAAGCATCATTCAAGGTATATTGTGGATGTGGTGGGAACGCTGCGGGGAACCCTATATATAAGCATCACCGGTATACTAAGAATGTGCTTAAACTGGGCTACGTGATGATCTTAATGGACCGAAGCATGGGATGTTGGAACTTGATGAGTGGAATCATACGTGTATCTTAAAGTGACTAAGGTTTACATGTTTACTAAAGTTTACATGTTTACACCTTTCTATGATTAGAAGATGCTGCCTCGAAGAGCCACACGTGGTACCAATCAAGGTGAGACCCCACAAGGCAGAGGTAGGGGTAGACTATCAAGAACAGGTGGTGCTCTAGCTGGCAACAATCAGGGAACTGACAACCCTGACATAGCTGCTATGATTGCTCAGCAGCTAGCCGCACTGATTCTAACTATTGTGACTCAAGTGAGCGATACTCTTCTGAATCATCATCTCCACGGGGATCATGATACTAATGATCAGCATAACCAAGGAACAGTGGAAGACACTGGGATTGGTGGAACAACTGGGAACGAAACTGGGGTCGATAATACAAGACGGGGATGTTCATACAAGAAATTTGTAGCCTGCAAACCCCGAGAATTTGACGGGAAAGGTGGGGCGATAGCCCTAACAAGATGGCTTGAAAAGACGGAGGCAGTGATTGACATCTGTGAGTGCCTCGACAGTCAAAGAATCAAATATGCCATATGTTCACTGCAGGGCAAGGCATTAACCTGGTGGAACACCTAGGTTCAAGCTAGAGGAAGAGAGTCAGCAATGCAAATGACTTGGGATGAGTTCAAAGCCCTGATTACTGAGGAGTACTGCTCTCTCAACGAGATGCAGAAACTTGAACAGGAATTCTAGAACCATGCGATGGTAGGAGCTGGGCACGCAGCTTACACCGATCGTTTTTATGAGTTGGCAAGATTGGTTCCATATCTGGTAACACCGGAATCAAAGAGGATTGAGAGGTATATTTGGGGACTCGCGCCTCAAATCTGAGCTTTGGTAACGGCAGCTGCTCCCCCTACGATTCAAAGCGCAATTTTGAAGGCCGGCGCTCTAACTAATGAGATGGTAAGAACAGGGATGTTGGGTAGGGGAGCAGAGAAGAGAAAGGAGGTTGGGGAAACGAGCCGGTATAACGCCGGAAGATTAGATAAGAAGGCCAAGACAACCTAAAATTTTGTGGCTGTGACTCAAGAAAGGAAAGAATATGCTGGGTCGTACCCGAAATGTAACAGGTGCACTCTTCATCATCCCCCAGCAACGCCGTGTCAGATGTGTGTGAATTGTAGGCGCCCGGGGCACCTAGCGAAGGATTGTAGAACTGCGCCGAATCTGGTAGCACCCGTCAACGAGGTTAACCCCGCCGGGAATGCCAGGGCTTATTATGAGTGCGGAGGTCTTGGTCACTACCGGAACATGTGCCCCAGACTGAATAGGGCACCAGGTCAACAAGGGAATAACCAGCAGCAAGTGATGGCCATAGCTGGTAATCCGGGCCAAGGGAATCAAGGAAATGCTGCCAGAGGACGTGCGTTCGTTATCAGAGCAAATGACGCCCGTCAGGACCCGAACGTTGTTACGGGTACGTACTTGCTCAATCACCACTTCACATCCATACTATTTGATACTGGGGCAGACAATAGTTTCATATCTTCCGATTATGCACACATGCTTGCCTTGAACCCTAGTAGACTAGAAACTAGCTTTTCTGTAAAAATGGCCGACGGTAGAGTTATACAGGCCGATGAGATTATTCGAAAGTGTTCCATGATATTGGAAAACCATGCCTTTGACATAGACTTAATACCTTTTGAGTTGGGAAGTTTTGATGTGATTGTGGGAATGGATTGGTTGTCAAAACACGGAACCGAGATTGTTTGTCGGGAGAAAGTAGTACGCATCCCCATGCTAAACGGGGAGGTACTCAAGATTCAAGGAGAACGACCGGGAAGAACTCTAAGTCTTATCACTTGCATGAAGACGCGACGATGTTTACGAAAGCAGTGTTACGCATTTCTGGCCCATGTAGTGGAAAAGGAAGAAGAAGGCAACAAGTTGGTAGATATTCCTGTAGTACGAGATTTTTCTGGAGTATTCCCTGATGACTTGTCGGGTTTACCTCCTCCACGACAGGAGGAATTTCGTATAGAGTTGGTTCCTGGAGCTACGCCGATAGCAAAAGCACCGTATCGGTTGGTCCCATCCGAAATGCAAGAGTTATCTAGCCAATTACAGGAGCTATTAGAGAAGGGTTTTATTCGACTGAGCCATTCACCATGGGGAGCACCGGTCTTGTTTGTCAAAAAGAAAGACGGGTCGTTCCGCATGTGCATCGATTATCGCGAGTTGAACAAGTTGACTGTGAAGAATCGATATCCTCTTCCCAGAATCGATGATTTGTTTGATCAGTTGCAATGAGCTTCATATTTCTCCAAAATTGATCTTCGTTCTGGATATCATCAATTGAGGGTTTTCGAGGATGACATACCGAAAACAGCGTTTAGGACTCGTTATGGTCATTATGAGTTCTTAGTCATGCCGTTCGGACTGATAACGCACCGGCTGTATTCATGGATCTGATGAATCGGGTGTGTAAACCATACTTGGATAAGTTCGTGATCGTATTCATTGATGATATATTTATCTACTCTCGATCGAAAGAAGACCACGAGGAACATCTTCGGGCCATACTGAGTTTGTTACAAGAAGAGAAACTTTTCTCTAAACTCTCAAAGTGCGAGTTTTGGCTTCGAGAAGTGAAGTTTTTGGGGCATGTGCTTAACAAGAACGGGATTCATGTAGATCCCAGCAAAATTGAAGCAGTGAAGAAATGGGATACACCCCAGACACCCTCAGAGATACGGCAATTCTTAGGATTGGCTGGATACTATCGTCGTTTCATTGTAAATTTTTTAAAGATTGCTCAACCATTAACTATGTTGACTCAGAAAGACAAGAAGTTTGATTGGTGATATGCCCAAGAACAAGCATTCCAAACGTTGAAAGAGAAGTTGTGCAACGCACCGATATTGTCCTTCCAGACGGAACTGATGATTTTGTGTTGTACTACGATGCTTCACATCAAGGATTGGGTTGTGTGCTAATGCAGAAAGACAAGGTGATTGCCTATACCTCGCGATAACTTAAGGTGCATGAGAAGAATTATACGACTCATGACCTGGAGTTGGGCACGATAGTATTTGCACTCAAGATATGGAGGCACTATCTGTATAGAACCAAATGCATCATCTACAAATATCATAAGAGCCTTCAACACATCCTGAATCAGAAAGAACTCAACATGCGACAATGACGTTGGGTAGAGCTACTTAGTGACTACGATTGTGAAATCCGGTATCATCCGGGGAAAGCAAATGTGGTGGTTGACGCCCTAAGTCGTAAAGAGCGCATGAAACCACTACGTGCTCGAGCCTTGGGATTGACTATTCAAACGAACTTGAAAGCTCAGATCCAACTTGCACAAAGGGAAGCATTGAAAGAAGAAAACCTTGAGGGGGAAGAATTCCGAGGGTTAGACAAACAGATGATTTGCAAGGATGATGGCATACAGTACTTCATGGATCGCATATGGGTACCCAAATGGGGAGATGTTCATACCCTGATCATGGAGGAAGCGCACAAGACACGATATTTTGTTCATCCTGGTACAGACAAGATGTATCACGATCTTAAGGATCTATACTGGTGGCCAGGCATGAAGAGAGACATTGCTATGTATGTGAGCCGATGCTTGACGTGCTCGAAAGTTAAGGCTGAACATCAAAAACCATCGGGATTATTACAGCAACCTGGAATTCCCGAGTGGAAATGGGAGAACATAGCCATGGATTTTATTACCAAACTCCCAAGGACGCCTAGCGGACACGACTCGATATGGGTCGTGGTGGATCGGATGACGAAGTCCGCTCATTTCTTACCGATCCGGGAGGATTACAAGATGGAAAGGTTGGCAAGGTTGTACATTAAAGAGGTCGTGACACGGCACGGTGTGCCGGTGTCAATCATATCCGACCGTGACAGTCGATTTACTTCATGATTTTGGCAAACATTACAAAAAGCGATGGGCACCCAATTAGATATGAGTACCGCCTATCACCCACAAACAGATGGCCAAAGTGAACGAACGATACAAACGTTGGAAGAAATGCTCAGAGCTTGTGTAATCGATTTTGGTGGTAGCCGGGACACTCATTTATCATTGATTGAGTTCTCCTACAACAACAGCTATCATACAAGCATTGGATGCGCACCATTTGAAGCATTGTACGGGAGGAAATGTAGATCCCTACTGAAGTTGGTGAGAGCCAGCTTACGGGCCCAGAGATCATTCAAGAGACAACATTTGAAGCATTGTTGGAGATCACGTTTTACTCAAAGTCTCTCCCTGGAAATGGATTGTACGATTTGGAAAGAAAGGGAAGTTAGCCCCTTGATACGTAGGACCATTCGAGTTACAGAAAGAATCGGTCCGGTAGCTTACCGATTGAGGTTGCCACAAGAATGTAAGGCCCCGCTCACCGGGCACCCTACAGTCGGTCCTTCATTGCATATACTTTAGATAAACAATGTGTAAACATACTTTTAGTACATGATCGCAACATACGCAGCGGAATTAATAAAGAAAACACATATACATTCTCATTCATTCATAATAGTCATTACATCATTGACTCGATTACAAGATACAACTTTCTTTACACTTCCTAACCTTACTATGATTGCTGGGGAGACACATAGAAACCCGAGATTACCTAACAATCTCGTTTATTCGAATCCTCAGCAATCATAGGGGCATACTACACTATGATTGCTGCTGATGCATATTCCTCAACAATCATAGGGTCGTACAGCGACCTCTACCGAAATAAGAAAATATATTTTTCTTCATAAAGAAGATATTAAATTCAAAAATATATAAAGGAGATTTCTTGAGTAATCTCGTTGATTCAGATCCTCAAGAAATCTCGTAATGGCAGGCAACGTGACTTGTTGCGTGCGTTATGGGCCCGCAACACGTGACGTTGCAGCATTACAAAATGGAGAATGCCCTCCCAAAAGAGCTGAGTAGCGGCCTCGTGCCATCCTCAGCAACACTACCTGCGATCTGGAAACACATAAAAAGTCAGCGTTGCTGAGTGAGTTCTAGCTTTAATAATAGTATATAAAAATACCCTTTTTCTGTATTATACTATACTGTACTGTATATGCGAATACGCACCAACTGTGTGAACAAATAATGTTCGTTCTCTGTACTATAGGCCTTGTCTGTAACTTTATCTTTATGTTTCACTTTCTATGTGGACCAGTGGGCGATACCCCAACTATGTGCGCGAGGGGAGAATGGATGTCGGGCCATCTATATGCTCCGAAGAGCCAACTGTGTTTCCCCCGAAAGGGCTATGTGTATTCCCCCGAAGGGTTCAACGGTTCCCCCGAAAGGGCTATGTGTATTCCCCCGAAGGGTTCAACGGTTCCCCCGAAAGGACTATGTGTACTATGTACAAGGCCGACCCGAACATCCGAAGCACGTCCAAAGGTCCTGCCAATCTCAATTGATTGACCCTGTGTGCGTCAGTGGGTAGCTAGCCCGCCACACAGTTGAGCTAACGACACATAGTCGTGTAACTCCTATATGCTTGCAAGACTTGTTACTTTCATTACTGTTCCTTTCTCTTTCTTTATTACTCTTTCTCTGTACTTTACATAATACTTTCATTTCATATATTATAAATATCATGTATACTATGGGGGATAAGCATGCATCAAATCAAGACACATTAATATTTACAATTCATCAGTGTTCACCACCTATCATGGAAACATCATAACTAGCATACATACATTACACATACACTCCTCTGTCCAATCACATCAGCCCTATTCGGGCGACTGAGCATACCCTAGTCGCATGGTTTCCATGCGACTGAGTCATGCGATTGGACTTCTATGCGACTGAATCCTCAGTCGGGCGTCTGTATTACTATGCGAATGGGTCTATGCGACTGAATCCTCAGTCGTGCGTCTGTACTACTATGCGAATGGGTCTATGCGACTGAACTACTCTGCGATTGGGCTTATGCGACCGAAACCTTCGATCGCATGGCCTATCGGGCGACTGGGGCTCAATCGTGCGTTTGAACCTCAATCGGGCGATTGGACGACAACTGACACTCATTCGGCCGAATGGCCCTTCAGTCGCGTAACCCTAACTGAGCAGCGACTGGAGTTCTTCAAGAACAGTAGTCGCGAACCTAAGTGCTCAGACCCACCTTAAACCCGTTTTTAACCCAAATTGACCCTCCCAAAGCTCAGGGATTCATACAAGGACATCATACAAGCATGTGCAAGTCCTATGTCACACTATAATCACATTTTCTGAGATTTCATCAAATGGGTCAACTATACACTTTTACAAAACTAGGGTTTATATGTGATCCAGCCCCAAAATCAGTTAAAAACATGTAAATGAGGGGTCCTAGAACTCACATTACAGGTAGAAGTAGATGAACTTCGACTTTGGCTATCTTCTCGACGGATTCGGAGCTCGGGCAGCACTTTCCCTTTCTTCTTCTCTGTTCTCTGTCGTTCACTGCTCTCTCCCCGACTGAAAATGGGGAGGAGAATGGAGCTACCCCCATTTTATACCCACTTCTCAGTCGCATCTGGTCCAGGGGCGACTGGACCTTCAGTCGCTTCAACACCATGCGATTGGACCCCAATCGCACGTGTTCCATTCGGCTCATACTTCATTCGGGCGATTGAACTCCAATCGTGCGGTTGAGCTCCAATCGGCCGAATAGCCGTGCGGTTGAACTTCAATCGCATAAATCACAGGTGACTGAAGCTCAGTCGCATCACATGCTGAGAAGTCAAACTTTCGGGTGTTACAAGTCCACCCCCCTTATTTTAGGTTTCGTCCCCGAAACCTGTCATTATTCGAACAATCGTGGGTAATGCTGCCTCATTTCTTCTTCAGTTTCCCACGTCGACTCGGATCCCTTCCTGTGCCGCCACTGTACACGCACAAGGGAACCACTTTGTTTCTCAACCTCTTCTCTTTGCGATCTATGATCGCCACTGGTTGCTCTACATAATTGAGCTTTTCGTCTACCTCGATATCATCCAGTGGAACGACCATGTCCTCGTCCGCCAAGCACTTCCTCAGATGAGACACGTGGAAGGTCGGGTGGATTCCACTTAGTTCATCTGGCAGTTCCAACCTATAAGCCACCTCCCCTACTCGAGCAACAATTCGGAAAGGGCCTATATATCGCGGACTCAACTTACCCCGCTTCCGGAATCGAATGATCCCTTTCCAAGGTGAGACCTTCAACATAACCCGGTCTCCCACTTGGAACTCAATTGGTCTGCGTCGTTTGTCGGCATACGACTTCTGTCGGTCTTTGGCTGCCTTCATATACGCTTTAATTCTTTCGAGCTTTTCAGTCGTAGCCTCTACCACTTCGACGCTTCCCAATTCTTGCTGACCAATTTCACCCCAACAGACGGGGGTCCTGCACCTTCTACCGTATAACATCTCGTAAGGTGGCATGCCAATACTAGCATGATAACTGTTGTTGTATGAGAACTCAGCTAACGGTAGGTGGTCATCCCAACTTCCCCCGAAGTCAATAACACATGCTCGGAGCATGTCCTCCAAGGTCTGAATGGTCCTTTCTGACTGACCATCAGTTTGAGGATGATAAGCCGTGCTAATATGTAATCTCGTCCCCATAGCATCGTGGAATTTCTTCCAGAATTTGGATGTGAACCGGGTGTCGCGATCAGACACAATCGACACCGGTACACCGTGACGAGTCACAATTTCTTTGATGAAAAGGTCAGCCAACTTCTCGGACGAATATGTCTCCCGCATCGGTAAGAAGTGAGCACTCTTCGTCAATCGATCCACAATCACCCAGATCGTATCATACCCTTTAGGGGTACGTGGCAGCTTTGTGATGAAATCCATGGTGATGTGTTCCCACTTCCACTCCGGGATGTCCAAAGGTTGAATCTTTCCATACGGCTTCTGGTGCTCCGCCTTCACTTGCAAACACGTGAGGCATTTACTCACATACTCCACCACGTCGCGTTTCATACCCGGCCACCAATAATCTTTCTTCATGTCTTGGTACATCTTGGTGGCGCCGGGATGAATGGAGTATCGGGACTTATGAGCTTCATCCAAAATCTTCATTCGTAGATCCCCGAGACGAGGAATCCACATACGCCCAAACCGGGTCCTAACACCCGTCGTGTTCTCACCCAGTTCTGCGACCAGACCTCTCATTCGTTCAGAGTTTAGATGATCTTCTTTCAATGCTTCATCCTGGAACTCTCTGACTTGTTTCATCATGTCTGAGGTCATGACTAGGTGGTATGCTTTCACCCGAATCGGCTCGGGCCTCTCTTTTCGGCTAAGGGCATCAGCCACCACGTTAGCCTTGCCCGGGTGGTAATGGATTTCACAATCGTAGTCTTTTATTAGTTCCAACCACCGTCTCTGCCTCATATTCAGATCTTTCTGCTCGAAGAAGTACTTCAAGCTTTTGTGGTCTGTGAAGATGGTGCACTTCGTCCCGTACAGATAGTGCCGCCAAATCTTTAACGCGAAAACCACAGCTGCTAGCTCCAGGTCATGAGTAGGGTAATTAACCTCATGAACTTTCAGCTGTCGGGATGCGTAGGCTATCACCTTTCCTCTCTGCATTAATACACACCCCAACCCCGAGTAGGAGGCATCAGAATAAACTACTAAGTCTTCACTCCCATCGGGCAGTGCCAATACTGGAGCTTGGGTCAATCTTGTCTTCAGTTCTTCGAATGCCTTCTCTTGTGCTTGACCCCATTCAAATTTCACATCTTTCCGGGTCAACTTGGTCAGTGGGGAAGCAATTTTGGAAAAGTCTTGGATGAACCTTCGGTAGTAACCCGCCAAACCCAAGAAACTACGGATCTCGGATGGCGTTTTTGGAGACTTCCATTGCATTACTGCTTCCACCTTTGCCGGATCGACCAGAATCCCATCTGGATTTACCACGTGACCCAGAAACTGAACTTCACGCAACCAAAATGCGCACTTGGAGAACTTTGCATACAATTTCTCCCTTCTCAGTGTCTCCAGAACTTCGCGAATGTGACCGGCATGTTCGGTCTCGCTTCTTGAATAAATCAAGATGTCATCAATGAATACAATCACTGATTTATCCAACATCGGCCGGCACACCCTATTCATCAGGTCCATAAAAGCAGCTGGCGCGTTGGTCAAACCAAAGGACATAACGAGGAACTCATAATGACCGTAGCGCGTTCGAAAAGCTGTTTTAGGGATATCCTGCTCCTTCACCTTCAGTTGATGGTAGCCTGATCGAAGATCTATACGTGAAAACCAACTAGCACCCTGAAGTTGATCAAACAAGTCGTCGATTCTCGGCAAGGGGTATCTGTTCTTTACTGTCAGCTTATTCAACTCGCGGTAGTCGATGCACATCCTCATACTACCGTCCTTTTTCTTTACAAACAGGACCGGAGCACCCAAGGTGAGATACTCGGTCGAATAAACCCCTTATCCAACAGCTCTTGTAACTGCTCCATCAACTCTTTCATCTCTGTCGGGGCCAATCGGTATGGTGCTTTGGCAACAGGTTGGGCGCCTGGTACTAAATCAATCTGGAACTCGATCTCTCTGTCAGGTGGCAATCCCGATAAGTCTTCCGGGAATACGTCTGGGAACTCACACACAACCGGAACATCAGACAGTTGTGGTGCTGGCTTCTCTACATCTTTCACATAACATAAATAGGCGCTACATCCACGCCTCATACATTTCCCCGCCACTGCCATTGAGATCACTTTCGGAATTGTAGTAACCCGATCCCCATAAACTGTCACTGGACTACCGTCAGGCGCTGTCAAACTGATCATCTTCTTGCGACACACAATGTTCGCCTCGAAATCTGCCAACCAATCCATTCCAAGCACCAAATCGAAACCTCCTAACGTCATCGCAAAGGGTTTAACTGGGAATTTGTGACCCTCCAGTTCTACATCGCAACCCTCAATTACCTCAGAAATCCTGGTGGTTTTACCTATAGCAGTCTCTACATCAAACGGCACATCCACACGTCTGCTACTAACAGGCAATTTGGCACGAAAAGCAACAGAAATAAAACTCCTACTGGCACCCGAATCAAATAACACGGAGGCTAAAGTTTGGTTCACCAGGAACGTACCGGACACTACATCGGGGTCTGTCCTCGCCTCTTCCTGCGTCATTGTGAATGCCCTGGCGCTTGCTTTCGGACCTTCACTTCCCGTCTTCTTTACCCCTGAAGCCTCAGCCCTAGGCTTCCTACAGTCTCTAGCAATGTGGCCAGGCTGACCACACCTGAAACATACGTTCAGCCCCCATCTGCACTCACCACCGTGCTCTCTCCCGCATTTACCACACTTCTTTCCTCCTGAACCCGACGTGACCACCCGGCGGTCATCCACCTTCGTCTTCTTATTACTCGTCGAGGCACCCCCTCGACCAAACCTCTTTCCCTGCCACTTCCTTTCCTCACTTCCTTTCTTACTGCCCTCAGCCTTTACCATCGCAGCCCGTTCATCGTACAGCCTACCGGCTAAATCCACCGCCGACCTGAAAGTACTGGGTCGGGCAGAAATCAAATGCCAACGAATTTCGGCTGGCAACCCCTGAATATACCGGTTAATCTTACGGGACACCGGCGTCACTTGCTCTGGCACCAACCGTGCCATGTCGTTGAACTTAGTCGTGTATTGCTGATGAGTCATCGTACCCGCCTCTAGCTGCAGGAACTCTCTCTCTACTCTATCCATCTCACGACGAGGACTAAACTCCTCGATCACCATTCTTTTCAACTCCGACCACTTCATCTTCCCAATAGCCCGACTACCCTCGGCCTGGACAATATTGTCCCACCAACACAACGCCGTCCCCGTAAACGAGTGGGTAGCAAACTTCACCTTTTTATCCTCATGGCAATCGCTGATATCAAGGACCGCCTCCATCTCTCTCACCCATTGGTGAGCATCAGCAGCCGTACCTGAACCATCAAAAGTTGGAGGCTTGCACCTCATGAATTTCCCATAATCACAACCCCGGGCTGTCTCCCGTACCTGTTCTTCCTCTTCTTCCTCTTCATCATCCGACAATACTGTTTCTACCCTGCCCGTTGCTGTCTACCGGAGGACCGTCTCCTCCCTCGTCTATCCTCTTCTCTTACTGCCTTTATCGCTTCGGTCATTACAGTCGGTAAAATCGTCTGCATAACTTGGTGCACTTCCTCAATCACTGCCTCTTTTACCGAGGCTCTCAACTTGGCGCTTTCGTCCGTCTCTTCCTGGTGAGGAACCTCGTTCTCCTCACGAACTACTTTCTCTTTTCTAAGTCTTCCTCGCGTGATACGCGGCTCATCACCACGTTCACCATCACGGGAAGCATCAGATGATCTATCACCGACCATCTTCTATCACACTGAAAGATTAAAACACCAACACGGTCATTCAAGGAAATAGCTCAGTTTATGTCAAGTACAGTAAGTTACTAATTACAGTGGCCAGTTGTGATTAGTCACTTACTCCACTTTTCGTACCCCAAGCATTACCCTTCCTGACTACACCAGTATCCAAATCTAACAGCACACATAACCACACTTCACACGCACATACTTTAATTAACATTTATGAAAATACCTGATGGCACGCAGCTACTCAGATGGCATTCTCATTCTCCCTGTCCCATTCTCAGTTTAAGTTTAGGTTTATTATGAAAATTACCCATTTTACTTAAACTTTTGCTCTGATACCAACTTGTAAGGCCCCGCTCACCGGGCACCCTACAGTTGGTCCTTCATTGCATATACTTTAGATAAACAATGTGTAAACATACTTTTAGTACATGATCGCAACATACGCAGCGGAATTAATAAAGAAAACACATATACATTCTCATTCATTCATAATAGTCATTACATCATTGACTCGATTACAAGATACAACTTTCTTTACACTTCCTAACCTTACTATGATTGCTGGGGAGACACATAGAAACCCGAGATTACCTAACAATCTCGTTTATTCGAATCCTCAGCAATCATAGGGGCATACTACACTATGATTGCTGCTGATGCATATTCCTCAACAATCATAGGGTCGTACAGCGACCTCTACCGAAATAAGAAAATATATTTTTCTTCATAAAGAAGATATTAAATTCAAAAATATATAAAGGAGATTTCTTGAGTAATCTCGTTGATTCAGATCCTCAAGAAATCTCGTAATGGCAGGCAACGTGACTTGTTGCGTGCGTTATGGGCCCGCAACACGTGACGTTGCAGCATTACAAAATGGAGAATGCCCTCCCAAAAGAGCTGAGTAGCGGCCTCGTGCCATCCTCAGCAACACTACCTGCGATCTGGAAACACATAAAAAGTCAGCGTTGCTGAGTGAGTTCTAGCTTTAATAATAGTATATAAAAATACCCTTTTTCTGTATTATACTATACTGTACTGTATATGCGAATACGCACCAACTGTGTGAACAAATAATGTTCGTTCTCTGTACTATAGGCCTTGTCTGTAACTTTATCTTTATGTTTCACTTTCTATGTGGACCAGTGGGCGATACCCCAACTATGTGCGCGAGGGGAGAATGGATGTCGGGCCATCTATATGCTCCGAAGAGCCAACTGTGTTTCCCCCGAAAGGGCTATGTGTATTCCCCCGAAGGGTTCAACGGTTCCCCCGAAAGGGCTATGTGTATTCCCCCGAAGGGTTCAACGGTTCCCCCGAAAGGGCTATGTGTACTATGTACAAGGCCGACCCGAACATCCGGGGCACGTCCAAAGGTCCTGCCAATCTCAATTGATTGACCCTGTGTGCGTCAGTGGGTAGCTAGCCCGCCACACAGTTGAGCTAACGACACATAGTCGTGTAACTCCTATATGCTTGCAAGACTTGTTACTTTCATTACTGTTCCTTTCTCTTTCTTTATTACTCTTTCTCTGTACTTTACATAATACTTTCATTTCATATATTATAAATATCATGTATACTATGGGGGATAAGCATGCATCAAATCAAGACACATTAATATTTACAATTCATCAGTGTTCACCACCTATCATGGAAACATCATAACTAGCATACATACATTACACATACACTCCTCTGTCCAATCACATCAGCCCTATTCGGGCGACTGAGCATACCCTAGTCGCATGGTTTCCATGCGACTGAGTCATGCGATTGGACTTCTATGCGACTGAATCCTCAGTCGGGCGTCTGTATTACTATGCGAATGGGTCTATGCGACTGAATCCTCAGTCGTGCGTCTGTACTACTATGCGAATGGGTCTATGCGACTGAACTACTCTGCGATTGGGCTTATGCGACCGAAACCTTCGATCGCATGGCCTATCGGGCGACTGGGGCTCAATCGTGCGTTTGAACCTCAATCGGGCGATTGGACGACAACTGACACTCATTCGGCCGAATGGCCCTTCAGTCGCGTAACCCTAACTGGGCAGCGACTGGAGTTCTTCAAGAACAGTAGTCGCGAACCTAAGTGCTCAGACCCACCTTAAACCCGTTTTTAACCCAAATTGACCCTCCCAAAGCTCAGGGATTCATACAAGGACATCATACAAGCATGTGCAAGTCCTATGTCACACTATAATCACATTTTCTGAGATTTCATCAAATGGGTCAACTATACACTTTTACAAAACTAGGGTTTATATGTGATCCAGCCCCAAAATCAGTTAAAAACATGTAAATGAGGGGTCCTAGAACTCACATTACAGGTAGAAGTAGATGAACTTCGACTTTGGCTATCTTCTCGACGGATTCGGAGCTCGGGCAGCACTTTCCCTTTCTTCTTCTCTGTTCTCTGTCGTTCACTGCTCTCTCCCCGACTGAAAATGGGGAGGAGAATGGAGCTACCCCCATTTTATACCCACTTCTCAGTCGCATCTGGTCCAGGGGCGACTGGACCTTCAGTCGCTTCAACACCATGCGATTGGACCCCAATCGCACGTGTTCCATTCGGCTCATACTTCATTCGGGCGATTGAACTCCAATCGTGCGGTTGAGCTCCAATCGGCCGAATAGCCGTGCGGTTGAACTTCAATCGCATAAATCACAGGTGACTGAAGCTCAGTCGCATCACATGCTGAGAAGTCAAACTTTCGGGTGTTACAAAGAACGCAGCGGTGTACATGAAACTTTTCACGTGTTGAACCTCAAGAAATGTTTGGCCGACGAGTCCTTACACGTATCGATTGAGGAAATCAAGATCGACGAAAAGCTTCATTTTATCGAGGAACCTATCGAGATCATGGACCGAAAGGTCAAACGCCTGAGACGCAGTAAGATACCGATCGTTCGCATGAGATGGAACTCTAAACGAGGACCAGAATTCATGTGGGAACGAGAAGATCAGATGAAGCTCAAGTATCCATATCTATTCTAGGATGACGCTCTTGGACCTAGCACCAGTTGAATTTCGGGACGAAATTCTCTCAACTGGGGGATACTGTGACATCCGTCACCTCAAGGTCTGTCATTTAACGTGAAATTTCATTAACTATCCTTAGAGCGTTCATTTTTCATCTTCATGGATTAATCGTGAAGGCATCATGTTTGATTTGTTTTCCGTTTCAGTGGCGTTATCAATATTTGCAATCATATCATCCAAAACGCTCACGAATATCACCACCGACATCACTAATTATATTATGTTATATAATATAAACATCATAAACAACAACATATTCAAGATATAAACAACATAAACACATCCTCATAATTAGCATAACGCGCGAATCTACGTCGTTTTCAACCGAAACAAGTTTGGGGACTCGGAGGCTAAGTGCAGGGACTAAACTTGACAAATTACTAAACTAGGCTGGGTATAAATACCCCACACCAGCCTTTAGCCTTCATATTCTGCTTCTTCTTCTTCTTCACCTTCTTCTCCATTTTTCTCTCAATCTAGCACCAAAATCCGTCACGTTTGTTGCGTTTTCAACATCAAATCTTGATTATCATCATGAATACTCACTTCTAGTAGGTAGATAACTTTGTTTGACCCGTTTCTTGCTCGATTTAACCTCTGCTTTTTCTAGGGTTTCGGGTGTTCAGGTTCATCCGAGCACAGGAGGTCGTGGGGTGCTTGTGTAGCCTTTTTGAGTATGCTTCTTACTTAGAGATGTTAGATGAGTGTTTCTGGAGGTTCTTGATGTGTGAAACTCGTGCCCGGAGCAGCTGGACGCTGCTCTGCACTTCAGCAGTCGCGAACTTACTGTTTAGGGGACTGGGTCTTTCAGGCGACTGTGTCGTGCGACTGAATGAGTCATGCGACTGAGTCCATGCGTCTGAGTCTATCGTACGACTGAGTGGTGCGACTGGGGTGAGTCGTGCGGCTGAGTCCACGCGTATGGGTGTGTCGTGCGATTGAATGCATGCGATTGAGTCAATACGGATGAATGTGTGCGACTGTGTGTATCGCACGACTGAAGATCCAGTCGTACGAATGAAGATTCAGTCATACGAATGAAGCTGATTCGTACGACTGATGGTTGAATCGTGCGAATGGAAGGTTGAGTCGTGCGATTGGGTGCCGTGTGGTACGACTGAATGCTTAGTCGCACGAATGGGAGTTCAATCATGCGAATGAAGCTGATTCGCACGGCTGAGAGCTGATTCGTGCGAATGGAGGGTCCGGTCGTGCGTCTAGTCCTGGCGTGCAATTGGAGTCATTGTGTGTGAATCCTTCCTGTGTGCAGTGTGTGTTGTCGTGTGATGTTAAGGTGACATCGACACGGTTGCCATTGCTAATGATGATCTTTAAGATTAACATTATTGGGCTTATTAATGTTATATCAAAATCCAATCAACTTAACATTTTGCAATTAGTAACAAATGATTTATAACACAAGTACTTAACAAACACTTCTCTGAAAACAATAACACTTTTACACAAATATCAACTACAATGGCAACGCTTCCAGTACTCGGATCTACATAAGATCTATCGTGTGTGTTTGCGTGCAAGTGTTAACCACGACCGAACCGAAGCTGCCCGAACCTATTGAACATCATTTTATGCTTTATCTCATTATTAATGCTTGTCAGTAACTGTCAATAGGTGTTGACTGTTCGTAGCATTCTACTGTTGGGAATATTCATCATTCGTGCTTATCATCTATTCAGTGAGTTTCGTGGCCCCTTTTTACGCTTATATAACTTTTAAACCTTTTTTAACTTGGGGGAAAAGAATACTCGCTTACTTAACACAATTTCAAGCATCTTCCTTAGTGGAAGTCTGCTGCAACTCTTATGGTTAACTTATTTGCTTATCTTGTTGAATGATGCTAATACGACACTTGACTTTATGATATGTTGCTACCTTGTGAGTTACCTAGTGGCTTTACATTACTATGCGCTATTACCTTGATGCTATGTGTTGCATGATGTTACTTGTGAATGCTATTGACCTTGGATGCTCTCAGCGGCGTGGTTCTTCTTTGTGGGTCTACTTTGTGGTTCTTCTTTGCCGAGCATCCATTACAACCATTAATCCAGGTGATGGGACCTAAGGATTGGTTTGGTTGTAATCTATACGTATG
Organism: Flaveria linearis; assembly: GCA_024085815.1. NCBI lineage: Eukaryota > Viridiplantae > Streptophyta > Magnoliopsida > Asterales > Asteraceae > Flaveria > Flaveria linearis. The sequence goes on from CM044012.1 coordinate 59,461,554, forward strand.
CGCTTCGTGGGTCTTGCTACGTCATGTGAAACTTGCCCTTCAATACAACCATTAGTTCCGGTAATGGGACCTAAGGATTGGTTTGGTTGTAACCTATTACGTATGCGCTTTGTGGATCTAGCTACGTCTTATGCTATGGAAAACCTTTCAATACAACCCTTAATCCCGGTAATGGGACCTAAGGATTGGTTTGGTTGTAATCTATACGTATGCGCTTTGTGGATCTTGCTACGTTATTTTAAACTATTTACGCTTTGGTAATGCTATCTTTACAGCCATCAATTCCCGAGAGGAACCTATGAATAGGTTTGGCTGTAGCTAATTATAACTGGTAAAACCGCTTACACATAAGTGTCATCTTAATATCTTTTATCACGTAAAACCTGCGAAGCTCACCTACAATTATGTTGACTGTTTTGAGCAACTCTTTTCAGGTGATCAAGGTAATTGAAGATCTAGGAGTGCTGCCTTTTAGTGGAGACCCTAGGAAGTATTTTTGAGACTGAACATACATGATGAACAATTCTTTTGTATATTGTTGCAGTCCACTAAACAATTAACATTCTTTTGAACACTTGTTCCCGGGTTGTGGGAAACTAAACAATGTTATTCTATATGGTTATGTGATCCTTACATGTTATGCTTATGGCTATGTTGTCGTGAATATTGACTAAACGCGACACAAGTCTCCATTTGTGTTCGGGTGTCGTCATGACACGCTTGTCATCATATTTATATTGCTTCTCTATCGTATACCATGTGTTATGACGATCCCGTCTAGCTCGCATCCCCGTGTTTTTGCTGTTAGCGGGGGTGTGACAATATGAAATCCTAAACTCACTTTTGTAGGAATCGTAACTGTATTTAAGTATACAACAAGCCTTTTAAACTCCTGGTAGGCCCAAGTGGACAAGTGAAGTCTCGTGAGAGTTTTTAGTGACCATACCCACAAAGTTATTCGTGTTGCCTCTTGAAAAACGCTAAATTATAGGTCTTCGTTTAGATCGTATCTGATGTCACACACGATGACCAAAGTTCACATTTACCTATAGAATTCCAAACAAATCGCTTGATAGTCGACATGCCAATTTCATAGTTGCTTTCCAATGATTGACATGTACATTGAGAAGTTGTTGCTATGGAGCCGCTTCCAGAAAACTTGTCCAATGTCTATCAATGTTACCTTCTTCATCTTGATCTTTAAATATTCTTCCCTAAATTTGAAGGTTGCAGTATTAAGCATAGGAGAAGGATCAGAATAAATTTAAATTATTTTAGGCTTCGACTCCTAAGTATAGATTTTTTGAGTGAGATTTCGTGAACCAGAGAGAATTAATCAATTTGAATTATTAACGTATGTTTCAGTCATGGTCTTCAAATCCTCAAAAACTACCTTCGGCTAGTTACCAATTCTAATTTAAAATTACTCTATATGAAAAAACCAAATGCCATGAATAGTGAATCAGGGGCTTTTTGGGTATTTCCCTTTCATCTCGGGCAGCGCGCTTTCTCTTTATCATGCCTTTTATGTAGGTGGTGGCATTGTGGGTGAACAGATGTTAGGCGATGGTAGGGTTTACGGTGGTTGTGTGGAATCGCCGCTGCCTGTGGCCATCGTTGTTGCCGTGGCCGTGGTTGCCATGGCGCTGGGGCTGATGTGGTTGCTTGCATCTCCGCCGCCCTTTCTCGGTTAAGATCTGGGTAGTTTTGTGATGGTGGCGGTGGTTTCGCAACTGGCGGGAGCTTTGGGGTTGTTGCAGTGATGATTGGGCCTATGGCCGTGGTTGCCATGGCGTTGCCAGCGATATGCTCAATTGCCACTCTACTGCCCTTCGTCGGTTCAGATCTGCTCTCTTTTGGAATGGTGGCGGCTACCGCCAACCACCGCCTACACCGTCGTCACCTACACCGCTACCCCGTGTACGAAATCGCCGGTCTATTGGGCGGTCGTCGGGGTGTCGGTGGTGGTTCGGTTGTCTGGATGTATTTCTGGCGTTGGTAGGTGACAGGGGCGGTTTGGGGGTCAGGTTTGATGTCGCGTACCACCATCACTGGTTCTTGAGACCACTGTTACATGCATCGGCATCGCCGCCGGCTTTCTGGGTTCGGTTTGGGGGTCGGGTTTGATGTCGCGTACCACCATCACTGCTCTTGTCTTGGCGATGCTATGGTGGTGGTGATGGTGGTTTTTGGTTATTTCGTTTCTTAAAAAGAAAGTGTTCAGGGTTCGGTCGTGGTTTTATCACCAACAGCCGATAACTGGCCTCGCCGCTGGGTTCGTCGAGCACCCTAGGTGGCGATGGTCCGATGGATCTTCATTGGTGACGCTAATGTGGCGGTTGTGTACTGGACTTATTGTCATGTTTTTGTGACGGTTGCTTTGTCCCACAACGACAAAGTTGATTGATACTAATATGTCTCCTCGGTTTCTTTGGTTTGATTTCTCTCTAATTTTTATGAAAACATAAATGGTTCAATGTTATTGTTCAGGGTTTTGTGATGTTGGCTACTATTTCATGGTTTTTAAGTTCGTAATTTGGTGTTGGGTTGTTGATGGAGTCAATGATGAGGGATTGTTCATCTAAGACGTCCTGTCGGGTCTATGATGGTGAGTGGTAGCTCGTCTGAGACATGGTGTCAATTCACGGGTAGATGTTATGTATAAAGGTTATGATGATATTATAAGGGGTTACGTTGTTTGGCGCGGCATCATTTTCGGTTTGCAGCCACGACGATACATCTATTTTGAGCTTTTGAACCACAATATTTGATGTAATGACATGATTGGTTTAACAACACGGTTGTGTGTCTGTCTCAGTTGCTACGCAGGACATGTAACAGATTTCCGGTCAGTGATGATGAATGGCTTAACGCTAATCTGAGACCAATGTTCATTAGACGCGCAACGCGCGTCGATGATTACCACTAGTTATATACTATGAAAAAAGCAACCTCCAACGAATAGTACTATTCATCAGGGGTATTTTCGGTATTTTATCAAACGATTTCCATTTTCTCCTCTCCTCTTCACCGTCTTCCGACCACCACCACCAAAATCCCCAAACCCTAAACCACCACCAATCGCGGCCCCATCGCCACCAGATCCACCCAAATCTCCCACCTCTCACCACCACCCCACCACCACCACACTTCCCCACCCCACTCACCGTCCCCGAAAAGCTCCACATCCTCACCACCGAATTCGAATCCTTACACGAGCTTCTCTTGGTGGAAGGTGGAAGGTGGACACAGACGCAGATGATAAAGACGAAGATGACTACCAAGAGGAGCTCATCAGTTTTGGTTGATAGTTTGCAACCAACAGCCTCCATATGAAGGCTTTCACTCTCTTCCGAACCTCCGACACCCTCTCGCTCTTCGGTGCCATCTCATCCTCTGTATCCTCAAAAGGGTATCTTCTTCACTATCCCTTCGTTTACACTTCACACTTTGATTATATATTCACTTTGTGTTTTATTCTTCATGTTTGTCATCAGTTGTATGGTTGTGAGCCTGTGTTGGTTGCTAAAAGCTATGAATATGATTGACTTTTACTTTTTAGTTTGACCCTTAGGTTCTGGAAGATGTATTTTTGTTATGTTAATGGTTAATACTAAGATAGAATTGTACAAAGCATTTCTGGATTTCTATCGATATGAAACGTGTAGAATGAATTATACTTAGCTTATGATAGGAGTTATGGAGGTCTCTTTATGCTTTAAATTTAGGTTTTTAAGGTTAACGTTTTCTCTAAGCAAGCTAACGGACTTTGGTAGAAATCTGTTAATATAGTTAAGCATTCGTGGCTTGAAACAGTGATTTTGTATGAAAGAGACGTATCGTGTGCCTTTGGTTGCTGGTTTATGAGGCTTAAAATTACTAAAAAAGGTCTGTTGCTGGGAGCAGTGAAGTTATGGTGAATTTGTATGTTACAAATTAGAATGACTATAGGTACGTGATAGGAAGCAAGCAAACTGTAAAATGCTTGCACCACCAATCAGTTCTCCCTTTGTTTTCAGTACACAGTTTTATTATTCAATTTGTTTAGATTCTTCATGTTCATCCTCAATTGTAAGGGTGTGTTGTTTGCTAATAGTTAAGAATATGATTGATTTTGCACTTTTTAGTTGGACGATTGGTTTCTGAAAGCTTGAATGGATGTATTTCAAATGCTAAGATTTTAAATAGAAGAGATTGGAGTGTACAAGTGTTTCTAGGTTTCTATCAAAATGCAGCATTTAGAATTAATGATTTCTAGCTTAGGATAGGAATTATGGAGGTCCTTTATGCTTAAAACTTGGGATTTTAAAGGTTAACTTTTTCTCTAAGCAAGCTACAGTGGCTTTGCTAGAAATACCTTGGGTTCGTGTGATTGAATATAGATCGGTGATTTTGGATTGAACAGCGTGTATCATGCATCTTTGGTTGGTGGTTTATATAGATGATAGATAGAGGGCTAGAGGGTGGCTTAGAATTACAGAAGTGATGAATTGGACATCTATTGCTGTGATTGGTGAATTTAAGGTGAATATGTATGTTATGAATTAGAATGACTATAGGTACATTATAAGAAACAAGCAAAAGATATAATACATATGCTTCAAGAAGGAAAATGATTTTTTATAAATGCTTTCAAGGTAAACAATGGGTCATTTGTACAAAAAGCTGTTATGTTCTGCCCATTTATTATAAATGGATTGATTTTGCGTGTATCTTAACTCCGCCGGGTCAAATTTTCAGCGGTTTGGGTTGGGTTGACTTGACAAATACTTTTCTATTAAAATATTGAATAGTTAACGCATTAGTTGCAGTTATAGAAACACTATTATAAAGTAACCATCTAAATGTATTGATGAGCCAAATTACAATTTTTTATACTGTTATGTATGCATCAAAAGCACATTAAGCGACTTTTAACGCTTAGACTTGAAGTTTCTTTTTAGTGTGTAAACATTGCAGGTGAAAGGCAATCAAGAATTCATCCGAATTGACACTATTTCTTTGTACATTAGGTATGGTATAATTGTAAGCAAGGCCGAAGAAGATGAGGTGTATAAAACACAAGACATTTGTGTTTGATTTTGTATTGTTTGGTATTGCTCTTAGAAATATTTTATTATGTACATACTGTCTTTGAGTGGTCTTATGAACTGTGGGTTTTTAATTTCCTGTTTGTTGTTTAATTTTATAAACGCGATTTGTATTCTGGGTTTTAAGGCATGGCGTTATTAGCACCTCATCTGCTGATAGGTTATTGGTTTTTTTTACCGGTCATGACAAAAACGGAGGTGTCTGAATGTGTTTGCTTTAGACATGACCTCACGTTAATGACCTCATGTTAATGGTTTATCGTTTTTACCTTCTTTTGCGCCATTTCAGCACTACCAAGCCGTCAATGTAACTAAATTAAGCGATGACCCTTTGAAGCTGTCAATAAATGGGTGTATGCTACTCTATTTTGTAACTTTAAAATCAAACTGTAAAATGTATATATTAGATTGACTGTAGTAATCAGGCACAATGGAAAACGAAAAACCTTCTACAAATGCGACGACCATGTACACAGGTTAAGACATTTCGTGCAACGCGCGAACTTGATCACATCTAGTTTTACTAAAAATACAACTCACTTTAAAATTTTTGGATTATCCTTAGCAATATTTATTTTTGGCAACCAAACACGCAATATTAGCAAATGATACGGAACATTTATGCAATTAACTTTTTAGTAAACAATATGATTCTGTGCTCTGCATCATATAATATATGAGAGTTTGCATTAAAAAGTCAACAACCAAATTATCACAAATTAACCTATGAACTACAACTTTTAAGTTATTTTCATTCTACTAGTTTATATTTAAATTCACATTTTTTAAAATAAACTAACTAGTTAATATAAAAAGATATTACTTTTTAAAATAAATATATTCTACTACTTCCTATTTCTAAATATGAACCATTTAGACATAAAGTAATGCTTAAAAATGTACTTAAATTCAAATAGTGTATGCAATTACATGTTCATCAACAGTGCTAAGCCATCAACGCTTTGCTTTGATATGCAAGAATACTTTCAGTCACCAACCTTACTAAATTTTTCCATGAGTATTTATAAAAGTAGTATTTCAATCGCCGTCAGGTCAAAGCTAATTTGAATTATTTAAATAACACAAGTTGTTGCATATTATTGATAATTATTTTTTCAATTGTTAAGGTTTAACTTTTTAAAGTTTTGATTACAAAAAATTTACAACACTAAACACACTTATTAAATGGGCTGAGTAGAAAATTATAAGAAGAATCCAATAAAGTGTGACATGGACTGTAACAAGTATCAACGATTATTGCTTTGAGGTTGCTAACAGTGAGAAAAAAAGATTTGATTAATTTGTATAGTCAAACATGTAGTTGTCGTCAATGGGAATTATCAGGTTTACCATGTGCTCATGTTATTAGAGTTTCAAAATTTTTAAATATAACAGATAATGCTTAGCTTTGGTTTTCAAAAGATGTCTATAAGTGTAAAGATCGTTAATACTTCACTAGATCGACCTCATGAGGGAAACGCCGAATGGATCAACACGGAACATAGAATGAATGAGAAGTAGACCGAAATCAAGTAAACAAAAGCTCAATGTAAATAAATTCTAAGTGTATTGCTCTCTGATAACTATTACAAGAGTGTGAAATTTCAATAAATATCAGGATTCCTAACAAAATGAACAATACAAACTATTTATACTAAACTATAAGTCTTGCGCGAGAAGTTCCTCTTGCGCGGTTCAAAGTTCTCGCACAGATATCTTTTTCTTCATTATCTTGTTATAGATTTTCCGAGACTCTAGATTCAATCTCTACAATAAGACGACTTATGAAGAAACCATAAATACTCTACCAGATTGATTAGAATGTAAATTTCTTTAGATTATGTGCCTCCGTGCCACCCACCGTTGACGAATAAAAGAAAAGCAGGTAGGTCATGTGAATACAAACGCATACCGTATCGTAGTAAGGAAGTTACACCTACTTTTGTACTAGATGTAAGGCACAAGGACACAACCGTGACTAATGAAAGGGCGCAACCCCGTCTCAACTATCATCAAGATCATCCTTACAGTTTTCACGATTACGTACGTGATGCAACTTGTGAATTTTCACAAATTGGGAGTTTGATTTGATTCAACCTTAATTAAAAAATATAAACTTTATTTTAAATTTTATGTTTTATTAGTCATCTTTAATATATCATATTAATGTTTGGGAAAAATCAAATTTACAAGGCTATGTAAATTTGTATGTTGTTAGTCATGAAGATTAGATAAACAATAAGTATAAATCATCTATACTTAGCCATAATACACGAGAAGTTATTACATATATAAAGGTGAAAGTAGACGTGTAATGGTTAAAACGATGCATTATATATATCTACAAAGATGAACTTGATTAATGTACAATACCATAATGCTTAAACCCACGTGGCATTAGCACAAGAGATTTAATTATTGTTAAGCACAAAATACAAGTAAATGGTATATAAGTTGATGTGGTGGTTAGTACAAAATCAATGTAGTGAACTTCATGTGTAGAATGTAAAAATTGATGTAACTACATTTAAGCCATTTAAAGTTTTATTTTTACCCGTTTGAATTTAGCTATATTTATAATTTACGCTAGTATTTTTTACGCACTCAACTTCTTTCACTAGTACAGATTTGAGTTTTTGAGGCGGTCAAAAAATATTTTTTAAAGCGGTTTAAAGAAGAACCGCCTCAAACAACCTATTTAGAAACAATATTCATCTCAAAAGATTCAAACCATCTTAAAAATGATTTTTTGAAGCATTTTTATACAAACGCTCTAAAAAAAACACACTATTTTATGTTGTCTTCTTACTTTCCTTTTTTTCTTAGAACCACACTACGTTTTATTTCCCTTAAAATATAAATCCTCTCAATCAAAGATTACACAAACAGTTGATTTTAGGGATCAGAATCGTCTTCACCCTTGAAGCTATTCGGCTATTGCTGACCTACGACGCCGCTAATCTAAACATCTACGACCACACTGTCGTCCTGACGTAACCCTACCCCTGCCTCAATGCCCATGCCGGTAACTTTAAATCCATTTTCCTCCTTTGATTTGATTCTAGATCTTATCTTAATCTGTCTTTGTTTTCAGACAGAAATTGCAAGAATCGACTTACGAGTAAGACGAGAGTGAGGTTACTTCGGTTGAAGATGTCCGCATCTACTGCAAGAGTACTAGGAGGTGGATGCAGAGACTAGTGTGTTTGTACCGATGAATGAACAGGACTCAGACGAGTTGGCGGTGACTTGCACCACAGAGGAGAGGTGGTGCATGAAAAGGCGTTTTTCCGACCGCTGGAGGATCCACGCGAGCCTCTCCACCGGAATCATTTTCAGACTCTCTTCTGTAGATCTATTTGTTGTATAGTTACTATAGAATTGGTTGTGTATTCAGTGTTTTGGAGGTCATCTTGTATCATGCTATAGATTAGATCTTGGATTTTAACTTCTTGAAACTTCAAGAAACACCATTCATTATATGATTATCTTTTAATGTCAAACAGCTTTACATAAAAAATTATAAAAATCAAAATTAATCAGTGAAACTCCGGATGTCAATACCTCTTATCCTAATTTTTTTGGGGCGGTCATTGTTCATTTATTAGAGCGGTTAATCAACCGTCTCGAAAAATTAGTTGATTTTTTGAAGCGCTATTTCTTAGGGCGGTTAAAAACCGCCTCGAAAAATTAAAATCACCGCCTCAAAAATTGACGTTTGTACTAGTGTTTCTTTTCTTTAGATGTTTTAAAATATCATGTTTTATACAATTTCAGATATACTGTGACCACTGGTGATGTAAAATTTATTCAAAACAAAAATGGTATGTCATAATATGCAATTCATTGGTATATAAAGGTATAAGCCTATAAAGTTAATTTATGTTTGATTTTTACAATTTCTTATTGTTTTTACCCTTCAAGTTTAGAATTAATTTTTATAAAATCTAAATCCGTATTTTTTTCTTTTTTAATCAAAGTGTTTTGTTTTTCTTTTATTGCGGTGTATCAACGTTTAAGATTAATTTTCTTAAAGTTTATTTTTCATATAAAGTTTCAAATATTATCAACGGTCTCATCGCAATGCACGGATTTGTGATGTTTTTCCTTTTTTTATATAAAGCTTTGATGTGCTTCAACAATGTCGAGGTTTCTTTTTTTTAATTTTCAACATACAGGCTCACAATTATGTTTCGACATTAGTTGTTTCACGATCTAATAGCCCCGCCGCAACACGGGGGACCTTAATGCTACTTTACATAGAATACATAACATTCGAATAAAAATAAAAACATTTTTATATAAATAAATTTTACAACATGGAATTTTCCTGAACATATATTATAGGTCTATCTTCATCTTCATGCAAGGCTTTACACATTTTGTACTTGTGTTAATCATAAATGCAAGTAAGAATTTGCTGACTTCAATTCAAGGTGAACTATTTCCTTAATTATATCATAAAAGAAAATGATTTTACAAGCTGTTGCTATGTAAAACAACATGACCTAGACAAATGAATTAGTAAAATTAAAAAACAAAAAGAATTTCCCTTGATTTAATCTTTCAAATTTATTGTATTTTATACTACATCGCATCATATACGACGCCGCTGCAACTTTATAGGTTTGTTTTGGATGTCGGTTTGAGGTTTGGGGGTGCGGTTTTTTTACAGGTTGTTGTCGGTTTTCTATTTTGGACTATGCGTATTCTTGCGATTTTGATATTCGTCTGTTTGTGTATGGTGTTGGGCTTTGATTTAGTTTTTAGTTCTGTATGTTCTGGTGTGTTATGGATTTAAGGTTTTGATGTGTTTTACTTTGTGTATTTTGCTGACTTTTTGGTTTTGAACATTCATTTTGATTTTGGTTCGGGTTACTTAAAACTCGCATAGACGCGGCAACCATTTTAGTTTATCATATAATAATAATAGTAGTTCAAATTATATCTATCTTAAAAAACTTTATTATATAATATTACGTGTTTATTTTAATGTGTAAATTTTGTTTTGAACGAGTTTGGTCAAATATTATAATTTTATTTCGTTGGTATAAATTCAAGTTACTTTATGTTTTGATGTAAATTTTACTATTAAATATATTAGAGCGAATGTAATCTATGCTTTATCATGTCACCTTCTTTCCCGCACTTGCTTATTTTGTTGTACATTTTGAGTTTTTATACGTTCGATAAAATTATTTTATTACTTTTACGAATTACGATGAAGTAGCCGTTAAGGTTATCGACGGAGTGAGAGTCGTAGCGGCGGGTTTGTTTTACCTTTCTACATGCTTTAGGATTTTACATTGGAATGGTAACTGTTACATTTTGTTTGACATTTGCGTTTTGATATTTGGGATCATGACGAAAGACCCCGCGCAACGCGCGGGGCAAAAAATCTAGTTATTTATTAAAGATTAAAAATAGACAAATAAGAGTGTAAGGGTCACTCACAAGTGAATGCGGAAACATGGGTAAAAAGTTTATACATTGGAACACAAATGTAATTTTATAAAAAAAATTAAAACACAAATGTAATCTTATAAAAAAATTGAGCCGCCTAATATAATTTTTTAAGCATTAAATACAAGTATAATATGTAATCATTCCTATTTTGCTTCATCATTTTAATAAACTTCTTCTAATTAACTCATTACATATTATTAATACATTATTTAATAACATGGGATTATTTGACTCGTTACATTATATATTTATTATTTATAATACTTTAAATTAAAAAAATTTAAGACACATAATACAACTTCTTAAAGATTAGATACAAGTGTTTTATGTAATCATTTCTATTTTGCCACTCATTTAATAAACTTATTCTAATTAATATATTAAATAATTCATATTGTTAATACACTATTAATAATATAAAATTATTTAATTTACTATATTATATATTTTGTTATTTATATTACTTTAAATTAACGTTAAAAGTATGCTTATCTCATTCTAGAAACATTATAGTTGCTTAATTGTTGAAGTGATAAAGTGGACTTATGAATTAACTATATTTGCTTTCATTTTCCATTTAAATGTTGTAATTTGCATATCAGCATGCTTAGCTGCATCCCATGAAATTTTTTTTAAGAGTAAATTACCATTTGCATCCTTGTGGTTTGGTGATTTTGACCATTTGCATCCCTACAGTTTAAAAATCCTCATATACACCTTAACGTTTCATTTTTGTTCCCATTTGCATCCAAATTACTAACGACGTTAAATAATTCAGTTAAGTTTTTATAAAATGACGAAATTACCCTTTCTCTCTTTCTCTCTTTCTCCCTCTCTCTCTTAACCCTTAACCCACAACCCCCACCCCCACCCACTCCCACTCTTTCTTTCTCTGTCTCTTAACCCATATACAAGAAAGAAGAAGCCACCACCGGAGAATTATCAGGCTACCCACGCCTCATCTCCGTCAACCACCCCACCGTCGCTGGCGACACACCACCACCACCGATCTTCTGCACAAACTACGTTCTCCACCACAAAATCCACGCCTCTTCTCCGTACTAGCTCCGCCGTTCACGGCCGCCGAAAAAGGTGAGTTTATTGGTCTGATTGCCCACATGGGTCGCCGGAATTTTCGCCGGAAATACGATAAACCGACTTCATCTGTGGTGACTGTTTTTAGAAAATCTTTTGTGGGTTCTTGTAACAGTGTGAAATTTCCAGATTTTGGTTGTGATAATAGCTCAAAAAGATCTTCGAAGATGGAGATCGGAGTGCCTACAGATGTTAGGCATGTTGCTCGTGTTATATTTGATAGGTTTAATGGGTTTCTTGGGTTGCCTGTTGAGTTTGAACCAGAGGTTCCAAGAAGACCTCCCAGTGCCAGGTTTGTGGTTCAAAATCTTGATCTTTATGTTTAAATTTGGGGAATTTTGTGCATTATTGACTTGTACTCTACTACCCTCTAGCTCATCTTTTTGTATAGTGTTTTGATTTAATGAATTTTGATTCTTGCATCATGAATGCTTACTGAGAAATTGGGTGTTCTTTTGTTGGGGTTGCATGATCAAAATTAGGGCTTGAAATGTGTGTGGGTGGGTCGGTGATCTTTGAGGGGTTTTAATCTACGGTGGTGGTAGGGGAGGTTGTGATGGTGATGCGTGGTGGTGTTGATGGTGGTGGTGATGGAGGTGATGAGAGATAGAGAGAGAATGTGTGTCAGTGTGTTCATGTTTGAGAAAGAAAGAGAGAGAGAAAGAGAGTTTGTGGTGGTCAAAGGAGAAGAAAAAGGTGATGTGGTGGAGAAAGAGAGAAAGAGAGAAAGGGTAATTTCGTCATTTTATAAAAACTTAACTGAATTATTAACGTCGTTAGTAATTTGGATGCAAATGGGAACAAAAATGAAACGTTAGGGTGTATATGAGGATTTTTAAACTGTAGGGATGCAAATGGTCAAAATCACCAAACCACAAGGATGCAAATGGTAATTTACTCTTTTTTTAATCTTCCTACTCTAATAAAAAAGTATAGAGTAAATTACCATTTGCATCCTTGTGGTTTGGCGATTTTGACCATTTGCATCCCTATAGTTTAAAAATCCCTATATCTACCCTGACATATCGTTTTTGTCCCCGTTTGCATCCAAAATGCAAACGCTGTTTATCTTTGCCGTCAAGCACCATTTCATCCAGGGGTAATTTAGTCAATTTGTTCCCTACTTCAACCTCACCTTCAACCTCGGAGTTTAAAAATCCTGATTAAAGGGAATTGAGGCTCAGATCTGTAGTTTGAAGATCAGACAAAGGGCCCAAAATGTGACAACCCGAAATTTTTTTTAATTTAATATAATATTTAAGTGAATTTACAATTTGTTTTTATTATTATTATTGATAATAATAAAAATAATGATAATAATAACAATAATAATATTATTATTAAAAATAATAATGTTAATAATGATAATAATAATAATAATGAAAATATTTTATTATTAATAATAATAAATTATAAAAATTATTAAACTTAATTTAAGTCCAAGGGGGTGGTTTGTAATTGTTGAAACTTGTTTTAAAACTCTTATACATGAAATAATAAGGTTCTAAAACCCCAGGGACCATTTGTGTAAATTCTAAAACCCAACCCCCCGACCCACTGTTCCCCGTCGGCTTCTTCCTCCGGCGAAGTCTCCGGCGAGACCAAAACACCAAAATGACACGGCTTTAATCCAATCAATCGATACCGACACATTTTCGTGGGTGATTCGAACACCTAACCCACTTTGATTTGAATAATAGAGTTTGATTTATACCTAACCCACTCTCGACCGAAAGTCGGCCGACCACCACTACCAAACGCACTAAACATCACAATAATTCAATTAAATTAGTTCAATCGATCGACTATAAGAATACTAAGCTACTATCACTTCGAATTGTATCTGAAACACTCAAAATCCCACTGTTCGATCATCAACATCGTACGCGACCTGCAACCCATTCAAACTCCTACCTAGATACGTTATAAACACAAATTGACAGAGTGCTATTCATCATTAACACCAATAGAAGCTTTCTGTGTAATTAATTCGATGACATCGTCGTTTGGGTACGCAATCAGTGCCACCATAGTCGCGACTGTTCTTCGTGGCGTTCATCATCCATTCGACATCTTTCTGGTAAATTAAATACATGTACATGCTCGTTTCTATATGGGGATCAAAAGCCTATGATTATAATTGTTAACAGATTCGAATCGATGTTCAATTTGATCGATTACGAATTAGGGTTCTTGGTTGAATTGGAGGTTATTGGGTAAAAATTTACAGGCCGAGAACCATTGCGGCTTGTGCCTTTGGTTCACTGGTTTGGGCGTGGGGATCCTCGCCCCCGCCCCAAAAGCCTATGAACCATTTTAAAAATAACAGAAAATAACTAAAATTTATAAAAACGTTTTTATAAACTTTGTTAATTTTATAAGTTATTTAATTATATTCTGTCCTACTTAGAGCCTTCATGGTATTTCCAATCATAATATTAATTTTATCCTTTAAGAGGCATTCCTCCACTTAGCATTTCAGTAATTGAGGGACTGATTGAATGCTTAGAATGAAAGTGGACTACAGGAGATATAGAAGGGTGATGATACCTACATACATTAAGTTATTCTTTGGGATGATATAAATTAGGATGTTGTGTAACCGGTTTAAGCATATTCTTAGTATACCGGTAATGCTTATAAAGGGTTACTATACCTAAGGAATGAAATGCAAAAGCTAGAATTGTAATTCTAAAATCATACAATGGTAAGATTAAGTCGTGCTCTTTATATTAACAACCCCATGAATTGATAAACTGATATCATACCTTAGACCAAATAGAATTAAGAAGGACACTGGGAAAAATCTAGTGAGTAGTAGAATAAGCCTCTCTGATGGTTTAAATGATTTGCTTTAATGTCAATGTTGTGAACCTAGCTATGTTGGTTGATACGATTAAGCTAACATGTGTTAAACGGGGACATTAAGAAGGTTGGAGTTCTGACCAATACCATAAGTGTGCCCTAGGTTGATTAGGATCCCAAGACAAGTTAGAATTGATCTTTGAAACTCATGAGAAAATTGTCCAGATAAGAAAAGCTACGCTAATAAACACCGCAAGCCACTTGAATTCAGAAAGGAGATAAAGTTTCGCTAAAGGTATCTCCCTGGAAGGGAGTTATACGCTTTGGGAAACGAGGGAAATTGAACCCTCGCTACGTGGGACCTTTTGAAATTGTCAGAAGGATTGACCCAGTAGCCTATGAATTAAATCTACCTGCTGAACTTGGTGGTGTGCATAATGTTTTTCACGTAACAAATCTAAGGAAGTGTTTATCCGATGAATTACTGGTTGTGCCTTTCAAGGAACTGCAAGTATGTGAGAAACTCAGACTTGTTAAGGCACCAGTTGAAATCATGGATAAGGAAGTTAAACAATTAAAGCATAGCGAGATTACAGTTGTCAGAGTTCGGTGGAACTCCCGACGTTGTCCTGAGTTCACTTAGGAACGAGAGGACGAAATGATACGCAGGTATCCTAACCTGTTCAAAGATGTTGCCCGTACATCTTAATTTTCGGGACGAAATTCCTCTAACAGGGGGATGATGTGACAACCCGAAATTTTTTTTAATTTAATATAATATTTAAGTGATTTTACAATTTGTTTTTATTATTATTATTGATAATAATAAAATAATGATAATAATAACAATAATAATATTATTATAAAAAATAATGTTAATAATGATAATAATAATAATAATGAAAATATTATTATTATTAATAATAATAATTATAAAAATTATTAAACTTAATTTAAGTCCAAGGGGGTGGTTTGTAATTGTTGAAACTTGTTTTAAACTCTTATACATGAAATAATAAGGTTCTAAAACCCAGGGACCATTTGTGTAAATTCTAAAACCCAACCCCCCGACCCACTGTTCCCCGTCGGCTTCTTCCTCCGGCGAAGTCTCCGGCGAGACCAAAACACCAAAATGACACGGCTTTAATCCAATCAATCGATACCGACACATTTTCGTGGGTGATTCGAACACCTAACCCACTTTGATTTGAATAATAGAGTTTGATTTATACCTAACCCACTCTCGACCGAAAGTCGGCCGACCACCACTACCAAACGCACTAAACATCACAATAATTCAATTAAATTAGTTCAATCGATCGACTATAAGAATACTAAGCTACTATCACTTCGAATTGTATCTGAAACACTCAAATCCCACTGTTCGATCATCAACATCGTACGCGACCTGCACCCATTCAAACTCCTACCTAGATACGTTATAACACAAATTGACAGAGTGCTATTCATCATTAACACCAATAGAAGCTTTCTGTGTAATTAATTCGATTGACATCGTCGTTTGGGTACGCAATCAGTGCCACCATAGTCGCGACTGTTCTTCGTGGCGTTCATCATCCATTCGACATCTTTCTGGTAAATTAAATACATGTACATGCTCGTTTCTATATGGGGATCAAAAGCCTATGATTATAATTGTTAACAGATTCGAATCGATGTTCAATTTGATCGATTACGAATTAGGGTTCTTGGTTGAATTGGAGGTTATTGGGTTTGTGTTTAAAAGATTTACAGGCCGAGAACCATTGCGGCTTGTGCCTTTGGTTCACTGGTTTGGGCGTGGGAGAGTGTGTTTGTGGTCACGGGTTCGAACCCGGCCACCAACACATATTTTTTTTGAAGCCTTTTTGAACCATTTAAAAATACAGAAAAATAACTAAAAATTATAAAAACATTTTTATAAACTTTGTTAATTTTATAAGTTATTTAATTATATTCTGGAAAATTATTTCTTTAAAAACCTTATTTATTTATTTATTTAATTATTATAAATGTTATAAATATTATTTATAAATGTTATAATAACCATTTTTATAAAAATGACGATTTTACACATAAAAATAATGATACATAATATAAATAAATAATATAATATATATATATATATATATGGATAACATAATTAATATAGATAATTTATATTATTTATTGAATATAAATCTATTATGTTATGATTATTAATTATTAAACATATTAATAATTAAATAATTATATTATGTTTTATCGTGTAAATATGTTATTATTTATATGTCCAATTAAAAATAATATTATCATATAAATCTAATGTTTGGACAATTTGTGTCAATTTATAAATCTTGCTAATAGATTTTATAAATTAAATTATGAAATATTAAAGTATTTTATTTATGTTTTAAACATGATAAACATAAATTAGATTTTATAAATTAAATTATAAAATCTTACAAAATTAAATATAAACTTACATGTTTAAATAACGTCTATATTTATTTAGAATATAATGATATGTTAAAATCATTATTAAACTAATCAAATTTTATGAAGTATAAATCTTTAGTTATTAAAACAAAATAACTAAATGATTTAATTATATGTTTATAACAAATCCCCGAGAACCAAATCCTAGATCAATTGAACGCCAGGTTCAATATCTAACTTATTTAGGTTATGGATTTGTAACTGTTTGCTTACGTGAATTATAATTCCTTAGCAGGAATTTACTAGGTTGTCAACACCACCACAAGGACTGAGGTGAGTTCATAACTATTCCCTTTTTAATGATTTAAATATTGGGGCTGGAATACATGTTGTAATTAAAATTACAAATTATTTTGTGTATTATGTTAAATAATAATTGGATCACATTTATGATTACATATGGTTATTATGAAAATCCTCTGTGTAAACTGGGCTATAAACAGGCAGGGATCTTTTGGATAGTACTATCGGGAGTGACTAACCCCCACAAAGGTTTGGACATGTGGTCCTTATCAGATGCACAAAGATCTCGCTGTCATTCGGGATGACTATTCTGTGGGAAGGCAGATTGATGCGCTATTTAAGTTTTGCCATTATAGTTCCACTTACCACCCATATGAGGATAAATGTAAAGAGAGGATTCGCGCCCTCTGATTTGAATTATTAAATTGGCATAATACACACATAAAAAGGAAAAGGGAAAATTAAACTATGATACATGGACAAATCCTATGTGAAGGATTTGTTGGACTTGTACATAGAAATAATAAACTAAGTGACATGGACAAATTCAATGTGATGGATTTGTTGGGCTTGTACTTAGTGGGTATGTGGGATAGCGGTTCACCTTATTAAAAAGGGTTCCGACAGGCTATTCATATACCGTGAGTAAATTAAACTCACACTTTGACAATAAACCCTTCTTGAATGATAATGGATGATTTATCAAATATGTTTTACTTACCTATGAACTCACCAACCCTGTGTTGATACTTGATTTACATGTATTCTCAGGTATCTATTAGGAGCTTATGGACATGCACGTAGGATCATATAAGAGCTCCAGATACATATTGGTTATTAACAAGACATGATTAGAAGTATTGTTAAGAAAAATATATATTTATTTCCGCTGCGTATAATATCTAATGGTCTGGATAATAATGGATTGATTATCTAAAACTTATCATATAGATAACTGCATCTCATGTGTAACTACTGTGTTCGATCCTGTTTGCTCACCCCTCCGTGATAGATTCCAGACCCGGAATTTGAGGGTGTGACAGATTGGTATCAGAGCCATTGGTTATAGTGAGTTAGGAATTGCATCTAGCCTATAGCCACACACAATAGTTGCACAAAGTAATTGCCTTAGTTAGAGATTGACTAAGATTAAGAAGTTATATGCCTTATGTGATTCCTCTTATACTTTGATTTCTATCAATACACACACGAATCTTAAATCATATTCTAAGGCATTGTGTGCGTAATCCAAGTGATTTCAAACTCCAAAACTCGATTGTTATTCATGGTTTCAAAATCGTCAAAGTCTGTGCCTTACAACTTGAAACATGTAATGCTGGAAGAGCGTGATGCCTGTATCTCGGGTGTTCTGTCTAGGCAAGGTATTCGCATATATCCAAATCAACCGATGGACCTGTTTACCTTACCTGGGAACCCTTGGGATGAGTATCTGCTTATAGGTACGCATGTCTTCAACAAAGTTGTGATTGACTCAATACTTTGATTAGTCAACGTACTCGCTTTGATTCACGAATCAAACGATTACATCTGGACATCTCATTGCTATTATGCCAAATTCTCGATTGTCGTTTCCATGATTTCCATGAAAATTCTTATTGGCTTCTCGTCAAATCCGTTCACGTCTAGAACTCTAGTCGTAAGATTGCTGCTATTGTAGCACGTGAAGTTACTGTGGTCAATATACAAGCCTTTAAGACATATGAATCAAAATTACCTTGACGTATTCCATTGGTAATCTGTGCTACACTTGTCCTAACCTAAAGTGAGACTTGTTTTCCCTAGTACTTGCCCTGACATGGTTATACCTGAAATCCTAAAAGTATGAAGGATAGGCAGCTATCATTAGACATATTGTACTTATATGCTTGTAGTTTATTTACTATTACTTAAGTCCTGTCCTACTTAGAGCCTTCATGGTATTTCCAATCATAATATTAATTTTATCCTTTAAGAGGCATTCCTCCACTTAGCATTTCAGTAATTGAGGGACTGATTGAATGCTTAGAATGAAAGTGGACTACAGGAATATAGAAGGGTGATGATACCTACATACATTAAGTTATTCTTTGGGATGATAATAAATTAGGATGTTGTGTAACCGGTTTAAGCATATTCTTAGTATACCGGTAATGCTTATAAAAGGGTTACTATACCTAAGGATGAAATGCAAAAGCTAGAATTGTAATTCTAAAATCATACAATGGTAAGATTAAGTCGTGCTCTTTATATTAACAAACCCATGAATTGATAAAACTGATATCATACCTTAGACCAAATAGAATTAAGAAGGACACTGGGAAAAATCTAGTGAGTAGTAGAATAAGCCTCTCTGATGGTTTAATGATTTGCTTTAATGTCAATGTTGTGAACCTAGCTATGTTGGTTGATACGATTAAGCTAACATGTGTTAAACGGGGACATTAAGAAGGTTGGAGTTCTGACCATACCATAAGTGTGCCCTAGGTTGATTAGGATCCCAAGACAAGTTAGAATTGATCTTTGAAACTCATGAGAAAATTGTCCAGATAAGAAAAGCTACGCTAATAAACACCGCAAGCCACTTGAAATTCAGAAAGGAGATAAAGTTTCGCTAAAGGTATCTCCCTGGAAGGGTTATACGCTTTGGGAAACGAGGGAAATTGAACCCTCGCTACGTGGGACCTTTTGAAATTGTCAGAAGGATTGACCCAGTAGCCTATGAATTAAATCTACCTGCTGAACTTGGTGGTGTGCATAATGTTTTTCACGTAACAAATCTAAGGAAGTGTTTATCCGATGAATTACTGGTTGTGCCTTTCAAGGAACTGCAAGTATGTGAGAAACTCAGACTTGTTAAGGCACCAGTTGAAATCATGGATAAGGAAGTTAAACAATTAAAGCATAGCGAGATTACAGTTGTCAGAGTTCGGTGGAACTCCCGACGTTGTCCTGAGTTCACTTAGGAACGAGAGGACGAAATGATACGCAGGTATCCTAACCTGTTCAAAGATGTTGCCCGTACATCTTAATTTTCGGGACGAAAATTCCTCTAACAGGGGATGATGTGACAACCGAAAATTTTTTTTTAATTAAATAATATTTAAGTGATTTTACAATTTGTTTTTATTATTATTATTGATAATATAAAAATAATGATAATAATAACAATAATAATATTATTATTAAAAATAATAATGTTAATAATGATAATAATAATAATAATGAAAATATATATTATTAATAATAATAATTATAAAAATTATAAATTATTAAATTAAATAAGTCCAAGGGGGTGGTTTGTAATTGTTGAAACTTGTTTTAAACTCTTATACATGAAATATAAGGTTCTAAAACCCCAGGGACCATTTGTGTAAATTCTAAAACCCAACCCCCCACCCACTGTTCCCCCGGCTTCTTCCTCCGGCGAAGTCTCCGGCGAGACCAAAACACCAAAATGACACGGCTTTAATCCAATCAATCGATACCGACACATTTTCGTGGGTGATTCGAACACCTAACCCACTTTGATTTGAATAATAGAGTTTGATTTATACCTAACCCACTCTCGACCGAAAGTCGGCCGACCACCACTACCAAACGCACTAAACATCACAATAATTCAATTAAATTAGTTCAATCGATCGACTATAAGAATACTAAGCTACTATCACTTCGAATTGTATCTGAAACACTCAAAATCCCACTGTTCGATCATCAACATCGTACGCGACCTGCAACCCATTCAAACTCCTACCTAGATACGTTATAAACACAAATTGACAGAGTGCTATTCATCATTAACACCAATAGAAGCTTTCTGTGTAATTAATTCGATTGACATCGTCGTTTGGGTACGCAATCAGTGCCACCATAGTCGCGACTGTTCTTCGTGGCGTTCATCATCCATTCGACATCTTTCTGGTAAATTAAATACATGTACATGCTCGTTTCTATATGGGGATCAAAAGCCCTATGATTATAATTGTTAACAGATTCGAATCGATGTTCAATTGATCGATTACGAATTAGGGTTCTTGGTTGAATTGGAGGTTATTGGGTTTGTGTTTAAAAGATTTACAGGCCGAGAACCATTGCGGCTTGTGCCTTTGGTTCACTGGTTTGGGCGTGGGAGAGTGTGTTTGTGGTCACGGGTTCGAACCCGGCCACCAACACATATTTTTTTGAAGCCTTTTTGAACCATTTAAAAATACAGAAAAATAACTAAAAATTATAAAAACAGTTTTTATAAACTTTGTTAATTTTATAAGTTATTTAATTATATTCTGGAAAATTATTCTTTAAAAACCTTATTTATTTATTTATTTAATTATTATAAATGTTATAAAATATTATTTATAAATGTTATAAATAACCATTTTTATAAAAATGGACTAGATTATTACACATAATCATAAATAATGTTTATACATAATATAAATATGGATAACATAATTAATAATTAGATAATTTATATTATTTATTGAATATAAATCTATTATGTTATGATTATTAATTATTAAACATAATTAATAATTAAATAATTTATATTATGTTTTATCGTGTAAATATGTTATTATTTATATGTCCAATTAAAATAATATTATCATATAAATCTAATGTTTGCAATTTGTGTCAATTTTAAATCTTGCTAATAGATTTTATAAATAAATTATGAAATATTAAAGTATTTTATTTATGTTTTAAACATGATAAACATAAATTAGATTTTATAAATTAAATTATAAAATCTTACAAATTAAATATAAACTTACATGTTTAAATAACGTCTATAATTTATTTAGAATATAATGATATGTTAAAATCATTATTAAACTAATCAATTTTATGAAGTATAAATCTTTAGTTATTAAAACAAAATAACTAAATGATTTAATATATGTTTATAACAAATCCCCGAGAACCAAATCCTAGATCAATTGAACGCCAGGTTCAATATCTAACTTATTTAGGTTATGGATTTGTAACTGTTTGCTTACGTGAATTATAATTCCTTAGCAGGAATTTACTAGGTTGTCAACACCACACACAAGGACTGAGGTGAGTTCATAACTATTCCCTTTTTTAATGATTTAAATATTTTGGGGCTGGAATACATGTTGTAATTAAATTACAAATTATTTTGTGTATTATGTTAAATAATAATTGGATCACATTTATGATTACATATGGTTATTATGAAAATCCTTCTGTGTAAACTGGGCTATAAACAAGGCAGGGATCTTTTGGATAGTACTATCGGGGAGTGACTAACCCCCACAAAGGTTTGGACATGTGGTCCTTATCAGATGCACAAAGATCTCGCTGTCATTCGGGATGACTATTCTGTGGGAAGGCAGATTGATGCGCTATTTAAGTTTTGCCATTATAGTTCCACTTACCACCCCATATGAGGATAATGTAAAGAGAGGATTCGCGCCCTCTGATTTGAATTATTAAAATTGGCATAATACACACATAAAAAGGAAAAGGGAAAAATTAAACTATGATACATGGACAAATCCTATGTGAAGGATTTGTTGGACTTGTACATAGAAATAATAAACTAAGTGACATGGACAAATTCAATGTGATGGATTTGTTGGGCTTGTACTTAGTGGGTATGTGGGATAGCGGGTTCACCTTATTAAAAAGGGTTCCGACAGGCTATTCTATACCGGTGAGTAAATTAAACTCACACTTTGACAATAACCCTTCTTTGAATGATAATGGATGATTTATCAAATATGTTTTACTTACCTATGAACTCACCAACCCTGTGTTGACACTTGATTTACATGTTCTCAGGTATCTATTAGGAGCTTATGGACATGCACGTAGGATCATATAAGAGCTCAGATACATATTGGTTATTAACAAGACATGATTAGAAGTATTGTTAAGAAACAATATATATTTATTTCCGCTGCGTATAATATCTAATGCTCTGGATAATATGGATTGATTATCTAAAACTTATCATATAGATAACTGCATCTCATGTGTAACTACTGTGTTCGATCCTGTTTGCTCACCCCTCCGTGATAGATTCCAGACCCGGAATTTGAGGGTGTGACACAAACACCACCATGGCTGCAACACCGTTGCACCTTAAGAGAAAAAACAACTTCCTCCTCTTACATGCCATCCGAGTTGCCCCGCAAAGATACGGGCCGGATTTAACCCAATGCCCGATTACGATGTTCAAAAAACAATCCATACAGAAATTATATCATCTCCATCTCCAATCATCATCTTTCAACATCATCACTTTTGCATATACGCAAAAGAATAACACACGCACAGTCACACACATACATATATATATGTATAGAGAGAGAGATATATATCGTGAACCGATTACCACGGTATAATATTAAAGACGACCTTAGTCGAGAACTGCTTCCTGCTCCACCTCAAGCATAAAGGGATGGCACAGCGGCAATAGAGTCCACTGCGAAGACGCCCGTGTTAATCGACGACAAGGAGATGCAACCATTAATCCTTCACCGCCACGATGACCTAAGCCACTAAGAACAGCAACCGGAAAACTGGTTCAATTCTTGCCACGGCCACGTAAATGACCACAATTGATCTGGGCGAACAAACCCGAACCACCACCATGCAAGCAAAGTGGCGACGGCGTTGGCGTAACCGACAACCGCCAGCCGATATACCAACAGTTACATCCACGGCCGTGGCGGTGCAAGAGACAGAACGACAGTGGTTGCCCTTCCTGAGACAAACCCTAACCACCACGATGTATGTACGATGGCAATGGATGCCCCATCACCGATGGCAACACGGATTTGGTGGCTGACGATGGATGTACGGGGCGATGGATGCGCCATCACCGATGGCGAGGCGGATAGTTGGTTGACGAGGGAGCTGTTTTTTTCTCTTTCTAGAATGAACCGAATGGGTGAATGGAGAAACCTTCCACCTTGTTTCTCTATAAATGTGCAAGTGCATTTTGGAACGAATTGACTAAATTACCCCTGAATGAAATGGTACTTGACGGCAAAGATAAACGGCGTTTGCATTTTGATGCAAACGGGGATAAAAAACGATATGTCAAGGTAGATATAGGGATTTTTAAACTATAGGGATGCAAATGGTCAAAATCGCCAACCACAGGGATGCAATGGTAATTTACTCAAAAGTATATTCAGATGACACGTGTCAACACTAAAATTATCATCACCCAAATTTTCCCGCCTCTCTCTCCTATTAAATAATTACCTAATTACTAATAATATTATTTAACACTTTTTTAAATTTAATAATTAAGAAAAACTATTTATTAATGTTATTTCTTATTAAGAAAAAATAAAAACAAATTTTTAAAAAAGTTGATATAACTGTTTTATTACTTATAGTCATTTCTCATATATGTCGGGGGTCTCTTTGTAAGCGGTCTCTCTAGCTACATAATAGAGGAAAGACTTGCCACTACATACCCTCCCGACCCTGCTCTTGAGTGGGATATACTGAGTTTGTTTGTTTGTTTGTTTAGTCATTTCTCATATATAATTTTAGTCATACCATATATTAGAATATCATTTTATATTAATAAATTATATTATAATAATATCTTATTTATTATTTAACCCGTGTACACATGGGTTTACTATAGCTAGTATCATATATACCAATTCTGACCAACCCTTATAAACTTTCAACATACAATATGATCTCATGAAATTTCGACAGCCGACCCCATGAAATGTAATTTAATACTTTTAGTTAAGTTTTGCATATATAATCTACTAGCCTAACCACCCGTGTGTTACACGGGTTGAAAAACTTAAATTAAAATAGAGTAAATTACACATACGATCCCAAGTTGTGTTTAAAATTTTGAATTTGGTACTTAAAATTTAATATTTTTTAATATGATTCCTAATATTTTCTTTTTCTTTTTCATCTGTGGTCTGAAGTTCTGTTAGTCAATAATTAATAATATTAAATTTAAAAATGACATTTTACTCGCATCGACTATCCATTTAATTTACCTTTTAAACTATAGTATTATTTTTATTAAGAAAAGCTTTATTCTTGTTTTTAAAGTTTTTATTATTGAATATTTTTATTATTTCATTATTAATATGTTTATATATAATAAAATACGTTTTAAATACATGAAAAAATTTTTTATCATAACATAATTTATAAATGTTTGCTTTTAACATGTTTAAATTGTCTATTTTTTAAATGTTTTCTTAAAACCGTTTGAAATTTTAAAAGTTTTTATAAAACTATTTGTTTTCTAAAGAATTTTTACTTAAACCATTTATTTTAAATCATATTTAAAAAACAATCACTATTTTAAACATCTTATAAAAAACAATTCATTTTCAAATGACATTTTTAGTATTTTTTTAAGCATTCAATAAATAAATAGTTTTAAAAATAGTATTTACAAAATTGATAATTATTAAAATTATATTTAAAAAATAAATGGTTTTAATAAAGAGGATAATGCTTTTAAAAAGTACCTTTAAAAATCAAAAAGTTTTAAGAGAGATATTTAAAAAATCAAAATTTTTAGAGAAACATTTAAAAACCTGAACATTCTAAAATAACATTTTTAAAAATATTTTTTTTAAATAAAAAGTAAATTATATTAATGATCTTTATAGGTAAAATAGTCATTTTAATAAAAACATAACATTAGTAACCGAACTAACAAAATAAAGACCATTGATAAAAGATAAATATAACATCTAGGATTATGTTTGAAATTTTAAACGTTTAAGAAAAAATCTAAAATTTTGACCAAATTACAAGAACCATCCATGTAATTTACTCTTTAAAATAAATAGAAACATAAATTATGAGTTATCCTTAATAAACTTGTAATATTATGCATGTGAAGGTCGATTAAATAAATGTATATATGTAAATCAAATAAAAGAATCAAATACATAATAAAACAATATTAATGTTTTATAAATCTAAAATTTTATTGTATATAAATCTTTAATCATATTCAGTGACTAACTTCTCAAACTTATTAAATCATCTATTTAGAATATTCTCATGTATTGTAGTATTCTGTAATTAAAATATAAAAAATTAAGGATATATAGCAAATATGTTTTATAAAATAAATATTATAGGAATAAGATAACAATTCTATTAGTTGAATAATGTCTCATCCTCAACCACAATAAACCAAATAAAGTAAGTTTCTACCTTATTATTATACATTGGCTGTCTTCATATACGAATCATGACGTGATATGTCAAGATCTCTTAATAAATTTACTTTTGATACTGATAATGTC
This sequence comes from Flaveria linearis, assembly GCA_024085815.1. Lineage (NCBI taxonomy): Eukaryota > Viridiplantae > Streptophyta > Magnoliopsida > Asterales > Asteraceae > Flaveria > Flaveria linearis. Next base: position 59,488,018 of record CM044012.1, read on the forward strand.
CTGTTGAGCAAAGTAATTTGATAGTTATTTTGTATATTTTTGAAAGATCTTTGATAGTGGAATAACAGTAAACAGAAAATATTTGTTGTATATATATATAATAAAATAATGGTATTATGTTATATAATGCAGACAAATATTATACGATATTGTTAAAATGTAGAAAATTTTCAAAATTTGAAACTATTAACCCAAAATACTCGTATTGATTGTTACCATTAGAATTTAAAATTTATGAACTACTTATGCTCCATTCGAAAATTCAAATTGTTAGTTTTAAATTTTAAATTTTAACTAATTAATTTAGTTATTTTTAGATAAAATATTGGATTGAATTGGATATTGAATTTGCATTTTAAGTTTTAACTAATTAAGGTTTTTATAAAATTACATTTGTGTTCCAATGTATAAACTTTTTACCCATGTTTCCGCATTCACTTGTTAGTGACCCTTACACTCTTATTTGTCTATTTTTAATCTTTAATAAATAACTAGATTTTTTGCCCCGCGCGTTGCGCGGGGTCTTTCGTCATGATCCCAAATATCAAAACGCAAATGTCAAACAAAATGTAACAGTTACCATTCCAATGTAAAATCCTAAGCATGTAGAAAGGTAAAACAAACCGCCGCTACGACTCTCACTCCGTCGATAACCTTAACGGCTACTTCATCGTAATTCGTAAAAGTGATAAAATAATTTTATCGAACGTATAAAACTCAAAATGTACATCAATAAGCAAGTGCGGGAAAGAAGGTGACATGATAAAGCATAGATTACATTCGTTCTAATATATTAATAGCAAAATTTATATCAAACATAGAGTAACTTGAATTTATACCAACGAAATAAAATTATATATTTGACCAAACTCGTTCAAAACAAAATTTACACATTAAATAACACGTAATATTATTATAAAGTTTTTTAAGATAAATAATATTTGAACTACTACTATTATTATATGATAAACTAAAATAGTTACCGCGTCTATGCGAGTTTTAAGTAACCCGAAACCAAAATCAAAATGAATGTTCAAAACCAAAAAGTCAGCAAAATACACAAAGTAAAACACATCAAAATCTTAAATCCATAACACACCAGAACATACAGAACTAAAAACTAAATCAAAGCCCAACACCATACACAAAACAGACGAACATCAAAATCGCAAGAATACGCATAGTCCAAAATAGAAAACCGACAACAACCTGTAAAAAAACCGCACCCTCAAACCTCAAACCCACATCCAAAACAAACCTATAAAGTTGCAGCGGCGTCGTATGTGATGCGATGTAGTATAAAATACAATCAATCCAAATCATTTTTTGTTAATTTGTTTTATGAAATAAATTATCATACAACCTATCAAATAATTAGTCGAAAGTTTGGTTCATTTACATAGCGATGTAAAACTTATTAGTGGAATAAAATAATTAATCATTTCTAGTGAATGCTTTTGCATGTAACCCAAACCCACATGTTTGTTTTTGCATGAAGCTAGCTTTAATTTCACTTGACCTTTGCTAACTTTTCATCTTTTATGTCGCTTCTATACACAAATTAAACACCAAAATATAATATTTATACGTGATATAGAGTAATTCATTTATATCAAATATAAAATACTTAATATAATGTCTTTCACACGACTTATTCTAATAATATCCAACAATACAAAGATACACATTGCACTAACCACGTGCAACTCGTTATTTTCAATATGGTGATGGTAATAGAAAATAGGTTTCTAAAAGCACCTCGTAACGTAAAATAAAACAAGACGTAACGAAGGAGATGTTTATTTCATTCATATGTTCGAGTGTAACTGTGCAAGTAAACATTAATACATCGTACACAACTACACATTTATAGTCTTCAACATGAAACCAAAACTCTCATTTTTACTTAATAATTATCATAGAATATAAATCAAGGAACAGAAGTCTCTTCCTGTTGAATGACTTGTTGAAAGTTTGGTCCATTTAAATGGTTTTTTAATTTTGTAGTAGATAAACAAACAAAACAAACATACCCAGTAAGTCTCACTCAAGAGCAGGGTCTGGGAGGGGTAGGTGGCGGCGAGTCTTTCCTCTATCTTGGGAGATAGAGAGACTGCTTCCGAAGAGACCCCGACTCGGTAACGAAAACCATAACAGTCGCAATCGCAAACATAAAGTAAGTCAAATAACACAGGTATAAATCACTTAAATACATAGAAAGCATGTACATCAACTAGACAGGTAGATATATATATATATATATATATATATTCTATATATATATATATATATATATATATATATATATATATATATATATATAAATTATATACAATGAATGCTAAGTGGATGAATGGCTAATATACACGATATCATAAAATAAACCTAACATGAAATTCACGTGTTTTAGTTTAGTATAAATAGGTTTGGGTAAATTTTTTATCAACCCTGCGAAACAGTTTTGCTAAAAGGGTAGTATCGACCTGACGTGTTTAGTGGTTGCCCGCTTTAATTAATTTATTAACTATTATGTATTTTAAATGTGTTTTGTGTGATAAATAGTCTAGTTGGATACTTATGCAAAAAAATTAATATTTAAATTTTAAAAGAGAATATACATAAGGTTTTATGATTAAAATGTGAAGAGGTACCAGTACAAACCCGGGATCAATGTCAGGAAAAAAGCTGAAACTACGTAGTTAAGAATAAGTAAGAGCCGCGGCCGTAAGGGAACTAGACACTAGCCGCGGCCGGGAACTTATCCCGTGCATAAACCGCATCACACGAGATATGGTAACGTATCTTAAACAAGCTAAACGAATGATCAAGTGGCGAACTAAGCAACGCGAGGCACCCACGGCCCTTCAAGCCGCGGCCAACATAACATCCCACCCCCAAAGCCGCGGCTGGCATGTGATACACCCTCAAGCCGCGGCTCACAAGTGGTACGCCCTCCAGCCGCATCAACAAGCATAAAACTTTAAGTTACTTGAGAATATTGATCAGAACGTCTCAACAAAGAACAATCGTGATTGGGCAATGAATGAACAAAGTCAGGACACTAAGGAACAAAACACATAAGTCCAAAAACCTGAAACCACCTGCAGAACCAATAAGCTGAAGGTCAACTATCCAAGACAAGAAGCTTAATGTTAAGCCAGAAAGCCCTTTGCACCAAAAGGGATACGAAGTCGTACATAAAGGAATGTAGACCCAAATCCTAGGTTGACAAGTACCAGAAGGGTAAGTCAGTCTTGGATCCATCTAAGCTAACCAGCACTATAAATACCACTCATCCATAATCAAAGGGGATCCAAAACACATTCACCATCTATAATCTGAACCTGAGCCAAAGCCTAAACCTCACTTAGCACTGCTCCTGGTTCTTAATCACTTGATCAAGATCCTTGTAGCAACATTTGGCGCCATCCGTGGGACCTTAGCAACACAAAACGACTTGCTATGGACTCAGGTCAAAACCCCTTCCCGTGACAATCACAACATTGTCACCCACGGTGAACGAACATCTGGTAACACCACCCTCATCTGGTGTCGGTGTCGTGCCAGAGACAGAAAACCCAGCAAGTGGACTGATTACCCCAGAGTTTGTTAGCAAGAACAGAGATCAACTCCTGTCCTTGTTAAAACAAAAGAACGTCCTTTTGAGGACGTAAGAATGCGTCTGGAGTACGAGGAACCACCGAATAAAGAAGAACATGGAAGAAGAAGCAAAGATCATACAGATGAAAGGGGACCACCACCAGAACCAGACCACGAAGACGAGTTTGACAAGCCGTATCGGCCATCAACGGCAAAATCAAGATCGAATTCATCCCGAAAATTGCGGAGTTTTCGTTCCCACCTAAGCTCAATGCCTAGCAATATCGGGAGTACGATGGTTCAGGTGATCCTGATGACCACATGGCTATCTTCATAGGAGCAGCCGGGTGGAGCAGTGGACCATCCCGTATGGTGTCACATGTTCTCCCAGACGCTGATCGGAGCAGCCGAGTATGGTTTGACAGCCTTCCTACTGGAGAAATACGAAACTTTGAAGAATTGGAAAGCAGCTTCCTGAAGAATTTCCCAGCAAAGAAGATCAGCCAGAGACCCTACTGAGCTTCATAACATCAAAAGAGGCGACAACGAGTCAATAGAAAATTTCATCACCAGTACTCAAGGGAGAGCATGCAAGTACGCGGCGCAGGGGAAACGATCCGGATATCCGCTTTCATTCACGGGGTAAGGAACGATCAACTAGTGGAGCGTTTCCATGAGAACCTGCCGAAGACAGTAGAAGAATGTTGGAGAGAGCAAAGGCTTTCGTCAGGGAAAGAAGGCCTGCGAACACTAAGAGAAAAAAGCGGGAAGAAACCTATGCCACCCACATGGGAACCGCCAAAACGGTCTGGGGTTCCAAAACCCTGGGAAAAGCACGCCTCCAACCCCACTTCCACTCTCGAGGCCCACCTTTCCATCAGCGCCACGCAATCAACCCTCCGCCCCACACCCGCACTTCACCCGTCAATTTACCACCACTGACCAAAACTCCCAGTGAGATCCTCGCAACAGAAAACGTCAACTTCGTGAAGCCTACCCCACAAAAACCCGGGGTAAAACGAGACATGAGCAAATTCTGCGAATTTCACAAGGAAAACGGCCATACAACCGACGACTGTTTCTCGTTAAAACGACAGATCGATGTGGCAGTCAAAACTGGGAAACTGGCCCATCTGTTGCGGGAACTGAAGAAAACACCACAAGCAGGAGAAAAGAGGAAAGAGATCTTCATGGTGCGCGCTGAGGGATGTGGGGAGAAGCGACGTTCTGACCACATGGAGCCCTGGATGGCCCAAGCAATCTCTTTCCCTCCAATCCATGGTGGAAGCTTCGCCAGTGGTCCCGTGACAGTATCAGCAATAATCGCGGGGCATCAGGTGCACCGTGTATACATAGACAGCGGTAGTAGTTCGGAAATCATGTACGAGCATTGCTTCTTACAGCTGGATGAAGAAGTCAGGAGGGGTCTCAACACCCAAGCCCATCAACTAACGGGTTTCTCCGGGAAATGGTGCAGCCAATAGGCCAGATCCAACTCCCGGTAATCATGGGAAACAGCATGGGGCAGAGGGAAGTTGTAATGACATTTCTTGTGGTACGATCGGACTCATCACACAATGTCATACTAGGAAGACCAGGGCTGTGCATGCTGGGAGCAGTGATATCTACAGTGCATGCAGCAATCAAATTCCCAACCCCTACCGGAGTGGTAACAATGTATTCTAGTAGGAATGCAAAGAAGTAAAAGCAGTGGAACCGGGACTACCTCCCGGGAAGAAGAAGATTTATGCCCAACTCAAGAAAAATGGGTGGTTAACCCAAATACCCAGAGCAAAAGATCGTGATAGGAGGACAGCTAAGTGACGCGGCTAAGGATCGACTCTACCACCTCTTACGAAACAACTTAGATGTCTTCGCTTGGCAACCCTCCGACATGGAAGGAGTTCCCCGTGATATCGCAGAGCACAGGTTAAAAACGTATTTATCCAAAGAGCCTGTGGCCCAGAAGCGTCGCCATATGGGGCAGGAGCGAAGCCAAGCTGTGATAGAGGAAGTCAAGAAGCTGCTACAGGCGGGTATTATAAGGAAGTCCGATATCAGACTTGGGTGGCCAACCCAGTAATGGTGAAAAAAGGTGATGGTAGCTGGAGGATGTGCATTGATTTTAAAGACCTCAACAATGCCTGTCCAAAGGACTGCTATCCCCTCCCAGAAATAGACTTGAAGGTAGACTCGCTGTCAAGTTTTCCGTTAAAATGTTTCCTGGATGCATACAAAGGGTACCATCAGGTCAAAATGGCACCGGAAGACGAAGACAAGACAGCATTTTACACGGATGCCGGCATTTTCTGCTTCACCAAAATGCCATTCGGACTGAAGAACGCCGGTGCCACTTATCAACGGTTGATGGATAAAGCATTCAAATCCCAGATCGGCAGAAACATCGAGGTCTACGTAGACGACGTCGTCATCAAGAGCCGTGACGAGAATGCCCTACTCGAGGACATCACCGAAACATTCAGTACCCTGCGGGCGATGAACATGAAACTGAATCCGAAAAAATGCTCATTCGGAGTGGAGGAAGGAAAGTTTCTCGGCGTAATTGTAACAAAGGATGGCTTTGAAGCCAACCCAGAGAAGATCGCAGCAGTGCTGAAAATGCCATCTCCCAAGTCAGTAAAGGACGTGCAAACGTTGAATGGAAGATTAGTGGCCCTTAACAGGTTCTTATCGAAGCATGCTGAACGCGCCCTACCGTTTATAACCACCCTACGGAACTGCCTAAGAAAGAAAGACTTTTTATGGACACAGGAGGCAGAGGAGGCGTTCCAGCAAATGAAGGGGTACCTTTGTAACCTGCCAAGGCTGGTAGCTCCTTTCCCAAAGGAGAGGCTAGTAATGTACTTATCGGCAAGCAAGGGCGCGGTAAGTGCCGTGTTGATGACCGAGCGAGAAGGAGAACAAACCCCGATATACTTCGTCAGTAGAGCATTGAAGGACCCGGAGACCCGGTACTCGCCCATGGAAAAGCTCACACTATCCCTGGTGCACGCGTCTCGAAGACTAAGGCGTTACTTTCAAGCGCATCCAATCGAAGTGAGGACTGGGCACCCAATACAGCAGGTCTTGAGGAAACCCGAGATTTCGGGGAGGCTAGCAAAGTGGGCAATTGAACTCGGGGCCTTTGGGATCGAGTACAAGCCGAGGGTGGCATTCAAGGGGCAGGTAGTGGCTGACTTTTTGGCTGAGGTACCTCATGAAGAAGAGGAAGATGCGCCTAACATGCAGGAGGAGGAACTCCCACCGGAAGAGTGGTGTCTACACACAGACGGCGCATCAAATGATGAGGGTTCCGGGGCAGGATTGATCCTGGTGGGTCCTAACATGGAGAAATTAACCTATGCTTTAAGGTTAGCTTTCAAGAGTTCAAACAATGAAGCAGAATACGAGGCCTTAATAGCCGGATTAAGGCTAGCCAAGCAATGGGTATTAAGAAATTGCACGCCCATGTGGACTCACTGCTGGTGGCCAACCAAATTAACGGATCCTATGATGCAAAGGAGGACACCATGAAAAGATACCTAGATAAGGCAAAACGGATAATGAGCAGTTTCGAGAAGTGTGACATCTCGCACATCCCGCGAAGTAAAAACAAGAAGGCCGATGCACTGAGTAAATTGGCTTCAGTGTCATTTAGCCATCTTGCAAAGGAGGTTAAGGTGGAGGTGCTGCAGAGGTCTTCCATCGAAGAACCAGAAGTATCATCGGTTGAAACAAGAGAGGAAGACGGATGGATGACCCCGATAGTCAGATTTTTAACTGAAGGATTTCTACCGAGGAGAAAGGGGAAGCACGAGCAATACAGGCAAGGGCTTTGCATTATGAAATGCAGCAGGGAGTTCTATACCGGAGGTCATACTTGGGGCCATCTTTAAGGTGCCTGACCAAGGAGCAGGCCACATATGTGATACATGAGATACACGAAGGTATATGCGGGATACATGCAGGACCAAGAATGGTGGTAGCCAAAGCAATGAGTGCAGGGTATTATTGGCCGGGGATGCACCAGAGTGCCGTGGAAGAAATCAGGAAGTGTGAAAGTTGTCAAAGGCACGCGCCAATGTGTTTTCGGCCGAAGAATGACATGATCCCGGTCAATGCCGCATGGCCTTTCCAAAAATGGGCCATGGACATCGTGGGGCCTTTCCCGGAGTCCGTAGGAAGGGTGAAATTCCTACTAGTAGCCGTTGACTACTTTACCAAGTGGGTTGAAGCTAAAGCCCTGGCGTCGATAACAGGGCTGCAGGTGAAGAAATTCGTATGGGAGCATATCATTTGTCGTTTTGGGCTTCCACTGTTCATAGTGACTGATAATGGCAAGCAATTTGCGGAAAACCCATTCAAAGGTTGGTGTGACGAGCTCAAGATCCAGCAAATCTTAACTTCGGTCGCACACCCGCAGGGCAATGGACAGGTGGAGAGAGTCAACAGGAGTATAGTGGAGGGCATAAAAACCCGACTGGATTTCGAAGGAAGCAATTGGGTGGAGGAGTTACCAAGTGTGCTCTGGGCTCATAGGACAATGCCGAAGACGAGCCATGGAGAAACGCCCTTCAGCTTAACGTATGGATCGGAGGCTGTGATACCAGCAGAGATAGGCTTACCAACAATTCGAGTCGCGGAAGCTATGGAAATAAATAACGAAGAGGAGCTGCGTTCTAATCTAAATCTGTTGGAGGAGCGAAGGATGGCAGCTGCCATACGAGAAGCAAAATACAAGAAAAAGATAGAGCAATACTACAACGCCCGTGTAAAAAGAAAGAGTTCAAAGAGGGAGAGTTCGTCTTAAGAAGCAACGAAGCCAGCAGAGTCCAAGCCCAAGGGAAGTTGGGGCCGAGGTGGGAAGGCCCATATCAAGTGATAGAAGTTGGAGGTAATGGAGCGTATAGGCTCAGGTATTTAGATGGTAAGGAGGTACCACGCACATGGAATGGAGCGCAGCTGCGCAAATGCTATATGTAATCATGGGGTAACCAAGATGTAACCGATGTAATTCAATTTTCAGAAAGAAGGTGTAAACGAACACCAGAAATTACATCTAAGCACTTGTGTCTTATAGCTTATGATAACTATGTAATAACCCGAAAACACTCGGGTTGACTCAAGCAAGTAACCAAGCTTGAGAAATCAATGTAACAACCCGATAACACTCGGGTTGACTCAAGCAAGTAACCAAGCTTGAGAAGAAATCATGTAACAACCCGATAACACTCGGGTTGACTCAAGCAAGTAACCAAGCTTGAGAAATCAATGTAACAACCCGATAACACTCGGGTTGACTCAAGCAAGTAACCAAGCTTGAGAAGAAATCAATGTAACAACCCGATAACACTCGGGTTGACTCAAGCAAGTAACCAAGCTTGAGAAGAAATCAATGTAATAACCCGATAACACCCGGGTTGACTCAAGCAAGTAACCAAGCTTGAGAAACCAATGTAATAGCCCGAAAACACTCGGGTTGACTCAAGCAAGTAACCAAGCTTGAGAAATCAATGTAGTAACCCGATAACACTCGGGTTGACTCAAGCAAGTAACCAAGCTTGAGAAATCAATATAACAACCCGAAAACACCAGGGTTAGCTCAAGCAAGTAACCAAACCTGGAAAATCAATATAATAACTCGATAAAACTCGGGTTAAATCAAGCAGGAAATAAAGCGTAAGAAGTTAACATGACAATCCGGTAACATCCCGTTCCAAAAATTTAGGTGAGCTACCGTGGTCCAACCTCCTTGGAGGAGGGCAGCCACGGCCCAACCCTCTCTCAGGGTAATGTTATTCTTCAGCCAAGCCCGGAAGTACTCCGGTTTATATCGTTCAGGTCAAATTTCGTTTCATGCACATCATGAATAGCAACAACAAACCTTTAACACAAGACAAGGATTAATAAGACAACAAGCAAACCATACTTCAAAGCGTACGAGTTTAGTTGGGTACAACCATAAACTAGCAAAAGAAACTACGATAATAGTCAGAATAACACGACAACAAAGATAAGGCGAAACTAGTCCAAGCCAACAAAAGTCCACTAGCAAAAGAAGCAAATCCTACATCACGGCGTAGCAAGGAAAGCCTTGATAACGTCAAGATCAGAGGCAGCAAGGGCAGCAATGGATCCAGCCATGGGGAATGATGCTTCGTCAAACTTTTTGGAAAAATCGCGTAATTCCTTCACAGCATTCTTGTTGTAATTCTGCGCATCTTCAGGTCTTTTTCCTTCAGCAACAAGACGAGCACCATCCAGCAAACCTACAACACATTTAACTTGATCAGAAAGTAAAGTTAGCGATAACAGAATACCAATGAACTAATATTGCTAGCCACAAACCTGCATTATAACCAACTTTATCCGAAAGGGAGAGGAGCTCCGCCAGTGTACCAAGATACTCCTCACTATTAAGAATCTTGTTGAAGGCCAAGCCGATGCCTGTAGACACAATCCATTCCCTGTCAGACCTCTGAGTAGAAACCATAGCCTCGAGTTCAGCAATGCGTTTTGAGGAAGAGTTCTTGAGGTCATTCAACTCAGCATTCAGACGAGAAAGATTCTTTCCCGCCTCATCAGAAATATCTGCAAAATGCTTCTTCTCCTTCTCAAGCAATTCACAACGAAGTTTGAGTGAGGCATTATCGTCAGTCAAACGCAAGACTTGTTTCTTCGTCTCCCGAGCTTCTTTGTTGCTTACAAGCCAACGATTGTGAATCTCAACGAAAGATAAGAAACCATTCACAAGAGAAGAACAACCAGAGTCAGACAATTCTCTTCTGTTCAAATTCTCAAGCCTCAAAGACTCAGCAGGAGGACGAGCCCAATACATATACTCCCTGCTAAGCTCAGGAGTCGTCAGGAGTGAACTGTTAACCAGATTCCAATCAGGTATGAACTTCTCGCGAGGATTTAAGCCAGTGGCCTCGGTAAAGCCACAATGGGGATCAGCAACAGTCTCATCCCGAGCCAAGTCATCCCCTGACTCAGCCGAATCGCCATCAGAAGAAGAGGAATCGGAAGACGATCCCTCAGTCGAGGAATCCCCGGCCGCGGCTGAGGATGCACCAGCCATCCCAGCCGCAACCACAGCAGGAGGAGAATCTCGGGGCTTCAAGCCTGGTGCACCTAAACCCTGCCTCTTAACAACAGTCTTGACGCGTTTCATGGATGTAGAACCTTCCTCAGCACGACCTTTACGTTTCTCTGGAAAACCGGGAATAGATTCCCCAGCATGAACCACGACATCACTAGTAGCTTCTAAGATCGAAGGGGAACCCAGAGGAAGGGGCTCAGTATGTTCAGTAACGTCATCCTTAGCGGACAGCTTCAGGCGATCAAACAGCCCCATACCTATGAAAAGGAACATAGATCAAAACAAGTAAAGTTAGCAAAATAATGCATATCGACAAAAAATAAAGTACTTACGTTGGCCCTTATAAGATATACACGGCAGCAGGTTAGGTTCAGACCAGTTACGGCTAATACCGACCATAACAAGAAAATGCTCAGAGAAGGATTGCAGTGCTGTGGGGATGGCTTTCAAGGTGTCATAAGCAGACGCATCGTAATCCTTGGCTTCAGGCAACGGATCATCAATTCTTTCCCGAGCCGGGAACCAACTCATCTCAAAGGGAATTATGCTAGCGGAAATAAAGAAATAGTGGTCTTTCCAATGTTTCAAACTAGTAAGTGATCGAGACACTAGAGTGGGACGGGGTGCTTTACGTTTCTCAAAGGTAACCCAATCACCAACATGAGCAAGCTTATAGAAAGCTCGAAAGAGACTAATCTCGGGCACTAACTGATGGGACCGACACGACACCTCAAAATGAAAAACTTTGGTCAAACCAAGTGGAACCACTTGCGAAAGATGTATACCATAATAACGCAAAAGAGTGCACAAGAATCGGCTCACGGGAATCCTGAAGTTTGCAAAACTAAAAAACGAACAATAGAGAGCAATCATGCCAGGGGGCACATCCCTAACCGATGACTGAGGAGGTGGAACTAAGGGATTCAAGCTACGGTCAATGCCATATCGGGTCACAAAATTATTCAAATAATCCTCACTAACAACCGACCTTTGAACACGCATGTCATTCCTACACTCCATAAGAAAATAAGGAAACAAGGCAAGTAACTAACCAGTGATAAAGAAGAACACGACAGGTAAAATCGCTGCGCAAGAGGATGGCCGCGAGTCAAGGCGCAGCACGGGGAACAACCGCGGCTATAGGCACGGTTCCGAGGGGGCAGCCGCGGCTCCTGTACGCGGGGAAGCAGCCTCGGCTCAAAGAAAGCCGCAACTCCAAGCGCAGTTCAGAAGGGGGCGGCCGCGGCTCCTACGCCTGTGAAGAGACAGCCGCGGGATCTTCGCAAAACTCCACCCGCGGCACAACAACCGCGGCACTGATCTCGGGTATGCAAGCCGCAGCACGGGAACGAAGCAGATCGGCAGCCGCGGCTAAGAGGGCAGCAGGCCGACGGTCAGGGAACAAAGCAAGAAAGAAAAAAAAATTTTTTTTTGAAAGAGGGGGATACAAATGAAAAGGGAGTCTTGCATTTATAGGGCAAGTGGTGAAGAAAAAGGAGTAGTGCACGGAGCTCGATGTTAAAAAAGATGTGGCGGCTAGAAGAGGTAGGGGTGGCCGCGGTACACACTACTCCTAGATGGGATAATCAAAAGTTAAAAGTAGGTCGACTACCCAATACTCGAGGCAAGCCGTCAAAGTACATCCGAAAAGACAGAGGAATAGTCCAACATCGTGATTAACATCACAACATTGGACTGGGGGACTTGAAGAGGTACCAGTACAAACCCGGGATCAATGTCAGGAAAAAGCTGAAACTACGTAGTTAAGAATAAGTAAGAGCCGTGGCCGTAAGGGAACTAGACACTAGCCGCGGCCGGGAACTTATCCCGTGCATAAACCGCATCACACGAGATATGGTAACGTATCTTAAACAAGCTAAACGAATGATCAAGTGGCGAACTAAGCAACGCGAGGCACTTCAAGCCGCGGCCAACATAACATCCCACCCCCCAAGCCGCGGCTGGCATGTGATACACCCTCCAAGCCGCGGCTCACAAGTGGTACGCCCTCCAGCCGCATCAACAAGCATAAAACGTTTAAGTTACTTGAGAATATTGATCAGAACGTCTCAACAAAGAACAATCGTGATTGGGCAATGAATGAACAAAGTCAGGACACTAAGGAACAAAACACATAAGTCCAAAAACCTGAAACCACCTGCAGAACCAATAAGCTGAAGGTCAACTATCCAAGACAAGAAGCATTAATGTTAAGCCAGAAAGCCCTTTGCACCAAAAGGGATACGAAGTCGTACATAAAGGAATGTAGACCCAAATCCTAGGTTGACAAGTACCAGAAGGGTAAGTCAGTCTTGGATCCATCTAAGCTAACCAGCACTATAAATACCACTCGTCCATAATCAAAGGGGATCATCACAAAAACCACAAACACATTCACCATCTATAATCTGAACCTGAGCCAAAGCCTAAACCTCACTTAGCACTGCTCCTGGTTCTTAATCACTTGATCAAGATCCTTGTAGCAACAAAATGTAACTGCTTTTATATACATGTGTTTATTGTTGTAAATTTGTATTCTAAAACTTATCAATGTGTAAAATAATTAAATAAAAAATCAGATTGAATGGGTCGTTTTCATGTCAACTCATGAATATTAGTGTAATATTTCGGACCATATGTCTGACTTGATTTTTTTGTTTTGTGTTAAATATCCGGATTCATTCGTGTTAAACCTATCAACCCACACAACACGCCGTTTAAGACCCCTAGTCGATGATATGAATGAAACTGAAAGATATAATGAACGTAGTAGCATGAAGCTTTTAACTTCACTTGAAGGGACACTACAAGGAAGAAGGTCATTAGCGGCAACATATGTCGCCGCTAATACCCCCAGTTGTCGCCGCTATTACTATTAGCGGCGACTAGTCGCCGCTAATAAGTCGCCACTAAAAGTTCGTCGCTATTGACCAAAAAATCGCCGCTAATAAGTCGCTGCTAAAAGTGTCGCCGCTAAAAAACGCAAAACCGCCGCTAATAATAGTCGCCAGCTAATGGTATTTTGTGACTATTAGCGGCGACATATGTCGCCGCTAATGGTCTTTTTTAATTTTTTTAGTTTTTTTTTTTGAAAATCCTTTTTTCCAGCCAAAATAAACTTAGGTTTATCAAATCTAGATTACACTACACAATATCATAAATTATACATAAACTACATACATAAACTACAAAATATCATCCAATCATACATAGATAATTAAGTCATGTTTAAAAGCTTAAAATCTAGATTACGCAATGTCATACAATCATAAACTATGCTATTCTTCCTCCTCGTCTGAATCCTCTTCTTCGACTTGATTTGGAGCCTTTTGCGAAGCAATTAATTGCGTCATTTGCGACATAAATTGCGCGTTTTGAAATAGACTTGAAATTTGCTCCTACAAAAACAAATATGCATTTATATCTTGGCTAAGTATATGAAGTGTCAATTAATCATGTTAAACAAACACACCTATGATGAACTTAACACATCCAAGTCATAATAACCTAAAACAACTATGATGAACTTAACACATCCAAGTTCAACTCATTTTGACCCGTTTTAACTCAAATAATGTTGTTTTCACCCATTTTGACCCGTTTAAGCTAAACATAGATAATTAAAGTCTATTTTCGCAATAAAAAGTCATAAAAAACCAAAATGAACTATGATGAACTTAACACATCCAAGTTTAACTCATTTTGACCCGTTTTAACTCAAATCATGTTGTTTTCACCCATTTTGACCCGTTTAAGCTAAACTTAGATAATCAAAGTCTATTTTAGCAATAAAAAGTCATAAAAAACCAAAATGAACTATGATGAACTTAACATATCCAAATTTAACTCATTTTGACCCGTTTTAACTCAAATCATGTTGTTTTCACCCATTTTGACCCGTTTTAGCTAAACTTAGATAATTAAAGTCTATTTTAGGGATAAAAAGTCATAATAAACCTAAGGGAACTATGATTAACTAAACACATCCAACTTTAAGTCATTTTCACCCATTTAAACACAAAATCATGTCGCTTTCACCCATTTTATCCCGTTTAAGCTAAACTTAGCTAATTAAAGTCTATTTTAGCGATAAAAAGTCATAATAAACCTAAGTGAACTATGATGAACTTAACACATCCAAGTTTAACTCATTTTGACCCGTTTTAACTCAAATCATGTTGTTTTCACCCATTTTGACCCGTTTAAGCTAAACTTAGATAATTAAAGTCTATTATAGGGATAAAAAGTCATAATAAACCTAAGTGAACTATGATGAACTTAACACATCCAACTATGATGCACTTACCTGTGTAAACGACTGAGGAGTTTGTTCATGATCATGAACAAAAGAATTCGTCCCTGCAGATGATAATGGTTTACGCCCAATCCCCCGAATATGTCCACGCCGTTGTCCCAACACCGACTCAAAGATATCGACTTCATTCAGCGTTGATGATCCACTTTCTTGATTTTGGGTTTGACTTAGCTCATCAAACGTTTCCTTTAATTGGTTCTGTATTAATTAATAAAAATGTATCAACATATTTATACATACATAAATATATATTTAAAATTATACTTTTAAGAAATACTTACATATTGTTGCTCTGCTACCTCGCTATCAAATGTCCCATCTTTACCAGTATGAGCATCATGAAACGTCTCAAGTCTGCTTTTATTCTGTTTTTAAAAAGTATATTATATATTAAAAAATACTAATATATAATACACAAATATATAAATTTAAATCATTACCTTCTTATAACAATAACTACTATATGAAGCAGTCCCCCCACGGTTTGTATATACTTGTTGTTGACGATTTGATTTGTTTGAACTTGACACATTCCTATATGCGTCACTCATAAAATAGTCAACGGTTTTGTTCCAATTATCACGATTCATTCCTGTTGGAGGATTGACCCTTGCTCGTTCTACATTATCGTAGCCTCCAACCCGATCAAAATGTTTTTTGCCACATTTTTTTGATCTCTAAATCGTTTGAGAAACACCGCACGGATTCCACCCTCTATCTGTGCGCGCTCACGATCTCGCAATATCTCATCAAAGTCAAAGCGTCGCTACATTTAAGTTCAACAAAATAAAAGTTATTTATGTAAAAATAAATAACAAACATATAACTTATAAAATTTTACCGTCATATGCTCTTCCAAAGCATTCTTCTGAGCATCGGAAAGATTTTCATACGAACGAACATTAAAAGGTAAATTAGCTTCCATGTATATCCCCACCTCGCGAACAAACATATCATTAAGTTCGCCAACGGGGGTATACGTGGTAGCTCTATCAAATGGAAGAGATAAACGCCCTCCCTTTTTAGCTATCTCCTGCTGCAATTTCTTATTTTTCGCCTTGCCTCTTGTTTTACGAGAAGGCGTGCCTGTAATCAGATTAAAAAATCATTGATTGCATCATATATTAATAATAATTGAATAAACATAGTATATAAATTAATTATAATAACCATTACCGTCTAACGCGTGACTTCCATGAGTGTCAAGTGGAGTAAGTGGTGGATCCCCCGCGCCATCACCTCCGTGACTCATCACATCAGCCATAAGGTATGCGAAAACAATCCACAATGAAATCATGTCTTGAAATATAAGATTTAGAACATAATGTTAAAATAAGAAGAAAGTTTTGTAGTACAACATGAAATACAAACAAAGGTTTAAATAAATAAATACATATACAAATCCTAACAAATGTTTCAATCAGAGTCACCCTCATATACTTCAGTATCTTCGTCAGACTCTTCGGTGTCATAATCAGAATCTTCCTCATTATAATCATCCTCGTCTTCAAACACCTCTTCAGCGGTAACAGTTGGCGGATTAACTTCACTTGGAGTCTCGTCTTCGTGACATGAGTAGGTATGTTATGAAAGTATTGTGTGAAGTCAATGAAAAGTATGCTATTAGATGAAAAGTGGTTGTGAACAACATCAAGATCTTCTGTCAAGCCATTGTCAACATTTTGAATGTTCTCCATGACACCATCATTGGTTATAGGGCGATCCCAAATTTTTCGATGATTAACATTCTCGACGACCCACCGGTGATTATTGTTTTGATTTCTTTGAGAAGGTTCTCGGATGTAAAACACTTGTTTAGCTTGAGAGGCAAATATGAGTTGATCGTCTTTGTCCCATTCACGTTCTGTGTTGATACTAATGATATTATTATCGTATGAAACGCCCCTTCGAGTATCAAACCATTTACAACGAAATAGGACAGTTGAATACCCATTTGCATAATGTAATTCAATAATCTCCTCAAGTTGCCCATAATATTTCTCACCATTCTCTCCCTCCACTAAAACATCGGAGTTTTGCGTTGTGCGTTGCGCGTCACGATCAACTACCATAAACCTAACACCGTTGACTATGCAAGCAGTGTAAGTATAGGCATTTACATCCGCACCCATTGAAAGAGCATACAACTCTGAGTGAAATTTTGAAGAATTTTGTATTTTCATCGAATAAACCTAAGAAAATATAGACTAACACGTGTTATATATGGAATACCTAACAAATATATAGTAACACGTGTTAGATATAGATTACCTTCTCGAGGAACCATGATGGAAATTTGATTTTAATATCCTCATGTGGACATTCAGATTTAAATTCACTACAATATTGATAAAAATATACAATAAGTGACAATGAAATATATTTAATTAATGATGCAAAGTTAAAGATAGGAAACTTTACTTCATATAATCTCTGACTTCTTGACAGCTATCGAGCACAAACCATTCTAACTTAAGCTTTTCACTTGGAGAAAGGTATTTCATCTTTGTTGCACTAGCCGAAAGACATTTAGACTCAAATGCATACACGTTTCTTTTTTGGATAATGACATTCTCATTTCTGTCAGGGCGATTAAACTGAGTCTCAACATCTCGAAGGTATCTCGAACAAAATGATAGAGCTTCTTCAGCAACATAACCTTCAGCTATACAACCTTCCGGCCTTGCTTTGTTTCTGACATAATTTTTTAGTTTTTTCATATATCTTTCAAACCGATACATCCATCTCATACATACAGGACCACCACGAATCGCTTCATCAGGTAAATGCAAAACTAAATGAACCATAATGTCAAAAAACGCCGGAGGATAGATCAACTCTAACTTGCACAATATTATAAGAATGGCATCCTTAGCTTACTTCATATCCTCGACCAATAGTGTTCTTGAGCAGAGTTGTTTAAAAAACGTACAAAGATCAACTATTGGTGTATAAGTATCTTTGGTCAAAAAGCATCTAACCCCAATCGGTATTAAACGCTGCATGAGAATATGACAGTCATGAGATTTCAACCCGGTAATATTAGTATTGTTATCTACCACTCTCTTCCTGATATTAGATCCGAACCCATCAGGCAATTTAACATCCTTTATAAACTCACAAAATAACTTCCGATCACTGATCTTCAATGAGTATTTTGGGTGTAGACTATACCACTTGCCATTCTTTTTCTCCAACCACTGCCTACTTCGAATATTTAGATTTTTCAAGTCAACGCGTGCATTTGGCGTATCTTTGCTCTTTTCATTCATTAGAAGAGTACCCAACAAACTGTCACACACATTTTTTTCGATATGCATCACATCTAGGTTATGTTTTAGCTGCAGAGAAGACCAATACTCAAGTTCAAAAAATATGCTTCGTTTCGACCAGTTCAACTCAAACTCCTCCCGCTTTGATTTTACGCCTCCAAAATCGGGATGTTTACCCGGCAAACGATGGCGTAGACGACTAATTTGAGCTTCTATATCTGTATCATTAAACTGTTTCGGAGGGGCTCTGATCTCGGGTTCTCCGTTAAATTCTAAATTGTTCTCCACTCATGGTTAGCATCTAAGAATCGCCGATGATCAACATATACAACTTTATTTGTAACACGCATAGAAGGAGTGTCTTCGTTACAAGTCGGGCATGCTTTGTAACCCTGCCCGCTCCAACCAGATAAACTACTACGAGCTGGAAAGTCGTTTATAGTCCATAACAACGCCACTTTCATTGTAAAGAACGTGTTTGTCGCCGCGTCTTTAGTACGTACGCCTGACACCCACAACTGATTAAGCTCATCCACCAACGGCCTAAGAAACACATCCATGTCTTTCCCCGGTGATTTAGGGCCAGGAATCAACAATGATAACATAAATGATGACTCTTTCATGCATAACCATGGAGGCAGATTGTATGTGGTGAGTACAACCGGCCACGTGCTATGAGCCGAACTCATGTTACCAAATGGATTAAAACCATCGGCTGCAAGCCCTAGGCGAATGTTTCACGGTTCCCTTGAGAAGGTCGGGTACTTTATGTCAAAATCTTTCCATGAGGTACCATCAACAGGATGTCGCATCGTACCCTCTTCTGATCGTCCAGTACTATGCCAAATCATATCTTTTGCCGTGTGTCTTGAAGAATACAATCGTCGTAGTCTCGGGGCTAAAGGAAACCATCGTAACACCTTGTGAGGTAACTTCTTTCCCTTTGTATTCGTATCAACCCACCTACTCTCATTACAAACGGGACATTTCTCTAACAAAAGGTTTTCTCCCAAGAAAAGAGCACAATCATATTTGCACACATGTATCGACTCATATCCTAAACCAGTCTTTTTTAATGTCCTTTTTGCTACATAATGAGAAGGTGGGATTTTATTACCCTCAGGATGTGAAGATTGTAACAACTCAAGAAGCTCATCAAATGAGCTATTAGTCCATTTATTCTTCACCTTGATATGCATAAGCTTTGCTAAAAAATCAAGGGAAGAAAACTTAGCACAACCCGGATATAATTCTGATTGAACTTCTTCTAACAAGTTCTCAAAATCATCATGGATACCACTACTCTGCTCATGGAGACCGCTACTCTCCTCCATAACGTCTTCGATAACGTCAGCCATTTCGTTTGTTGGCGCAACGTTTTCCTCAACTACAACTTCAGGAATTAAACTTTCATCGTGATAGATCCAATCGTTGTACGACCGGCACATGCCCCATATTTCTAAATGATATTTCATTTTAACCCATCCTAATAATACCGTATTCTGACATTTCATACATGGACATCGAATCTGGCCATAACTGTCCACAAGTTTTTCGCACATATCTTTAAAAGAGCTGAGTCCTTGTTGATACTCAGGTGATCTACGATTCGGATTAAGAAGCCAACTTTTATCGATAGGCATGATTATGGAACTGCAAAATATATTAGGATTTAAGTGGATGAAAAATTATCCACAAAACATGAACAAAAAGGAATTACTAAGCTCGTGATTATCAGAATGAATCTTACCGAAACCCTAAAACCTACTAATATAAACAATAACGAATTACTATAAAAGTCAAATGATAATATGCATTATTACAATTGTTTTTCATAATAACTAACTAATTTTGTTTAGCCAAATTAAAGTACAAAAGATTTATATAATTAACATGATAATTCATACAATTAGCATAATCCATACAATTCATACCAAATTACTAATATTATAGCATAATTCATACAAGTAAAACCTAATAATTAACACAACTAATTTAAAATATGCAAACAATTAGCATAAATTCTAAAAGAAAAAATTAGAAAAATACATCAATAGCAGCTTCAAACACAAGCCGATTTAGCAACGGTAGTACACGCGTTACGGTTGACGGTTGAGCTAGTTAAATATCATATACATAAAGAGAAGGGAAAAATCATCAGAAAACCATAAGCCATAAGTTACATAAAAGGCTAAATAAACTAAGTTATGTTTAATATCATTATATCCAACATTATTTATCAAATAACACAACTAAAAAATCATTTTCCACCGATACATTATTTATCAAACAAAAAGTAGGACAATAGATTGAAAATTCCAAAGGGTAGGCTGCTATACCCACTTTTTGAATACTTTATCTCATATATGAACATGTATTACATAATTGTTTGTTTAAGAAAAATTCGGCAGCATTTCCTCTTAGCTCCCAAGTATATAGAAATATATACCCGAGGAGCAAAGAGAAAATGACCAAATTTTTCTTAAACAAACAATATGTAATACACATTCATATCCTAAATGAGATAAAATATTCAAAAAGCAGTCCCAAAACGGGGACAACCCGAAATTAATTACTAAATCAATTTCGGGCGGGTATTTCTAAGCTCGTGATGATTTGAATGAAGTCACAAAACGTAAACGCTCATAATGTAAAACAATAAGCAATTACTATAACAATTAAATGAAATGTGATCATTGTTTCAAATAACACAACTAAGCAACTTGTCTATACACAAATTACTAAACAATAAATTTCAAATCCTAAACAACTTGTTACACAACTATTATAACCTAAATAATCTAATTATTAAGCATTATTAACATAATAATTTTCAACCAACAAAACACCTAAACTAACATCTAATTAATAAACATTATAAACAAATAATTTAACAAATAACTTGTATAACTAAATTAAAGATTCACACAACTAACATAACCTAAAAATTCGTCTAATAACACAACTAAATCAAAAATTCTACCTAAATAATGTTTCAACACAACTAAAATCAAAAATACATACTAAATCCTAAATTTATACATACATAATTCACCCAATAACACAACTAAATCAAAAATTCTACCTAAATAATGTTTCAACACAAGTAAAATCAAAATACATACTAAATCCCAAATTTATACCTAAATAACTCACCTAATAACACAACTAAATCAAAAATCATACATACCTAAATAATGTTTTATCACAACTAAATCAGACATTCATCAAAATCAAAATTTATACCTAAAATCAGTGGTGGTGGTTGTGGGTTGCAGCAGCGATGGTGGGGCTGGAGGGTTGCAGCAGCAGAATGCAGTGGTGGTCGGCGGTGTTCGGTTGTTTGTGGTGGTGGATCGGGTGGTGGATCGGGTGCCACAGCAAGAGGAGGAGAAAGGGGGCGGTGACCGGAGGGGGAAGGGGTCGGCGGCAAGAGGGGGAGAAAGGGGGCGGTGCTCGGCGGGGTGGTGCTCGGCGGGGTGACCGGCCGGAGGTTGGTGCTCGGTGGGGGTGGTGCTCGGCGGCTCGGTGGGAAGAGGAGGAGAAAGGGTCTTGATCGTGTGGTGGCCGGAGGGTGGTGGCCGGAGGGTGGTTGCCGGAGGTGGTGGCCGGAGGTGGTGGCCGGAGGGTGGTGGCCGGAGGGTGGTTGTCGGCGGCGGCAGCAGAGAGTGTGGAGGGAAAGAGATGGATCGCCGGAATGGAAATGTGGTGGGAAGTCCACTATCTCGCTGGTATATTTTTAACCAATAGCGGCGACAAGTCGCCGCTAATAGTGTCGCCGCTATTGGTTAGTACGACCAATCCCCGTCCGTTAGATCTGTTGCACGATCAACGGTCAGAGATCTACTTGGAAAAATTGGAAACGGATCAACGAGCAATAGCGGCGACATGTCGCCGCTAATAGCGTCGCCGCTATTGCTGTCGCCGCTAATGCTCCTGTCGCCGCTAATGGTGGCGCCGCTATTGCTGCCATTTCTTGTAGTGGGATCTTTACTAATGTTATCCTTCTCTCCCATCACATGACGTTCTTCAGTGAGTGTGGCTCCAACCGCAAACCTTAGCATATAAATCCCACCAGCTATCGTGTGAGTCAGGTAAACTCACCCGGTCGAGTTGACTCGCTCGAGTAGCATTTTGTTTAGCAGCTCGGTGTAGTCCGAGTCAAACCCGTTGAATTGTTTTAGCCAGAAACATACCAAGGCAAACCTTCGTGGTACGACAATCTCAAACTTAATTATGTCAGATTTCACAAGCCGTTCGAACGTTATCGCCATTTGGATATCTGAGCGAATGTGGTTTTGTAGGTTTTCGACTCCATAACTACGTAAAACGAACCACAAACGGAGAGACTTGAACTTTCGACTCGTCCCGACTTGCCAATCCTTGTAACTCACCACCGAGTCTGACTCGCCGTGTTTGTTCTCACTAGTACAAAAAGTAGTATAAGGTGCGGATCCAATTTTTTTAAGTGACGGTTGAGGTAAAAAACCGCCCCTTATTTCCCTTCACAAACTCTAAGAAGTATACTTTTGTGTGAAACCGCCCCATTAGGAACATTTAGGTGCGGTTTTAGAAGGCGCAACTTTTGAGGGCTTTAGGGGCGGTTATGGACCGCCCCTTTTGAGTAGTATAAGGTGCAACAACGCTTTTAGGGGCGGTTTTCGATGGAGGGCTTTAGGGGCGGTAATGGACCGCCCCTTTTGAGTAAGTATAAGGTGCAACAACACTTGTAGGGGCGGTTTTCGATGGAGGGCTTTAGGGGCGGTTATGGACCGCCCCTTTTAAGCTAGTATAAGGTGCGAAGGAAGGCTTTAGGGGCGGTTTCGAAGGAAGGCTTTAGGGGCGGTTATGGACCGCCCCTTTTGAGCTAGTATAAGCTGCGAACAAGTTATAAGGGGCGGTTTCTATGGAAGGTTTTAGGGCTAATCCGTTATCAAACCACAACGATTATGAGTTTGACAATGATGGGTTTCTAGGGTTTGATCGTAACAAGGCTGAAAACCAAGATAAACTGGAGTCGTTTGCGAAGACGCTGACGCAATCCGACGCTAACAATGGCGGTGGCTTCTCTGTTCCGAGATACTGTGCGGAAACAATCTTCCACGGTTGGATTACACGGCGGAGCCGCCGGTGCAGAACATCTTAGCGAAGGATGTTCACGGGAAGTTGTGGAAGTTCCGACATATTTATAGAGGCACCCCTCGTCGGCATCTGTTGACCACCGGCTGGAGCAAATTCGTCAACCAGAAGAAGCTAGTCGAGACCGACGATTCGTCCTGAATTACCTGGTTTATGGGTACCATTAGTTCTGTTGATGTTGAAGATCAGTTTCGTTGGCCCAATTCGCCATGGAGGCTCCTGCAGGTATAAATTTTAATCTTCAATCTTGGATCTTTGATGTTGATGTTTAATGTTTATGTTATGTTCAAGAATCTTAAAATTTAGTGTTACAGTTCTTGAAATGGTATGAGATTGATGTGATGCTTTTTGGTTTGTGATTGCAGGTAGCGTGGGATGAGCCTGATTTGCTGTAAAACGTGAAACGGGTTAGCTCGTGGTTGGTTGAACTGGCGTCGAATGTGTCGTCTATTCATCTTTCACCATTTTCGCCTCCACGAAAGAAGCTTCGGATCCCACAACCATCCGATTTGCCCTTCCTTTCGATGCCACCGTTGATCACGAACCACATTCCTGCAAGCATTCAGGGAGCCAGACATAATCTGCAAGTTGGATTCGATCTTCATCATCAGCAGCATCAGCAACAACAGTACTTTAGCCCCTTAAGCATCACATAAGGGGGGCTCAAGAACCGCCCCTTATGACACTACATAAGGGGGGGTTCAAAAACCGCCCCTTATGACACTACATAAGGGGCGGTTTTAAAACCGCCGCTTATGAAACCGCCCCTTATGAAACCGCCCCTTAAACCCAAATAGCATTAGGTGCGCAGCCATTAGGGGCGGTCCAAAAACCGCCCCTTATGTCCATTTTAACCGCCCCTTATGATCATTTTTGTACTAGTGTCCTCAAGTACTCAGGATTGGTCCTCAGTGCATCAACAATCAAATTAGGGTTCTTCACCCACAAGCAAGAACACTCCGAGTAACTGAGTAGCCACTTATGAGCATTCAAACTCAGTGAGTCGACTCGCTCAACTCCGTCAAGAAAATGTCTATACTCTGGACATATGCATGCACTTCCACTGTAAGCCGCATCCACATGGACCCACATATGATACTTGCTTGCCACCTCAGCAAGGTCTTTAACAGGATCCACTGCTGTCGTGGACGTGGTTCCCACCGTAACATATAAATAAAGTGGGACCAACCCTTTTTCCACGTCAGCCTTTATGACTTTTTGGAGGATCTCAGGACAAAGAGAAAACTCATGATCCTCCACACGTGTAGGTATACACCGTATGTTCTTGGGATCAAAGCCGGCTAACTTGCATGCTTTCATGTAGGTTGAGTGAGCTTGATCGGACCCATACACCACTAACTTCCCCAGATGTTCGACCCCGATCTCGCTAAGTACGCGATCTCTGGCCGCGACAAGGGTGCACAAAACCGAATCGGTTGTGTTGGATTGTATAACTCCACCTCCCGAACCCGAAAACATGAAGGTTTTGGGGAGGTGAAGCATACCAGCGAGCCAGTCCATCACCACCATCTCGAGCTCGGTCGCTGCGGGTGAAGCAACCCAATTGAACCCAACAACATTAAAACAACTGCACAGCATTTCACCAACAAATGCAGCTGAACTAACACTAGCTGGAAAAAAAGCAAAGAAGTTTGGACTCAGCCAATGTGTAATCCCAGGGATAATATCGTTTTGTACATCTTTTAGGACCGTTTCGAATGATTCTGGCGTGTCGGGTGGGGTCTCGGGGAGCCGGTTCTTAAGGTAACCGGGCTGAACTTGGCTAAGGACTGGGTAGCTTTCGACATTTTTGTAGTAATCGGCGATGAAATCGACTACTTTGTGGGCTTTTTCGCGAAAGTCTTCAGGGTTCAGAGGCTTAAACTCTTTCGGATCCGAGGAGTTTAAGGGTGCGATGAACTCAGAAGGATGGCTTCCCATTTTATCGAAGCTTTTGTGGGATTAATTGAATGTATGAAGAGAGTTGGGATGAAGGCAAAGGAGGTGGTGGTGATCTATTTATATATGATGGAAGTAGTGGATACATGTCGCGACTAAAATAAGATGGTAATACTATATAACATGAAAAACATGGATTGATTGCTTACTACCGATAACTCGGTTTGAATAAAATATAATATCAAAACATTCATAAAAATAACAGGTTGGTAACAATATATATATATATATATATATATATATATATATATATATATAGAGAGAGAGAGAGAGAGGAGGGATCAAATGAAAACTACCTTTATAATTGAAAACTAAGAAAAACACTCTCAACCAATCAAATCTTTTCCTTTTAAACTTTTTATTTTTTATTTAAAAGGTTAGTAAGGTAATTTTGACACCATTTTAATTTTGATAACTATTTATTCTTTTGAATTCCCTTATTATCTTAATATTAAAAATTCTGAATTCAAATTCTCTTATATATCAAGTATTCAACCACTGAAGATTTTAGTTAGGGCAATAGTACCAACACCACCATCGCATACCATCACCTTCATCGCTACCATCATTTTTTTTTCCATCTGTGTACGCTACCATATAAACCCTTATGTCATCGTCTACCACTGCAACTACCTTTGAACACCGCCGAGACCACCCTTTTCTGCCATC
Organism: Flaveria linearis; assembly: GCA_024085815.1. Classification (NCBI taxonomy): domain Eukaryota; kingdom Viridiplantae; phylum Streptophyta; class Magnoliopsida; order Asterales; family Asteraceae; genus Flaveria; species Flaveria linearis. Next base: position 59,514,074 of record CM044012.1, read on the forward strand.
ACCCTTTTCATGGTGAAAGCTTCCGCCGCTGCAGTTCCGGCGAAACAGGATCCGGCGCCGGCGCCGGCGCGCAAGGGGCGGCGATGAAGCCTTTGCTTGCTTCAATTGCTACCAGAGTGATATTGTGGTTTGTTCCGGTGCCTGATGGAGTAATGTACCTATTTTTTGTTGATTTCTTGCTGCTAATTTGTAATGGTAGAATCAGATTCTTCCCAATCTTGAAATGTTATTATTATTATTTGTTGAATTCAGTAACGAAATGATTCATGTCTGAAGAAAACTAAATAGTTACTGACTGTAAATTATGTTGTCGGTAAAGGAATCTGGTTAAACGAAGAAGATGATGATGATGAGCTCTGGTACGTATATGTAACCCTAATAAAAATTACTGACTGTAAAAATGTGTTTCATAAAAATTACAGGAATGTGTATACTACAAGTGGTACATATATGTACCATTGTTTTAGAATATGTGTAAGACTATAAATGTTACATATATAGACACTTTTTATAAAGTCAAAAAACTCTTTTAGTATTATCTTTTTTACAAGTAAAACTGGTTTAATACATATATGTACAATGTTTTAATACATATATGTACTAGTTGACTGTGCAAAGATTGTGCCTATATGTAACACATTTGTATAATCACATTAGTACGTTGATGGTTTGTATATTTTTCATATAAATCATGAATCTTCATGTATGTCCTTGTCAAACTAATATAAAATAATAACGAGAATGTTACTTTAATGGTATTGCTTACCAAGAAGTACATATATGTACCACTGGGGTTTACAAACATGTTTTATTTGTCTACTTACTAAATTAATATGTTTACAAACATGTTTTATTTGGTACACATATGTACTATCGGTTTATTCTACACTATATCCAGTACATAAAACTGCCAACATCCCACATAAACCTACTTTACTTCTACGATTTCTACTAGTATTAACATTTATCACACACAATTCCAACAATCATCAGATTACATTTCAATTGAAGACGAAAGCGATGACAGAGAAGAACAAGAACAATCCGATGAGGACGATCAAGAGTAGATGTTTAAGTTGTTTTATTTTTACTAATTTTGGTACCTTATACAATTTCATTTTGTTTTTAGAATTCATTATTAATACAATTTTGATTACGAGTCAATGCACTCATACACATATGTATCGGTTGCTATTCAAAATGTGCATATATGTACCAATTGTAAATTTAATTTTCAATATATATATAGTCTAGAAAACTGTATAGTTGTACGTATATATATATAAATGTTACCCATAAAATAGGTAAATTTAATACTACATATATATATATATAATTGTGCTAAGTGGTAATTTATCAATCTTAATTTGCAAATCTTTATATATATATACTACATATATATATATATCAGCAAATCTTTAATTTGCATCTTCCACCATCCAAAATTTTCCCCATCAAATTTATCAATCTTAATTTTACCGTCCTCTTCCATTAATAACAAATTACCAAATAACTACTGACCAAACAGGTTCGTACTGCTAAGTGGTAATTTATGGAAGTAATATACGAAAGCAAGAAACTTATCTTTTTCAAGCTTTGAATGGCGATAAACAACCAAGTTGTGAATGATGGAGACTTTGTAAAAAAGTGCAGGGGTCTCTTTTGTCAATGAGGAAACTTGATTTTTTTTCCCTTAAAAAAAAGAAAGAAACGACCTGTTCTTTCCTCCTCCTTGCGCACACACAGAGAGGCGGCGGCAGGTGAGCGGCGAGCAGCGGCGGCTCAGCCGGCGGTGTCTTCTGCGATCTCTGATCAGAACGCTAACTCCGATTTCACTCACCAGGTACCTTCTCTCTTCACCTTTTTCTCTATTCGTGTGAGTCTGTCAAGAGCCTGGTGCTCTGATACCAGTTGTTAGGATATCATTAAGTAAGAACACACACGAGCACACAAGAATTTAAGTGGTTCGGTCTAAACTGACCTACATCCACTGGGTAACTGGGGAATGTTTATTGAGATGCTTATGAGGGATAATTTGATACAAATACAAGAGACCTATTTATACACTACAACATTGATTTTGAACCATCAATAGTGGAAGAGTTGTGAACCACTACTCAACAATGTTTGCCACTACTAAATTAGTGGCTTCAACCACTCAACAATGTTTGCCACTACTAAAGTAGTGGCTTCAACCACTCAACATTATATTCTACTCTACGTCGACGATATTATTCTCACCACCTCTACCATGGCCTTACATAACCATCTCATGGATTTGCTTTCCAATGAGTTTGCAATGAAGGATTTAGGCCCTCTTAGCTACTTTCTCGGTATCGTCGTTACACGTACGGATCGGTCCTTATTTTTATCTCAACAAAAATATGCTACCGAGATACTTGAGCGAGCCGGAATGTCCTCGTGCAATCCTGTCGCCACACCCGTTGATACCAACGCAAAATTGAGTGCCAATGATGGGGACCCGGTCGACAATGCAACAAGTTACCGCCAACTGGCAGGTGCCCTCCAGTATCTAACATTCACTCGTCCCGATATTTCTTACGCAGTCCAGCAGATTTCACTAGTACAAAATCGACTTTTAGTGACATACACTCCGCCACGTCTATGTGACACTTTCGAAGAATAGTGTCACCGTATGTATGCTTGAAAATTCCTGGAATGTTTTGGTGACGATTTCAGTGGGGTTGTGTGACTATTGCGTAGAGAATCACCTCTTTAGTCACACTAAACATAACGTATGTTACAAATATTAGTGACTTTTAATCGCAATGTGACCAAATGTCACTATTTGGTCACGTTTTTCGTTAGTCACAAATGTAAATTTTTTTTGTGATACCATACATAAACATATGGTCACATATGGCAATTGTTTGTGTCACTATATAATGGCGCACATTCAGTGACATAATGTAACTGTGAGTAAATGTAATTTACAATGACAGTAAACATTTTTTGTGTGACGTTAAGTTTATGTTTATTAGTCACACTAATTAATTGTATTACCATATGTTAAAGTTTATGGTGACAGTGAAAATTACAGTGTGTCACTAACGATAACTAATAGTCATGACAAATGTAACAAACATGTGACTAGAAGTAACAAATGGTCAGCTTCCATTTTATTATGTGTGACTAAAAATTTAAACTAACGAAATAGTTATTGATGTATAAGAAGATTATGGTCACAGCTCGAATATGGATGTGTGACAAATTATATATTATGGTCATGGTTAATGGAAAAAAACATGTGACGAGAATTACAATTTGGTGATTGTTCACTTTATTATGTGTGACTAACGGTTAATACTAAGAAAACATTATAAGTGAAGTCTAAGTAGTTTATAGTCACAGTTCATTTTAATAGGTGTGACTAAAATTTTTAATACTAAGGCAACGTTATTGATGTATAAGTATTTATTTCTCACATCTCCAATTCGGATGTGTGATAAAATATATAAAGGCGATGTTATTAAGGGACCTGTTATTAATACTAAACAACCAGTTTGTCGGTCAGCATTGGAATATGTGACAATAAACAACTAGTTTGTCGGTCAGCATTGGAACACGTGACAAAGTAACTCCACTAGTTTAAGACTAGTTTAGGTGTGACTAAATGTTCATTACTAACCATTAGCAAACCAAAGAAATGAGTCAAACCGGTTCACCACAAAAAAATAATTTGCAAACCCACTCACTGCATAATATATTACAACTATATTATACTAGTCTAATATTAAGTAATGATGCGAGCCAATGGTAGACGTCCTTGATAATCAAAAAGGGTCCATGTGACAACCCGAATTTTTCGATAATACTATTAAAATTAACTTTCTCCGTTTATCGCGAATTAGTCTATTTTACTATTTTGTAAGAATAATAATAATAATAATAATAATAATAAGGTTAATAATAATAATAAAAGCGCTCATTCGAGGAAACACGTAAAACCGTTAACGTGTCGATTTCGCGGTAGCGTTTAACTGTTCGGCATGTTCTAAACGCGATAAAATCATTAATCTCAGAATAATTAGAATACTTGGTAAAAATCGAAGCTAACGGGAAATGAAATCTACAACGTTACGTGAGAGCTAATTCGAACGCGTTACAAACCAAACCGTTAACGAACCTGTCATCTAACCCTACTATATAAACCACTTTTACCCATTTTAGGGTTTTGCACAAAGAAATTAGGGCAGAGAGAGAGAGAGCAACCAGCCCCCTTCTTCCCCCTCTTCTCTCGGTCGAACACCGAGCTCCGGCCACCGGCGACTCCTCCGGCGAGTGGCACGCAAATCCGGACTCCCCTCGACATCCCGATCACTGTAGTGGTCTTTGATTTCTCCTAAACGCAACAAAGCCATAGGAATCGAAGGCGAAAGAGTCGGTTGCGATGGCGATGGTAGTCGATGGATGGTCGCGGCGGTGCTGATTGTGGTGATGGACGCGGATGGTGTCGGTAAGGGCTGGGCATGTCGATGTGGTTGTCGCGACGGTGGTTCTCGGGGCCGACGGTGGCTCTCGGGGCTGTGGTTGTCGCGACGGTAGTTCTCGTGGCTGTGGATCTTTGACCTCGAAGGGCCGACGGTTGGCTGTGGTGGTGAAAGTGATAGCAGCAGTGGTGTCGGCTGTGGCTGTTGGTCGGTTGTGGTGAAGGTTAGCTGTCGGTTTCCTCTTTTTTTTTTCGCAGCTGCACATCGCGGTGGTTTGCCATACCGAAGTGTTGATCGTTGATTGTTCAAGCTTGACGGTTCTCATCCGCTCAAGTGCCTTCACCCCCGCCCTTCGCGTAACGTTTACTCCGGCAACGTCCTTCGACACGCCATCGTTCTAGTGATTCCCGTCTCATTGATCGCCGCTCTTTTCAATCGATAAGGTACGTTCATTAACCTTGTACAGTTGGTTACGTTTTGTTCTTCACTTCGCCGGATACGCTGCGGGTTGCGATGGTCGTTTTCATGTGTTTCGGGTTCACAGTTGGGTGATCGTGGTTGGTGTTAGTCGTTATTCTATTGCATATATACATGTGTTTACGTTCTGCGATTTGTGTGTGTATATGTGTTGCGTATATATATGTATATATATATATATATATATGTGTGTGTGTGTGTGTGTGTGTGTATGCTGCTGCGATTTATGTGCTGAATATATACATGTGTTTACGTTCTGCGATTTGTGTGTGTATATGTGTTGTATATATATACATACATATGTATGTATGCTGCGTATATGTTTGTATGTGCAGCAGTGTGTGTGTTCCTTACGTTTAGGTTGTGCAATGCATGAATATATATATGTAAGTGTATTATGGATGTGTTTTCTTGAGAGTCTTATGTGAATTCATGCATGATTATGGAGGTGTATGCATACTAAAGCCGAGAGCAGCCCTGGTTAGTCTTGAGTGTGCTCATGATTGTGTGTGTGGTAAGTGCTGGTATGTGGCCGAAGGTTTCAAGTATGAACAATGTGATCATGTTCCAACAATTATAAACATAATATTATATATAAATGTGTGAGTGCTGCACTATGAACAATGTGATCATGTTCCAACAATTATAAACATAATATTATATATAAATGTGTGAGTGCTGCACTATGAACCTGTGACATGGTAAGCATGAATGAACACACAACCTGCATATTATATATATATGTATATGAATGTGTGGGTGCTTAGTTCATAAGATACATGTATGTATTTTGTTTTATGGTATGTGCAGTGTAGAATGTGTGTTGATTGTTGATGCTCCTGCTATATTTATATATAGAATACATATTGTGTATTGTGTGTTATATATGTATTTGATATATACGTGTGAGTAATATATACTTAGTATATGCCAATATATTTCTTGTGGGTCGTGTTATTAAACGAAAGGTTGAAAATAATGATATTTGTAGTAATAATAATAATTGGGTGTAATACCTTTATATGTGATAATTGGGTCTTTATGTTTTCGAAGGGAATTAGTATTCGTGCGTGTTTACATGTAAACGAAGCAACCGATAACCGGCATCGTACCCGACTCGTGAACGTGAAACCATACAACCACATTATTAGTATTAGTTAATGATTTCATATCCGATGTACGTTCAGGTTAATCGGACAACAAATCATTTGTAATTTCAATTGCTTATTGCTGTGCATTCAAGGTGAGTTTACAGCTCCACTTTTACTTTATACCATTTTTGGGGGAGAGAAACATGTGGTTTTCATAAACATTACATTACATTGGATTGTTGTGATACTGCATATATATGATACTATGTTTGTATGTTTTGCCCTTCGGACCGTTAATACGAAGTAGCGAGGTGATTGTTAGTAGCGAGGTGATTCTTTTTCAAATATTGCTACAGCCATCCCTTTGGCTGGTAATTGTAATCTGTTGATTGTTTGCTTACTTGATTGTGAAATAAACAATTGTGAATAAGCAGATTAGAATGGTTTATTCAAACAACATATATTCTAGTGACACTTAAAATAAGACTAGTTTATTTTTAACGTTTTAGGTCACATTTTCATTTGTGTTATGTCACTAGAAGGTATGTAATATTCACAACTTAGATTAACAATTGTGTGATAACTAACTACATATAGTCACCCTGTTCAAAATTATTTGTCACTAAAATACATAAAAACTCACATTTATTTAATAATAGTGTGACAACAAGTGTGTTAGGGTCATGTAACTATGTAATATATGTTACTAAATGGAAATGTAACAAGAAATTTTTAAACTTAGTGTGATTAAAGGATACACAACAGTGACACTTAAAATAAGACTAGTTTATATTAAACGTTTTAGGTCACATTTTCATTTGTGTTATGTCACTAGAAGGTATGTAATAGTCACAACTTAGATTTCTATTTGTGATCAAATACCAACCAATAGTCACACTGAACATAGTGTAATGCGACCAATTTCAAGCAAAACGTCACATTGAAAAAAAAAATTCATGTGACCAATTGTTGATATATTGCCACTAACCAAAAAAACATGTGTCACTGAAAATGGTTTATATTGACATTATTTGATAAAATTGGAACAAAAATCACTGGTCTATAGTGACACCTCTAGTCTACGGTGACTAATTATTATATGCTACAGTGACGATGTTTTGTGTGTCACCGAACAACATCAACAATGGCTCGACCTTTGGTGACATATTTAGCGAAAAAAAAATCGTCACTAACTACCTACAGTGACGATTTTTGTGTGTCACCGAAGCCCGATTTTGTACTAGTGTTTGCATGCATATGCATAGCCCCCGTACTTCTCACTTTCATGCCTTAAAGCGGATCCTACGATACATTCACGGGACACTTGATTTCGGACTTACTATTACAAAATCGGGTACGAAGTCCATGATTGCTTATACGGACGCTGACTGGGGTGGGTGCCCCGACACACGTCGTTCCACATCTGGATACTGTGTATACTTAGGGGACAATTTACTTTCTTGGTCCTCCAAGCGACAGTCAACCTTATCTCGTTCGAGTGCTGAAGCCGAATACCGGGAGTCGCCAACGTTGTATCTGAAATATGTTGGCTTCATAACCTATTATTGGAACTTCATCACACGCCAACACATGCCTCTATTGTCTACTGTGACAACGTTAGTGCAATCTATCTCTCCGGTAACCCAGTCCAACATCAACGCACAAAGCACATTGAGATGGACATTCACTTTGTTAGGGAGAAAGTGAAACGCGGCCAGATTCGAGTCCTTCATGTTCCATCTAGATATCAAATTGCTGATATATTCACCAAAGGACTTCCGCACATTCTCTTTGATGATTTCCGATCCAGTCTCAACATTCGACAACCTCCTGCTTCGACTGCGGGGGTATATTAGCATGTAAAATCAATGTGGCCAGCCGGCCCTAGATATAGTTATTTTTGGAATAGATTTTTGTGTAGCAATAGGATTATTCTCTTGTATTATAAATAGGGCGGAACCTCCCGCGTCAGGTGTAGTTTTTTTTTCGTCATCTCCCTGTTTGGGTGTTACATGTCGCTTTTTATGATGCGCGTACTATCTAACTCTGCATGTGATGCGATAGTTACCTATGTGTTGAATGATATGTATTATGATTATTACGATTATGATTATTATGATTGTTATGGTTACCGCCTTTGTTAACGAGTTGGGGGTCTCTTCGGAAGCGGTCTCTCTATCTCTCAGGATAGAGGAAAGACTTGCCACCACATACCCTTCCCAAACCCTGCTCTTCAGCGGGATACACTGGGTATGTTTGTTTGTTTGTTTATATATATAATTGTGCTAATCAACATGAACATAAATGTATCAAATGTATTTACACATTTGGTACTTAGTAAATTGAACCTTATACAATTCTGAGAATATGAACATATATGTACCAATTGTCTTTATAATTCATACGTACAACAGTCTTCATATCTTAAAATTCATTATACTTTTTTACATGACCTTTTTTCATACAGTACATATGTGTATTAACTTTTCCAACGCCGCGATTTATATCTACCCTCTTGATTCTTGATCCAATGCTTCAGTTTCCTGCATCACCTTATCCGAGGTTAGAATTTTGAACACGTATTTCTTCCTTAAATTCCTGATCTTTGACTTCATTTACCCTGAGTATGTTAATCTAAGAAATACATATACGTACAACAAACATATACTTTCCTAGAATCACATCTACATTTAAACTTTAAAATTTTTCAGCAATTTTTCAACTTAATTAAGTCTTTAGACTCTTAATAAACTTCTATTACTGTAAAAAATATTCATCATACATCACTCAACCGTTCATATTATTTGGTACACATATGTACCATCGTTGTATTATCCAAACTATTTGAACAATTATCATATGTACCATCGTTGTATTATCCAAATTTTTGAACAATTATCCTATGTACACATATGTACCATCGTTGTATTATCCAAAATTTTCAACTTAATTAAGTCTTTAGACTCTTAATAAACTTCTATTACTGTAAAAAAATGTTCATCATACATCACTCAACCGTTCACATTATTTGGTACACATATGTACCATCGTTGTATTAGGAGAGAAGAGAGAGAAGTAAAAATTAGGAAAGTAAACTTACTCAACAGGTCTTTTAATTCTAGTTAGGAAAAAAAGAGGATTAGGAGAGAAGAGGGAGAAGTAAAAATTAGGAAAGTAAAGAGTAATTAAGAGAGTAGGAAAGAGAAACGAAAATTATGGAAAGTTAAATAGATTTATTTTTTGTTTTTCCTAAAATGCCCTTTTGTATTAAAACTTGTCTTAAAAACTTCACAAGAATTACAATCATGCCACTAGTGATATTAGCCCTTGATTAAATATGATCAATGGTTAGATTTTGGTTTTTATGGTTTTTAATTATAAGGTGGTTTTCATTAAAACCATCCCCTATATATAAATATATATATATATATATATATATATATATTGTAATTTAAGAAAACATGCAGTGAGATTGTGTAGAAACAAAAGGTAGTGTCATATCTAATTCCTAGTGACGGATTCTGGAATTTTTATCAGTGGGCCAGGAGCCAGAAATAGGTATGTTTAAATAGTGTAGATTGTAACTGTGCAACAAGTCTTGTCACGAGGTGTTGGGAAAAGAATACACTAAGGGGCTGTTTGATATGGGCTGACCCGACTGACCAGACTGACCGGCTGACTCGGTCAGCGGGTCAGCCCGTTTGATTTCGGGAAAATGCTTGGCTGACCGGGTCTCATTGCTGACCCGGACCTTAAAAAAATATATGCTGACCAGCTTGTGAAGGCTGACCAGCCTTCCCTTCACCTCCACAACCCCCCTCCCCTACACGACCCTCGGCCACCATCCGACCGTCGACCCTCGGCCACCCTCGACCACCCTCGGCGACCCTCGGCCGACCCTCGGCCGACCCTCGTCTACCCTCGGAGACCCTCGGCCGACCCTTGGCGACCCTCGGCAACCCTTTGTTCTTGAAGAAACAACACCCGCAACCACTCGGCCGACCCTTCACCACCTTCGCCTGCACCTTCGGCCTTCACCCCCACAATCCGACCTGGTGAATCAATTTGATGTGAATCGGCTTCGGCCTTCGACCTGGTGAATCGATTTGGTGTGAATCGGCTTTGGTGGAATCGATTTGGTGAATCGATTTGGTGGTGGATTGCAATCGACCGCAATCCAATCGGTTTTGGCTTCGGCCTTCGGTGGATTGCTGTGGTGGTGGTGTGAATCGATTTGGTGAATCGATTTGGTGGTGGTTCGGTGGATTGCGGTGGTTGTTCGGTGGATTGCGGTGGTGGTGGTGTGAATCGATTTGGTGGTGGTTCGGTGGATTGCGGTGGTGGTGGTGTGAATTGATTTGGTGGTGGTTCGGTGGATTGCGGTGGTTGTTCGGTGGATTGCGGTGGTTGTTCGGTGGATTGCGGTGGTGGTGGTGTGAATCGATTTGGTGGTGGTTCGGTGGATTGCGGTGGTGGTGGTGTGAATCGATTTGGTCAGACGCATACCAAATCAAACAACCAAGTTTCAGTCAGACGCATATCCAGTCAGAACTTCTAACTGGGTCAGCTTCCGACTCAGTCAGATCTTACCCAGTCAGTTTTATCAAACAGCCCTTAAGTTACGGTCCAAAAGTTACTTTTATTTTTTTATTAGAACATCTTTTTGAATGGTGTTCATTAAAAAAATTTATTAAATTCAGGGGTGTAAATGAGTCAAACTGTTTTGTAAGCTACTCGGGATCGGCTTAAAAAACGATCGAATTAGGCAAGCTTAGACGAGATCAAACCCAAGTTCGTATCATGACTCGTTTTCTAAACGCTTGAGCCCGAGTTCATATCATGGCTCATTTTCTAAACGAGCTCGAGCCGAGCTTGTGTTTGAAAAATTTCTGCCGAGCCGAGTTCAAGCTTTTTAAAGTCAAAACGAGCCAAGTTCGAGCCTAAGTGAGCTCGAGTTCGGCTCATTTACACCCCTAGTTGAAATATAAACGACTCAACTTATAACAGTACTAATGGGCTTTCGTTAAAGAAAGAAAATTTGAAAAATGAGTTCAGTTTCAGGTTTTTGAAACTTACTATACAAGTTGATTCCATTGCAAATTTAAAGGAGAAAATGTTATAACCATATATTGTGAATTAGGGCTTAGGGTGAAATGTATTTTAAAATGAATTTGAGTGTAACACCCGACTCATCATACAACCATATTGTCCGCTTTGTCCACGAGTAGCTTACGGGTTTGTTTTAGGTCACTCAGATGAAAACTTTCTAGAGAGGTCACTCATCCCTGGATTGGTGTCACTTGAGCACGCTTAACTGTAGAGTTCTTATCTCATCCACAGCCAATGCGCTCAAAACACGTTGATGATATTAGAGGTCAGACATTACTTATGACTCAAGAATCTCTCATGTGTACAGTGGATATGAAATTTACTTGAAGTGTTACATGAAGCTTTCTAGACGTGGTTGGATACCGGGACATATATGGGTACCGATGAAAAAATAACATGGGTGCCTAATTAGATTTGGGCTTATCTTTATAACAAATATAAAAAACAATTCACAAGTTGAGGGGGTGCCTGCAAACAACCCCCCCCCCCCCCTCCCAGCTTCACATGAGTCCATCCCTGCTAATGTAAAGGTTGTGCATACATAAACATAAGGTTGCGATTTAGTAAATTAATTAACGTGTTGTCACAATGGTTGGTAAAGTAGTGGCAAGAGTCAAAGATTCTTTAGAGACCACCCGGATTAACGTGGTTAAAAGTAGTTTAAAAGGGGTTCAAATTGAGGCATTGATGTTCGAAAAAAAACTAAACTAAATTGTTATGAAAATGAGTTTATTTACTTTTTTTTTAATAATAACCAAACTGAAGTAAAATACTAATAAGTAAATATTTAATCACGTTGTGACGTGTAATTCCTTATTTTAAAAACTATTAAATAAAAATAAAATATATAAAAATTTTAAGACTAATTATATATTGAAACTAGTATTTTATCCCGCGGGCGTGTAAACTAGACTTGATTTTAAATACTAATTAGTAAATATTTAATCACGTCGTGACGTGTAAACTAGGCTTGATTTTAAATGAAACTAGTATTTTATCCCGCGGGCGTTGCCCCGCTATTACTTTTAGACATTTATACCGAAATAAAAGACATGATGAACATTTTTATATGTTTATTAAAAGAGACAATGCAATGTTGAACCGTTAACATATAAAAGTTTATACACGTTCTATTTGTCGGATGTCAATTCTTAAAACCAACCCATATTTTATATATAAACAACCTACAACTTTCATATGCACATGGTACACATAACAATGCACTATTAAGTTGATGCACTTCATAGTTATACACCACAAATTTTAAAAACTCTTGTGGCCAAATTTAAAGAAATACAAAACCACTATTCATTCTATTGCTTTATTAATATTATATAATAATATAATTGATAACTTAACATAGATAAGAAAAACATGTCACAAATCACTATGAATATTTAAACTTTTATTAAATAATATGTTAAATTATAAAAGAAAATTTATAGTTGTTGATCCATTAAAGAAATGAGAAATATGAGAAATGTAAAAACTAGATAAAGATACAATGATAAAGACGTGTGTCTTGAACACACAAGCTAATGAAAGCCACGTTAGCACAAAGAAAATTTCAAAACTACCCTAAGACGGTCGATAATATTATCATTTGAACACGCAAAGGGTAATATTAAAATTAAAGTAAAACACCTTTTTTAAGTTATTCTTAATAAGTTGCTAACCGTGTTTATGTATATAATGTACTTTTACTTTTCAAAACTAGAATAATTTAAGTTTTTAGCCCTAGACTAAGATGTTTTACAATCTTATACTCATTATTTCTAACTCGGATTTAACTTTAACTTGTTAGATAGTGATAAGTCCCTAGTGTATAAGCCCGAATCCAATACATTGAGATGAAACAAGTCGTCTTTTTTCAAATATAAATTTAGAAGTATACACTAGACAAATTAAATGGGAAAATATTGTAAATTCACATTAAATTAATAGAAAATTTCTAATGGTGTAATTGTCTTGGGTGAATTTGAAATCAAGTCTGAAACTATTAAATTATGAGTGAGGATAGTTTGCAAGAGGAACTTCTGTTTGTAGAAGTTCTTATATATATTAACATAGACATATTATAAAATGGGATCCAATGATCAACTTCTTCCAAATCCATAAATTGCAACCATATTATTTTCACATGTGCACGTCCTTTTTATTAATAATTTGGTAATCCTTATTATAATAAATAAATAATTTTATTTGTCATATGTTGACTTCTACTAAAATCAACTTGTGGTTTTTTCCATTTATCTCTCCCGCTAAATGATAAAACGATTATTTCAAAAAATAAAACTATTTATTTATGTAGAAATTTTATTTGTAAAATACATAATAAACATTAGTTCAATGGGAAGGATTCATAAAAATTCTCTTAAAACAAAAAATTGTAATAAGTAATCTTAACTATCAATCTTTTTAATTAATGGTTGAGATTAAATTTTAAGAAAAAGTTTTGTTGATTAGTATTTTAAGCATAGCCTTGTTGATTTTTTTTGAAGTTTCTCATTTTTTAAACGTTCGTGACTTTTATATATGACTTTATTATTTTATAACAATTATATCATATCGTAGCAGATAATGTATGTTTATTTTGGTATCATATCTCTTCAGTATGCTTAACACAATCGTACCGAAAAGGATAAATTGAACCCGTTTCTTTTATGACGTTGGTTATTCGTACACCTATTTTGTGCAAATATAAATGGCTATATAATGTAGTAAATTTTACGCAGGCTACATAATTTGATACATACATTTGCTCATGTATTTTAAAAATGAAACTAAAAAGATTGATTATGTTATCGTTACGTTTATGAATCGTAGTTATTTTATTAAATATGAATATATAGATAAGATATTAAAATCCACGTGTTGCATTTAAACCTAGATTCTATTTTAAAACACATATAACACACATGGACATACATGCATGAAATGATTTGATTTAATTTGTCACACCTCTAGTAATAACAGAAAATTAATGATGCGAAACGGAATTGTCATAACATTGAGGGTTAAGATAATTAATATACATTATCCGTAAATGGATTATTACGTACGTCGTCCAATACATAAAAATCTAATGTCACGTGTAGCAATTATCATAACAAATATCCATAATCACAAACAAAATCTAAAGTCTTAAAGTGGAACAACCAAGACAAACAAACCCGACCAAGTACATAATAAGCCAATCAAACAAAACATTTACTAAAGCAAACCATTAAATAATCACAAACCAAAACCAATCCAAATTGTCTAATCCTTTTGAATGAGAAGTTCCCTATAATAGTCCATTATTCCATTCAAATAGTCTCAAGTATCGTTACCTGAAAAAACATACTCTAAAAAATCAACATACATTGATAAATTTATAAGTTTAAATAGGCAACATAAATTGTCATGTAAGTGATCACGTACAATAAATATGTGCAAATAAAAACAAAAGCAGTCGTATATTACAACACAAGCTCATGACCAAAGTTAATGGCGTACAAGCCCCAAGACCAAGTATGAGCACAACAAACCGGATTATATTCATTCAATGACAACTCATCCAGACCAAGTTAATCTTAACTAGCACACCGATAACAATAGTGAGTGTGTCAACCCGTTAGTACTAACAATACATTTTCACAGCTCTCATACATGAGTTAAATAGTTATGATAACATGGGAACTTAAAAATAAGAACACAGTCACGAAGAACATCTACACTCAATCTTTTAACCAAATCACACACATCAGTTCAATCCAAGTACAAAAACCATGGCAAATCTAAAACATTTGAGCATATTTTTCTCCCAGGTAAAAAATACAATAATAAAAGGAGGTTGTAAACTCAATAAATAACTATAGTTATCAAATCAAAATCGGATTATTAAGGGCCGAAATAATCCAATTGGTTGTAATCCAAGTATTCAAGTCTTTAATGTCCAACAATATACTTATAAAATACGTTGTTCATTATTAGTTCAAGTTCAAAGTCCCGCCTCTAGATATTCAATCTCGTGTCCTTACGTTCATTGTTCTCTTCACTATAATAATTCATTTCCAACAATGTGCATGTCTTAGTTCAAGTTAAATGATTAGTTAATCTTGGGTTTCTCAACATTAAACACCTTAAACTCCATCATTAATCATTAGGGTCGTTGTACAAAAAGTTCACGGTTCGAAGTTCGCTCGAGAAAAGCTCGAAAAACGCTCGGCTCGAAAAAAGATCGTATCTAAACGAGCCGGCTCGGCTCGGCTCGAATTCTAAACGAGCCGAACTCGAGCCAGGGTTAGCTCGATTTGATCTCGGCTCGTGGCTCGGTTCGTTGGCTTGGTTCGTGATTCGATGCATATAATATATATATTTATATGCTATAATAATAATTACTCTACTATTATTAAGATTATTATTTTTATATTAAGATTTTAAAAAAGTTTTTTTAAAATAAAAATTGATTCTTTTCTAAAAACAATAAGTATGTTGTTTAAAAAAATATATAACTTGATAGTAAATTATTTATATTCAAAATAATAATCTTTGTTCCCCTAACTACGGAGTACCTAACAAAAGATAAAAGCCATAATATATATTTTTTGTGTTTTCATATAAATTAATTTGAAAAAATAAAGATTTTTTTTAATCGAGCCGGCTCGAACGAGCCACGAGCTGGCTCGAGTTTTTCACGAGCCGAACTCGAGCTAGTGTTTATAGCTCGTTAAAATTTTCGAGCCAAGCCGAGCGGCTCGATAAGCTTCGAGCTCGAGCTCGATAAGCTTCGAGCTCGAGCTCGAACCCATCCTGGCTCGACTCGGGTCGGCTCGGCTCGGCTCGGCTCATTTACAACCCTATTAATCATGACTCAATAACTACGTTCATACATTAGTCTAAAAAATTAGTATTTTACTTATAATACTTCAACATGTTTTGTGTTCGTACTGACCGTGCCTAGGCTTGCATAATTCCGCCTCGTCTCGCCCTATTTTTTGGCTGATTTTATGTTTTTGATTTCTTTACGGATTTTACGAGTCTTTTGTGCTATTATATGACATATAAGTCAAAATTATAAAATTTTTATTATATTATGTTTAATGAGTGTAGACTTTAACTAAAGTGTACCATTGTGTGGTTTTCTTTTCGTTTTTGACGTAAATCTTTGTGATTTTAAATTTTCTAAATTTTTAGTCACAATATTAATTGTATGCACACCCAATAAAATTTAATATGAATATATAAACAAGTCATGCACTTCATTGTCTTCAATAAAAATAATGTTGTTTACGTTTTAATCACTTCAAATAAAACATATATCTATATGACTTGTTCCATAATTAATGTAAACTAGAATTTTTCATCACGGCGCGTTGCGCGCGTAAAAACTGACTCGAAACTATTTGAAGTTCTCATACTCGAGCTCAGAACCGGTGTATAGTTGTGGCTGCTAACCATAATAGGTAGCCACGCCTAAGCAACGACACCTCTCCGGTTATCCCATCATCGCCCTCGGAGTTCAACTCGTCAACAACACATTACTAACAAACCGAAAAGACAGCCATCAACACCACGAAGCCAATTCCATCAAACCATAAGCAAACCTCGGATGAGGCGGTCCTTATCATCCTCAAAACCGCAGAAGCAATTCCATAGACACATCCTCAACCGAAGCATCTAGCCAACAACTCTAAATGACAGCCATGCATCATGAGGTTGTACAATAAGCATTAGAAACGGTACATACAATGAAAAACCCAAAAGATGAACACAAAAGCAAGTCTCAAATGAGCAGATCGTCATCATCATCGACACCACAAAACCAGACAAACAATAATGGGTCACAGCAGCAAAAACCATGTATTAAACAATGATCAGTTACCGCAATGGCGGGAACATCAATCGCCAACAATCGAGGCAAGTTGAGACGACCATTGTCGCAGCGCCAGACAGCCTCGGCCGACGACACAGGCCCACCGCCGTGCCGTGGCGGCGCTCGATGATACCTACCTATCATCATCAACATGCAACAACCATCTAGGGTTTTGAATCGGTAACACAAATCAGCGACGCAGATGGGCGGCTGCAGATCTCCGTCGACCAATCGGAGCCCCATAGGGCGTTGGTGGGCTAGAAAAAAGCCGCGCCTAGTCGGCGCTCGACCTCCGGGCGGCCTACGGGCGCCCCGCGCTCGACCTTCAGGCGGCCTGCGGGCACCCCCCGAAATCACGCGTCGTGCACCATCGAGGTATCACTGAGACGGAAAGCAGGCAGTCGCCGTAGATCTGCCCCCTCTTGGCCACAGTGGCCTATATATAGACAGACCGGGGCACAAATGCAAAAGACCAAACTCTCTGTGGTCAAATCTAAAACATTGAACGGTGGCGTCGGTTTGTAGGTGGTGGTGCCAGAGAAGGAGAGGAGGGCAGATGAAGCAAGCAAAGCTTCTTTTTAAATATATAATCAAAGATAGTACTGTTAAATTGTTCATCATGTCAAATCAAACTTGGTTTTTTCATATTATGTAATTTATCATATAATATATAAAAGGACGTACCTGGTGCTGCAAAGAGCTCCCGCGTTCGCAGGGTCCAGGGAGGGTCCGTCCCATTTAAGGGAAGATGTACGCGGTCTTTCCCCCACATTTTATGGGGAGGCCGTTTCCACGGATCGAACCTGAGACCTTTGGTCTCTTAGGAACAGCTTCAACCGCTGCGCCAAAGCCCGCCCTCTATCATATAATATATATATATATATATATATATTATAGACAAAACATAAGATTTTGCACGTTTGCATCATTTTTTATCCCAACTTCCTAGTGGCCGTCACAAAACAATTGAAAACTTTATCATATGAGATGTATCTATCTATCTATCTATCTATTTATCTATCTATCTATCTATCTATCTATCTATCTATCTATATATATATATATATATATATATATATGTGTGTGTGTGGGGGGGGGTGAATGGTTCCTGAGAAAACCAATAGTTATGTAAAAATTAAAGAAAACCACGGAAAACAATTACATAATTCATAAATTTTATGTTTTTTTCAATTGTTAAAAGGTTATTTAAGTATTTCTTACATATATATTGAACGTTAGTACGAGAACGAAGAGTCTTACGTGTCGAATGAAAAATGGTTACGTATACGTTACCTATATGTGACGTATATGTAAAATCATGATACGGTTTTTCATTTGATCTACACCCTTATTTATATACACACACACAGAATTTGGATCAAATGTTAACACACTCTTTTTTATTTAACTCTGCGTTAACCCTTTAAGATAAATCAAAATAATTAATATTTTTGTTCGAATAATATTATTACTTATATGCAATATATGTTTTTTATGTATATATATAAATTTGTAAGTGTATAAAAGTTAACATTGTTGTTAGTAACTTACAACTTTGTTACAGGATCATGAATTAATACCACTTTAAACATTTTTACGTTTACGAATTTACACATATATATAAAATAACATATTTTTGTATATGTGTAATAATGTTATTCCAATAAAAACTAAAGATTTTGATTGATTTTGAAGAGTTAACACAGTTATCGTAATAAAATATGTTTAATAATATTTGACCTCTCCCCTATATATACACACACATATATATTTGGAAATTTCAAATAAAAACTTCATTTTACCTAACTATGCTAAGAAGAACTTTTTTTCCGGGTTGTGCTGGGGACACCGCTGGGGTTTTTGGTGGTAGGCCGGTTCAAACGGTCACGGTTAGGGCTTGCGGTCACATTTTGACCCCTAACCGTGACCGCAAGGCCTTGCTGTCACGGTTTAGGGTGGTACTACCCGTGAACTCGTGATAACAAAATGACAAAATGGCCTGATAAAGTTGAAAAGCGGTCACCAAACCGTCACGGTTTGGCCTACCCGTGACCTCTAGGGTACGAGGTTCTCAGTTTAAGGTACGACGTAGACGTGATTTTGACAGAAGGCCGGGAATCACGCCACGAACCGTCACGTGGAGGCCAAACCGTGACGGTTTGTGCACCAGATTTTCACCTTAAATACCTTTCCTCTGATTTTTTTGGGTTGTGTTGGGGACACCGCTGGGGTTTTTGGTGGTAGGCCGGTTCAAACGGTCACGGTTAGGGCTTGCGGTCACATTTTGGACCCTAACCGTGACCGCAAGGCCTTGTTGTCACGGTTTAGGTGGTACTACCCGTGACCTCGTGATAACAAAACGACAAAATGGCCTGATAAAGTTGAAAAGCGGTCACCAAACAGTCACGGTTTGGCCTACCCATGACCTCTAGGGTACGAGGTTCTCAGTTTAAGGTACGAGGTAGACGTGATTTTGACAGAAGGCCGGGAATCACGCCACGAACCATCACGTGGAGGCCAAACCGTGACGGTTTGTGCCCCAGATTTTCACCTTAAATACCTTTCCTCTGATTTTTTTTCCTCTACACATCTCATTCGAATTTTTTTCATTTGAGCTTTCATTCATCCAACACTCGAGATTTTTCAGCCTTCGTCATTCTAAAAACACGTTAATTCGAAAACAATGTCGGGTTCGGGAGATGATTATCAAAAGCCGAAGCTTCCAGATTTGAATGAGGTGCCACATATCGAAGATTCGAACCAGGTTGAACTAGTATATGTTTTATTATAACTTATTATTTGAAATATCTAACCATTATCTTTTTTAGGAATATTACGTATACGGGATTCACCTTCCGTGGGGGGAGGAGGAAACCAACCCGTCGAACACATTTGCTCAAGAGGCGTACAACTCTTTATTTGGACAGACAGGTTACGGTGAAAGGTACAGATATCCCCCTTGCAATTCTTACGGGCATGCCCCGAACACGTACCACGCACAAACAGAGCTGGATTACGGACATCCCCCGTACCAGTCAGAACTAGAAATTACACATATATCGGATACTTTTAATGGGAATAACACAGATGAGAGTGACGGTTCGGTTCACCTCAAAGAAAACCATGGGGACACCGCGGAGCATGATGAGGATGAGGATCGGATTCAAAAGGCTACGGTTTCTTATAAAACCGATAAAGTACGAAGAGTTTTTATTCTTTTATTTATTTTATTTTTTATTTGTTTTATATATTGTTTTTATGTCTAGCTTTATCATTTTTTTAGTATTTTGATTCTCGTGAGGACTTGGAGAGCTGGGCTAAAATGAGAGTACGCGAGCATGGGTGTGTCATTGTAGTGGGTCGGTCACGAAAAAATGATGTGGAACTATTATGCAATCGTAGTGGTGAACCTAAATTCACTGGCACAAGTAGACGTACTGGGAGCATAAAGAAGGGATGTCCCTTTAAACTCGTAGGGAAGTACATAGGAAAGAGTGACAGTTGGATGTTAGAGGTGAGAAACGAGACGCATAACCACGATCCTGTTGTGAAGGAGGAGGGCCACGCGCATCTTAGGAAGATGACTGCCGAAGAAATTGATCTTGTCGAGAAGTTACACAGGCAGCACGTACGGCCACGACATATCCACTCAGCCGTAAGGGAGCACTTTCCCCACAGCGTCTGTGTTGTTCAAGACATATACAATCTGACGTCAAAGTTTAGGGCTGAGGGGAGAAAAGTCATGACACCAATGCAGGAACTTGAAAACCTGCTACAATCTAAAGAGTTCGTGTATAAAACACGAACGATGCAACTACTAAGGCCGTGGAAGATGTTTTCTTTTGTCATCCTACTTCGTATAAAATGTGGCGCGCATTCCCGCACGTGATGTTGATAGACACGACGTACAAGACCAACACGTACAACATTCCGTTTGTTCAGGTTATTGGCGTTACGTCGACGTCGAAGTCGTTTTGTATTGCGCATGCATTTATATCGAGGGAACGGCAGGACAACTTCACATGGGTACTGGAGCGGATCAGAGATATGATCGATGGGTGTGTGGAGCCCCGTGTTATTGTCACATACAGGGACCTGGCCCTGATGAGCCGGTGTGACACCGTGTTCCCGAGTGCTACTAAAAACCTATGCAGGTGGCACGTTAGGGAGAATATCAAAAGACGGTGGAATATGATATTCAAAACCGGCATGTGGAAGGATTTTCCATACTGGTGGAAGACCTCGTGTTCGTCTCCCACAGAGGCATTGTACGATTACAATTGCAGGAAGATGGAAGAAAAGTTAACTGAAGATGGTAAACGTGGCAAGAATTTCATAGTTATTTTTACTCTAATAATTTATTTGTTCATTTTATAAATTTTATTATTTCTTTCAGAGGTATGGGAATATATTTGGAATAATTGGTTGGTGCCGTACAAAGAGAAAATTATTAATTGTTGGATGTACGACCGCCATAACTTTGGTGAGTTTACAACTAATAGGGTTGAGGGCCAACATGCCAACTTCAAGAGTTA
This sequence comes from Flaveria linearis, assembly GCA_024085815.1. Taxonomy (NCBI): domain Eukaryota; kingdom Viridiplantae; phylum Streptophyta; class Magnoliopsida; order Asterales; family Asteraceae; genus Flaveria; species Flaveria linearis. The sequence continues at coordinate 59,535,594 of CM044012.1, forward strand.
CCTCACAGGGACCAATAATACGTTGCACACACTTGTCGGATATGTTTGTGACCTCGTGCGCGGCCAGGAGATTGAAATTTGTAAAACATTCGAGGTGTCCCGTGTGAAAATTAAAAAAGACCATCGACTGTCATTGTTCTCAAAGTTGCATTATAAAGTATCCATTTTTTGCCTTAGCCTCCTTGAATCAGAGTTGACGAAAATGAAAATGATTCAGGAGTCTGGGGTTCATGTGGACACCAGTTGTTCACGTCCATGGGCTTGCCATGTGCTTGTCGTTTGGAGATATACATCCGAGAAGGTTATATTTTTCTTAATACATTTTTTTACTGTTGTCACACGATTGCATATTTTTCACTAATAATTTAACCTTTAAATCCAGTCACAAGTATTCCACTCGATACGGTAGATCCACACTGGAGGAAGCTTGATTTCGAGCCAGCGTACGTCGCGCCGCCTGAACCCGACTATGATGTGAAATTTGATGACTTGAAACAAAAGGTTATGTCATCTCCCAACCCTCAAGTAAAGAAAAAATTATTTAAGAAAGTATTTGACTCTTTGTTTAAGAGCAAGTCAAAACTTAAAGAACCTGAGGTGCGTCATGACCGACATGGTCGTCCAAATATTAAGGAGCAACAAAGAAGAGCGGACCCCAATACATCACAGTATGAGGCTGCTAGACACAGCTCCTATACTTCCTCACAACAAACTATGCCTGACCCGGCAAGGCATAGCTCATATACCCCTCAGTTTAAAATGCCCAACGACCGTTCTAATCAGGCAAAGGCTGCTTCAAATGTATCGATTATGGGAGCTGCCCTAGGGTTTCCTTTAATATTGAAACCAAAGGACGTGATAAAAGTTATGAAGTTTAAGGATCAGCTGCCCCAATGGATTCACGGGTACGTTTCGACTATAAAAGATGTGCGGCCTGATGGTAACTGTGGTTTTCGGGCTATCGCGGTGGCTTTAGGGAAAAAGCAAAATGAATGGGAATGGGTTAGGCGTCAAATGTTGTCGGAGATGGACAGAAACATGAGGTATTGGCGGAGCAATTTGAACCGCGAGTTGCCTGGCTATTATGATTCTGTTCGTAATAGCTTAAATTGGTTTGGCACGACTCAACCCGTACCCGATACCCATTGGCTAACTTTTCCGGCCCATGGACTCGTAATTGCGAAAACATTCAATTGTATTGTGCATCTTATTTCTTCATTTGGCAGCCAGACATGGTTCCCGCTGAGAACAGCCCCAGAGCCATTATTCACCTATCCAGTTGTCGCACTTGCTCATGTTCACCAATGTCACTTTATTTGCATACAATTGGCCGAGATTTGTGGGCTATCATTGGCCGAGATTTGCATATCAACAAGCACTAGAATGGCAAAATATGTATGAGGATCGTATAAATAATTACGTTAGAATAACGGATCGTCATAGAGGCACCAATGCCTCTTGTAAGTTATCATTTTCCGATACTTTATCATATTAATGAAGATCTCTTTATTTGATGATGATGATGATGATGATGATGATGATGATAAAAATAATAGTACAAATAATAATAATAGTAATAGTAATAATAATAATAATAATAATAATAATAATAACTAGATTTTTTGCCCCGCGCGTTGCGCGGGGTCTTTCGTCATGATCCCAAATATCAAAACGCAAATGTCAAACAAAATGTAACAGTTATCATTCCAATGTAAAATCCTAAAGCATGTAGAAAGGTAAAACAAACCCGCCGCTACGACTCTCACTCCGTCGATAACCTTAACGGCTACTTCATCGTAATTCGTAAAAGTTATAAAATAATTTTATCGAACGTATAACAACTCAAAATGTACATCAAAATAAGCAAGTACGGGAAAGAAGGCGACATGATAAAGCATAGATTACATTCGCTCTAATATATTTCATAGCAAAATTTACATCAAAACATAGAGTAACTTGAATTTATACCAACGAAATAAAATTATAATATTTGACCCAACTCGTTCAAAACAAAATTTACACATTAAAATAAACACGTAATATTATATAATAAAGTTTTTTAAGATAGGTATAATTTGAACTACTATTATTATTATATGATAAACTAAAATAGTTGCCGTGTCTATATGAGTTTTAAGTAACCCGAAACCAAAATAAAAATGAATGTTCAAAACCAAAAAATAAGCAAAATACACAAAGTAAAACACATCAAAACCTCAAATCCATAACACACCAGAACATACAGAACTAAAAACTAAATCAAAGCCCAACACCATACACAAAACAAACGAACATCAAAATCGCAAGAATACGCATAGTCCAAAATAGAAAACCGACAACAACCCGTAAAAAAACCGCACCCCCAAACCTCAAACCCACATCCAAAACAAATCTATAAAGTTGCGGCGGCGTCGTATGTGATGCGATGTAGTATAAAATACAATCAATCCAAATCGTTTCTGTAATGTTTCTCTCTCTAACCCTCTCTCTCCCTACTGTAATCAAATAAACAGATCATCCCCTTAAAAGAAAAGAAATGGTGGGCCTAAGTAAACACCCACAAACATTTGTGGCAGAAATGGAAAGCGAAAAAAGTATACTGATCCCACCGACATCTTGTAACACAAAAAAAGAGAAACAAAGAACTTATGGTGGCGCAGATGTCCGAAGACGACAGGCCAAGCGGCGTCGCCGGAAACGGCAAGCCAAGCAACCATCGCCCTCCTCTGCCGGAAGCAGAACTACAACCGGCCGAACTTGTGGCGGCGCAGATGTCCGAAGACGACAGTCCAAGCGGCGTCGCCGTAAACGGCAAGCCAAGCGGCCATCGCCCTCCGCCGGAAACAGAACCGCAACCGGCCAAAGTTGTGACGGCGCAGATGTCCGAAGACGACAGGCCATGCGGCGTTGCCGAATCAAATGAACAGATCATCCCCTTAAAAGAAAAGAAATGGTAGGCCTAAGTAAACACCCACAAACATTTGTGGCAGAAATAGAAAGCGAAAAAAGCATACTGATCCCGCTGACATCTTGTAACACCAAACAAAAAAAAGAGAAACAAAGAACTTATGGCGGTGCAGATGTCCGAAGACGACAGGCCAAGCGGCGTCGTCGGAAACGGCGAGCCAAGCAACCATCGCCCTCCTGCGCCGAAAGCAGAACCGCAACCGGACGAACTTGTGGCAGCTCAGATGTCCGAAGACGACAGGCCAAGCGGCGTCGCCGTAAACGGCAAGCCAAGCGGCCATCGCCCTTCGCCGGAAACAGAATCGCAACCGGCCAAACTTGTGGCGGCGCAGATGTCCGAAGACGACAGGCCATGCGGCGTCGCCGGAAACGGCAAGCCAAGCGGCCATCGCCCTCCTCCGCCGGAAGCAGAACCGCAACCGACCGCAAAAAAAACCATATAAGAAGCTTTGAATAGAATAGTAATTCTTTAAATGAAAAGAAAATGAAAAAAAACCCACCGAGATAAGTCCTTAATTATATATAATTATATCTTTAATAGTGCCCTTGTGCATACAACTTTAGTAGGTTTTCTGAAACAATGGGTGTGTTTTAATATTAGTTATTCAACTATCGATAAAAACATTTTATATTTTTTCTACTATCAATAAAAACATTAAATAATTTTAAGCATGTTAACAGTCCATAAAAGATTTTTATTCTTTTTATGATATCAAATTGTAAAACACAATGAGAGTTTTAGGTCATTTCATGGATTTTTTATGTTCAAATCCATATGAAATGAGGAGGTGTATTTTTTACAATACCAAATTATAGAGGTGTTTTTTATTTCAAAATGATATACACGTTGATAAAAAGGTTATACATATAGGTAATTTATATATTAAAGCATATATAAACCTTATTTGTAGCTATATTTTGAGTGGGGATGCTAAAAACTATAGGATATATTAAAAAATATAAACGTTGAACGCTTCACGTAAGAAAAGCTCACCGTTTTTGCGCTCTGGTTTTAGATCTTTTCGTCTTGGTGCGCTTCTCGCTTTTTAAAATCAAGTTACTAATAGAATAATAATTGTTGCATATGATGAAATATTCAACAATTTGTAAAATATTTTTATATAACAATATTAATATAAGTCTATTACTTTTATCTCAAATTTGTTAAATTTAATATTTTTTCTTCTCCACCTATGTATCACAAGCTAGTAAATCATATACAAATATGGAATAAATAGGGTTGTAATTTGTAAACTTGAAATGATCTAACAAACACTAATAATCGAACTAAATTGGGCCTTTGATGATTTCAAGCCCAATACTATGTGAAAATAGTGAGTGAATAATCCTATTCCCAATTTCCCCCTTTCTATCCATAAACCCTTTCACCAAACCACCACTGTACTCACTTCGAACCACCGTATACACCGTCATGGCAGCGACGGCAATCGGCCGATCACTTCTAACATATCAATCATCATCATCATCATGCCTTATGATCTCCAAGCGTCTGTTTTCATCATCATCTTCATTTTCATCTTCATCTTCCATAGCTAGAGCTCCGTCTCTACCCGGCTTCTCTCGCGCCGTCCGTACGACGGTATCCCTCTCACACTCTCTCTGAGTCTTCGCACCAGCAGCGGTTCACTGAACCTCATCCGGTGCCGAGTGAACCGCTCTGGAGGCGCGTACTCGCCGCTCAACTCCGGTTCGAACTTCAGCGACCGACCGCCGACGGAGATGGCGTCGTTGTTCCCCGAGTGTGATTACGAGCATTGGTTGATCGTGATGGATAAGCCTGGAGGTGAAGGCGCCACTAAGCAACAGATGATTGATTGCTATGTTGAAACCCTAGCTAAAGTTGTTGGAAGGTATGGTGTAAAACCCTAGGTTTTATGATCTGAAATCAAATGCATTTAGCGCGTAGAAAAAAAAAACACCACCACCGACATAAGTCTTTAATATATATTATAATAATAGTAATAATAGAAATAATAATAATAATAATAATAGAAATAATAATAGTAATAATAATAATAATAATAATAATACTAATAATAGAAATAATAATAATAATAGAAGAAATAATAATAGTAATAATTTTAAAGTTAATAATAGTAATAATAATAATAATAGTAATAATAGAAATAATAATAATAATAGAAGAAATAATAATAGTAACAAATTTAAAGTTAATAATAATAATAATAATAATAATAATATTAATAATATTAATAATAAGAGTAATAATAATAAAACACTAAATTAAACAGGAAGATAAACTGTCACGGTTTGACCAAACTGTGACGTTTAGGGTTTAGCAACGGTCATGGTTAGGTCTAACCGTGACCTCTTTTCGGGCGCATGGCACCTGTTCGGGCGCATGGCACTTGTAAAAGGTCACGGTTAGGGTTAGGGCAAAAGGTCACGGTTAGGGCAAACCGTGACCGTTTGCCTAATTTTTTAATATTTACTAATTAAATAATTTTATAAAAAATACCCACTTGAACCGGTGGTAGTGGGTTTCGAGCCCACACCACTCCCCTGTTGCCCTACCGTCTTAACCGGTCGGGACGGGAGTGGTTCGCTGATAGGTATAGAAAACTTATTCTTTTAAAATAATCTGGGCCAAAAGGTCACGGTTTGGTCAAACCGTGACCCCTTTGTTCACATGTGGCGTTGTGGAATGAAGCTGTCACAGCTTGTTGACACAAAGTGTCATGTGGTGGGCGAACTGTCAACGTTTGTTGACAAAAGAGGTCACGGTTTGGCCTAACCGTGACCTTTTGGAGTTCCCTAATCCTACACATTAACCGTTTATGATCATTTACGTATTTCGAATCGGATATTTTTTTCATGAACATAGACACACATCAACATATATATACAATAAGAACAAATACACTTCGTAAACGTACATAGAAACATGCGTACGTGAACAAACCGTAACGTTTTAATGATAACCTAAACAATCTTATCGGGAACCTATCGACATATATGCATCTTATATTTTGTAAACCAATGTTCAAACATACATAATAAATTCTAATAATAATAACAATAATAAAAAATAACAATAATAACAATAATAATAATAATAAAATTTAATAGTAATAATTTTAAAGTTGATAATAATAATTATAATAGTATTATTTGTATATCCAGAAACTACAAAATAAACTCTAATAATAATAACAATAATGATAAATAATAATAATAACAATAATAATAATAATATACTCTAATATAAATAAAAAGTTTAATAGTAATAATTTTAAAGTTAATAATAATAATAATATTAATAATAATAATATTTTGTATATATCCAGAAACTACAAAATAAACTCTAATAATAATAACAATAATGATAAATAATAATAATAACAATAATAATAATAACATACTCTAATATAAATAAAAAGTTTAGTAGTAATAATTTTAAAATTAATAATAATAATATTAATAATAATAATAATAATAATATTTTGTATATATCCAGAAACTACAAAATAAACTCTAATAATAATAACAATAAAGATAAATAATAATAATAATAACAATAATAATAATAATATACTCTAATATAAATAAAAAGTTTAGTAGTAATAATTTTAAAGTTAATAATAATAATAATATTAATAGTATTATTTTGTGTATTCAGAAACTAAAAGGTTGCGGTTAATAATAATGATAATAATAATATAATAATAATAATAATAATAATAATAATAATAATATAATAATAATAATAGTAGTAGTAGTAGTAGTAGTAGTAGTAGTAGTAGTAGTAGTAGTAGTAGTAGTAGTAGTAGTAGTAATAATAATAATAATAATAATAATAATAATAATAACAATAATAATAATAACAATTATATAAAAAAAAGGGAAGAGGTCACGTGGAGGCCAAACCGTGACCTCTTGAGATATTTTTTTGAATCTGATTTCCCCTCGATTAGTGCACCTACCCCTCGAGCACCGTGTGTATAAGAGGTCACGTGGAGGCCAAACCGTGACCTCCTGTCTGTAAGAGGTCACGTGGAGGTCAAACCGTGACATCGTGCTTACTGGTTTCGTCTTCAACCATTCGCACACCCCCATTTCACCACACAATCCACACAACCACAACCACTTCACCACCACAATCCCTTCAACGGTTCACCTCTACCGCCTCCAAACCGTCACCGCGAGCCCTCCCCGTGACACCGACGCCGCTCACCACCACCTTCCACCACCACCACCACCGCCGCTCAACCATCTTCCACCACCACCGCCGTGAATCCACCATCTTCCACCACCACCACCGCCGCTCACCATCTTCCACCACCACCACCGCCGCTCACCATCTTCCACCACCACTGCCGCTCACCATCTGCGCACCACCACCGCCGCTGCAACACCGCCGTCGCACCACCACCGCCGCTCACCATCTTCGATACGTAATTTTCCGCTTTAATCCATAGAGGTAAACATAGATTTAATAGGTTTTCCTAAATAGATTTGATAGGTTTTCCCAAATAGATTAGATTGTTTTTTCCCAATAGATTTGATAGGTTTTCCCAAATAGATTTGATAGGTTTTTCCAAATAGATTTGATAGGTTTTCCCTTATAGATTTGATAGGTTTTCCCAAATACATTTGATAGGTTTTCCCTTATAGATTTGATTGGTTTTCCCGTATGTGTAGCGTAGTTTGCCGACGGTTTATTATTATTATTAGAAATAATAATAAATAATAGTAATAATAATAGTTATAATAATAATAATAACAGTAATATTAATAATACTAATAGTAATAATAATAGTAATAATAGTAATAATAATAATAGTAAATAATAATAATAATAATATTTATAATAGTAATAGTAATAATAATAGTAATAATAACAATAGTAAATAATAATAATAATAATAGTTATAATAGTAATAGTAATAATAAAAATAATAATAATAGAAATAGTAAATAATAATAATAATAATAGTTATAATAGTAATAGTAATAATAAATAATAATAATAATAATAATAATAGTTAAATAATAATAATAGTTATAATAGTAATACTAGTAATAATAATAATAATAATAATAATAATAATAATAATAATAGTAGTAGTAGTAGTAGTAGTAGTAGTAATAATAATAGTACTAATAATAAGAATAATAATAATAATAATAATAATAATAGTAATAATACTAATAGTAATAATAATAATAATAATAATAATAGTAATAATATTAATAGTAATAATAATTATAGTAATAGTAATAATAATACTAATAATAATAATAGTATACATAATAATAATAATACCAGTAATAATAATAGTATACATAATAATAATAATAGTAATAATACCAATAATATAATAATAATAATTAACCGTCAACCATTAATTTTATAAACATTGTAAATAATGATAAATACGTTTTTTCGCAGATATGGATGCCGACGATGTTTTTATCCCCGACATTGATGACTGCCAGTTTTTACAGTTCAAGTAGGGGACTACGTCGTACGAGCGGTTCAGGACCCTGAGAGCATGAGTGCCGGCACCGGGGACCGTCCTGTCGGAGGACTTCTTACAGCTCGTTGGATAGCGGGACCGTTTTTTTTAGATTATCGGCGAGGACGGCCCGTGGGAGCAGCTGTTCCGGATGAGCGACGATGCCCATCGAGAGCTGACCGTGGAGTTCTACTGCACCTTCACATTCCGTCCATGTGAGCAGGGACTTGCGGAGCTGGACGAGGACGACATAGCGGACGGTCGTGCGCCCGCGGAGGTTTCTTTCCAGTTGTTCGGCCACCTCCACCGCATGTCACTTCGGCGGTTCGCCGTCGTCAGCGGCCTCTACACGGAGGTGGAGGTCGGACAGCCGATGTGTGACAACCCGGAAAAATTCGTGATTTATTTATGTGATTTATATTACTTTTATTAATATAATAATAATAATAATAATAATAATAATAATAATAATAATAATAATAATAATAAAGATAATAATAAAAATAAATAAAACAACATAAGTTTTAGTATTTTAAAACATGTAATTAATGAAGTTTTAACATAAAATAACAACCTTTCAAACTTCAGGGGTTAAAAGGTAATTTATTTAAAACTAAAATAAAACATTAAACTCCAAATGTAAACTATCAAAAACCTCAGGGACCATATGTGTAATTTTTTAAAACACCCAACCCCACTGCCGGTTTCCCGATCACCCTCTCCGACCACTATTCCGGCCAAAACTCCGGCGACTCCACACACCAAAAATACGTGGTTTCAACTCAAACAAAAGCTCCCGACAGCATCGCGTGGAGGATTCGAACTCGGGGGGCCACATCAATTTGAATATTGCAATCGAATTGAGTGCGATTTATCTACCTAACACACTCGCCGAAAGCTAGTCCACCACCGAGCACTAAAACACTAAATTAATCTAAGTAATTGAAAGTGGACAATCATGTATAAATATCTAACATAACTCAGCGTTTAATTCCAACCAAAACAAGCACAAACACTGCATTCGAACACCTTTCCTGTTCGCGACCTGCCCCAATTCGAACACCACCTTCGGGACTTTGAAACCTGGAATTGATTGAGGGCTTAGCTTCGTGCATGTCTAGCAAAGCTCCACACGAAGTTAATTGAGTTATGATCATCATTTGACTCACCATCAAATCCCACATTGGTCGTGGATTGTTCTTAAACCTCAGATCATCCATTCGAACTTAATAACGTAAGTATTATACATCAATATGCTCGATTTTCATCTACTAAACAAAAGCCCCATAGATTCGATCGTTATCAACATCGAATTGGGGATCAATTTGATTCGGATCGAAACTAGGGTTTATGAGATTTGGGGGAATTGATTGGAAACTGTTTAAAACGAATTGTAAACCAGGAATACCGTGGCTATATGCCTTTGGTTCACTATTTTGTGTGTGGGATAATGGGAAGATGGTCGCGGGTTCGAACCCGGCTCCCAACATATTTTTTAAAAGCCTTTTTGAACCTTTTAAAAATATAGAAAAATTTCTAAAAATTATAAAAATAATTTTTATAAACTTTGTTTATTTTAGAAGTTATCTAATTATTTTTTGGAAATTTATTTCTTTAAATACCTTATTTAATTATTTATTTATATAATTATTACAAATGTTATAAATAGTTACTTTTATAAAAATGGATTTTAAATAATGATTTAAATCATCAAGTTATTAATGAAGATTATATTATTTTAATTATGAATTTATTATGATAAATGTAGGAATTATATGTAATAATTTCACAAATTATTTACAAATACAATTATTATCATTATAATTATACCATTGTTATTATTAATATCAATATTGGTAATATTATTAATACATGGTGTTGTTAGTATATCAAATCGTGTACGTCAAACCGAACCGACCCGAATCCGACCAAATCTAATTATTCGCGTTGAGCACATTTTAAAAACTTAATTACAATTAATAATAGGTGTTGATCGTGTTTGGTCGTGCATTATTCGTTGAAGCTTCCGTTCATTTTATTACATCAATTCAAGGTGAGTTTACAGCCCCACTTTTACTTTATACTCTTTTTGGGGGAGAGAAACATGTTGTTTTCATAAACGTTACATTACATTAGGTTTTTGTAATACTGCATATACTTGATACTATGGTGTTATACTTTGCCCTTCGGACCGTTAATATGCAAATAGCGAGGTGATTGTTAGTAGATCTACTGGGATTGACATACCCCACCCGGGCTAGTCGCGCTAGCACAACGTTCGCAAACGGGTGAACAGTTAGCCTGTTAAAGGTTATGGTGTGTGATCCACAACCGGGCCTACTTTATTATTTGATTACATGTCAGCTTGGTCGCGACTTCATACACATAGTGATCATTATGGATTAGCTACCCACTATATGCTTTGATTACATAATCCGGGAATTTCATTACAGATACTTATCGGATTACATAATCCGGGATTTCATTACAGATACTTATCGGATTACATAATCCGGGGATTTCATTACTGATACTTATCGGATTACATAATCCGGGGATTTCATTACTGATATTTATCGGATTACAAAATCCGGGGATTTCATTATTGATACTTACTGTTTTCTGATAAACCTGTGAACTCACCAGTCTTGTACTGAGATTTTGCATGTTTTCTCTCAGTGATTTGATGTGGCACGTTCAGGAGCACAGCATCCACCGCATGTCATCCCGCGTTCATCTCAAAATGTTTTCAAGATTTAATTTTCATTTACTTTACATAAACTGGATTGGACACGTGTTTGCGTGTTCTAAAACTATTGTTAAATGTTTCACTGTATTCGCTTCCGCACTACTTAAATATATTTGGTCTGTTTCATTAAAATTAAGCAACTTATATGATTTGTAATTATCGAGTCGTTTGGTGTAACTGATGCTTATCTGAGATCCTGGTTATGTCACACACCTGACAGTAAAACCCCGTTAGCGGATTTGAGGGTGTGACAGATTGGTATCAGAGCATTAGTTATAGCGAACTAAAATGGACTTTGCATCTCATTTGCATTGCATTTTAGACTATAGCTGGATTTGCATTAGTTACACACACATAGATTTCTAAGCTATGTTTACTTAATTTGGTTGCCTGAGAATTTTTGCTTTAACATATCCCTGTGAGCATATGGCTACCGGGATGGTGGCTCCGAGTTGCTATGAGTCACGGGAGAGTTTGTGTGCATTTGACATCGCCTAAATGATTTGTGTGACACATAGACACCTGTATTCTGGATTTCCTGGCAAAAGGCCCTCGGGCTAAGGCAAGCATATCGCATAAATCTCATTGTGAGACCAGTTATGCTTACCTGGGGATTTCTAGGATGAGTGATAAACTATGGTCAATACACAAGTCTATAAGGCAAATGGGTCAAGTATATTAAGTCTATGGATTTAATATTACATGCATGTTCCTCTAGGCCTGTTTTTGGTCTCTATACCTGATTCTATACATATGTGCTTGATGAATCTGGATAATACTATGATGTTAACTTGGGGTAGGTGAAGCTAAGGGTGAACATGCAAGGCAAATTACTATTACGGGTGCACACGTAATTGCAATTCGTCATGCATGAGAAGTCTGGCTAATCTTACCATGAGGTAACGATCATGAGTATCATAAGTTTCTATTTTATACCCTAGGGTGCTAGGATCAAAATTCTAGTAAGACCTTGTTAAGGGTAACAAAACATTACAAACACTTGCTATTACTTAAGTCCTGTCCTACTTAGAGCCTTCATGATATTTCCAATCATGACATTAATTTTATCTTCTAAGAGACATTCCTCCACTTAGCATTTCAGTAACTAAGGAACTGATTGAATACTTTAAGTGCATTATTGGTTATGATTACATAGCCTGTCTTACCAACTATCTATGGTATATTTATTTAAGAACGTTGTGGGCATTATATCACATATTAGTACTTTGAGAAGACCCTCGATAATCACACCCTATCATTATTTGTTTGACTTATATTTTGTTTGGATTAATAAGGGCTTTATAAGAACTCTCTTAAGGACTTATGTTGTTAACCCAACTTTTATTCCATACGTCTGTCGATGTCGCATTTGCTATACGCACCCTTATTCACAACTTGTTGGATTGAGTCTTGAAAGACAAAAACGCCGGCTAATACGACATCAGTAGACAAGAGACGCGACATACTCTAATAATACTACCTCATCAGATTTTAGATTATTGTACATAGATTTCTTCGATCGCTCCTTGATCAAGTAAATTCCTTCTCAATCGTTTCCTTTGTACAACTCCGGTTAATTAACTCTTCGTTAATAACCATATCTTTGATACTCAAATCATGGATAACACTCTGTACTTGACAAGATTATCGGGAATTAAACAATTTGACTGTTAAGAACCGATACCCCCTTCCCAGGATCGACGATCTCTTCGATCAGTTGCAGGGATCAATGTACTCCTCAAAGATCGATCTTCGATCGGGCTATCATCAATTGAGGGTTCGTGAAGATGACATATCGAAAATATTGTTTAGAACTCGATATGGACACTATGAGTTCTTGGTCATGCCGTTCAGGTTGACCAATACACCAGCTGTCTTCATGGATTTGATGAATCAAGTATGCCACGTGTTCACTACAGGGCAAGACACTAACCTGGTGGAACACCCGGGTTCAAGCTAAGTTAAGATAAGTTCAAACAGGATAAGTTCAATTGATGTAAATGACTTAAGATAAGTTCAAAGCCTTGGTGATTGAGTACTATTACCTAAGGAATAAAATGCAAAAGTTAGAATTGTAATTCTAAAATCATGCAATGGTAGGGTTAGGTCGTGCTCTTTATACTGACAAACTCCCTGAATTGACAAAGCTGATGTCATACCTTATGACATTAGACCAAATAGAATTAGGAAGGACACTAGGAAAATCTAGTGAGTAGTAGAAAGAAGTTGGAGGGTCGAACAAGCAATCTAGCGGTAAGATAGACAAGAATGCCAATGTTGTGAACCTAGCTATGTTGGTTAATATGATTAAGCTAACATGCGTTAAACGGGGACATTAAGAAGGTTGGAGTTCCGACCATTACCATAAGTGTGCCCTAGGTCGATTAGGACACCAGGACAAGTTAGAAACAATCAGAATTAGGAAATGGCTATAGCTAGGAAGTAAGAACAGTTAAATTATGGTAATAAAGGTCATATAAATCAAAGTAATACATCACGCGGTTATACATTTACGAATGAAGCAAGCCACATTTGACAAGACCAAATATGGTTACATGCACGTACCTTATCATCAATAGCTACACATCTATTTTATACCAGGGTTGATAATAGCTTTGATTCTTTTGTAATTATTCTTTAACTTAGCATTAACCCTAGTTACTTAGAAATCATTTTACTCAGTAGAAATAACCAATGGTAGTAATTAGTACACGAAGATCATGTCTTTGACATAGACTTAATACTGTATGAATTTGTTATCGAAGCATGAAACCAAGATAGACCATCAGGAGGAGGTGATTCGTCGAAAGCCTCTAGATATTCAATGTGGGAGATCACGTTTGACTCAAAGTCTATCCCTGGAAAAGGATTGTACAATTTGGAAAGAAAGTGCTTATCCGATAAATCACTTGTTGTGTCTCTAAAAGAGAACTCTGAAATTATGTTGTGTCCTTACTTTGATGAGTCTCTATTTGTTTCGATAAATGGTTTTCAATTGTTTGTTTTGTGAAATTTCATCCTCTGGCTTAGGGTGATTTCCTTATCTTAAGGATTGACTTCAACTATTCTCATTGGAACTTACATTTCACAAATGACATGATCTCACCGAAATAGGATTGAAATCCGTACTTTGGTGACAAATGACAATCTTCGATTGTTTTCTTGTTATTATGAAATTCAATCATCAAGATGGGCATGAAAACCTACCTTGATAACTAATCTCATTTCTTGATTTTCAACTTACCATGGTTGTAATCAAGTGACGAAAAGCATGAAGTAACTTGAAGGGTGAATCAATATTGGTGATTCGACCTATCAAGCCAAAGCATGATCTCTGAACCTGAAAGGAGACCCAATCGTTTTAGGTTGATTTTTATTCTAAGCTTGGAGCACTTAACTTCTTAAATTGATTTCTCTCCCTTTATCCTCATGTTTTGACCTAGCTATACGGAATCATTTATTCCTTATCTATCGATTTCATTTTGAGCTATCATCAAAACATGATGGTGCGATGGTAGCCTTCCTAAACAATCTCTCTGCTGGAGATATTAACAACATATGTTCATGACTTTCTAGTCATACAAATGTTCTCAGCTGTGCTTATGGTTTGTTGCACGGCGTATGTAAACGTACTTAAATATTGCTACCTTGCAAAACATGTTTACAAATATCTTCCCTATTGTTCGCATCACTTTTTGAATTGAATCCTTAAGCTTGAAAAGCATTAAAAATCTATCTTGGATTTAAACAACAAGACTCATTATTATCCTCATGGCGATGTGGATATAAAGGTTCATAAACCTTCGTAACTTGTAGACATGGGTTTGGCCTAAAGGAAAAGACGTAACTTGGTATGTGTCCAAATGTCTTATCTTCACAAGTGACAAGACCTAATCTTCGTGATCCTATGGATCTCCTGTTTAACTTTCCTTGCAACTAAAATGCTTCTTATCTTAGAGGTCATGATGACAATTGGTGCATTATAGACCATTGTCGTTCCAAGATCTTCGCATAACGTATTATTCTTAGACCGATGGTTGGTCAAAGGAGAAATACATATTCACAAGATATGCGTTAAGATCATTTCATATGGTGACGTTTGGGATTCTTAAATTTCGGCGGATAACCTTTCTTATCATTGTTGGTCTTATCACCTTACCACGAAATTATATTCTGGAAATTTAAACAACTAAAGCATAGCAAAATTCCGGTTGTCAGAGTTCGGTGGAACTCCCGACGTGGTCCTGAGTTCACTTGGGAACGTGCGGACCAAATGAAATCCAAGTACTCACATCTTTTCATTTCAGCCTCCTCGTGATTAATTTTCGGGACGAAAATTCCTCTAACAGGGAGATGATGTGACAACCCGAAAAATTCGTGATTTATTTATGTGATTTTATATTACTTTTATTAATATAATAATAATAATAATAATAATAAGATAATAATAAAAAAATAAAACAATATAAGTTTTAGTATTTTAAAACATGTAATTAATGAAGTTTTAACATAAAATAACAACCTTACAAACTTCAGGGGTTAAAAGGTAATTTATTTAAAACTAAAATAAAACATTAAACTCCAAATGTAAACTGTCAAAAACCTCAGGGACCATATGTGTAATTTTTTTTAAAACACCCAACCCCACCGCCAGTTTCCCGATCACCCTCTCCGGCCACTATTCCGGCCAAAACTCCGGCGACTCCAAACACCAAAAATACTTGGTTTCAACTCAAACAAAAGCTCCCGACAGTATCGCGTGGAGGATTCGAACTCGGGGGGCCACATCAATTTGAATATTGCAATCGAATTGAGTGCGATTTATCTACCTAACACACTCGGCCGAAAGCTAGTCCACCACCGAGCACTAAAACACTAAATTAATCTAAGTAATCGAAAGTGGACAATCATGTATAAATATCTAACATAACTCAGCGTTTAATTCCAACCAAACAAGCACAAACACTGCATTCGAACACCTTTCCTGTTCGCGACCTGCCCCAATTCGAACACCACCTTCGGGACTTTGAAACCTGGAATTGATTGAGGGCTTAGCTTCGTGCATGTCTAGCAAAGCTCCACACGAAGTTAATTGAGTTATGATCATCATTTGACTCACCATCAAATCCCACATTGGTCGCGGATTGTTCTTAAACCTCAGATCATCCATTCGAACTTAATAACGTAAGTATTATACATCAATATGCTTGATTTTCATCTACTAAACAAAAGCCCCATAGATTCGATCGTTATCAACATCGAATTGGGGATCAATTTGATTCGGATCGAAACTAGGGTTTATGAGATTTGGGGGAATTGATTGGAAACTGTTTAAAACGAATTGTAAACCAGGAATACCGCGGCTATATGCCTTTGGTTCACTATTTTGTGTGTGGGATTATGGGAAGATGGTCGCGGGTTCGAACCCGGCTCCCAACATATTTTTTTAAAAGCCTTTTTGAACCTTTTAAAATACAAAAAAATTTCTAAAAATTATAAAAATAATTTTTATAAACTTTGTTTATTTTAGAAGTTATCTAATTATTTTCTGGAAATTTATTTCTTTAAATACCTTATTTAATTATTTATTTATATAATTATTACAAATGTTATAAATAGTTACTTTTATAAAAATGGATTTTAAATAATGATTTAAATCATCAAGTTATTAATGAAGATTATATTATTTTAATTATGGATTTATTATGATAAATGTAGGAATTATATGTAATAATTTCACAAATTATTTACAAATACAATTATTATCATTATAATTATACCATTGTTATTATTAATATCAATATTGGTAATATTATTAATACATGGTGTTGTTAGTATATCAAATCGTGTACGTCAAACCGAACCGACCCGAATCCGACCAAATCTAATTATTCGCGTTGAGCACATTTTAGAAACTTAATTACAATTAATAATAGGTGTTGATCGTGTTTGGTCGTGCATTATTCGTTGAAGCTTCCGTTCATTTTATTACATCAATTCAAGGTGAGTTTACAGCCCCACTTTTACTTTATACTCTTTTTGGGGGAGAGAAACATGTTGTTTTCATAAACGTTACATTACATTGGGTTTTTATAATACTGCATATAGTTGATACTATGGTGTTATACTTTGCCCTTCGGACCGTTAATATGCAAATAGCGAGGTGATTGTTAGTAGATCTACTGGGATTGACATACCCCACCCGGGCTAGTCGCGCTAGCACAACGTTCGCAAACGGGTGAACAGTTAGCCTGTTAAAGGTTGTGGTGTGTGATCCACAACCGGGCCTACTTTATTATTTGATTACATGTCAGCTCGGTCGCGACTTCATACACATAGTGATCATTATGGATTAGCTACCCACTATATGCTTTGATTACATAATCCGGGAATTTCATTACAGATACTTATCGGATTACATAATCCGGGGATTTCATTACTGATATTTATCGGATTACAAAATCCGGGGATTTCATTACTGATACTTACTGTTTTCTGATAAACCTGTGAACTCACCAGTCTTGTACTGAGATTTTGCACGTTTTCTCTCAGGACTTTGATGTGGCACGTTTAGGAGCACAGCATCCACCGCATGTCATTCCGCGTTCATCTCAAAATGTTTTCAAGATTTAATTTGCATTAACTTTACATAAACTGCATTGGACACGTGTTTGCGTGTTCCAAAACTATTGTTAAATGTTTCACTGTATTCGCTTCCGCACTACTTAAATATATTTGGTCTGTTTCATTAAAATTAAACAACTTATATGATTTGTAATTATCGAGTCGTTTGGTGTAACTAATGCTTATCTGAGATCCTGGTTATGTCACACGCCTGACGGTAAAACCTGTTGGGTCATGATAAGGCTGGTGCAACCAAAACAACTTCACAGTCATTTTTGGTACTACATTCAAGGGCTTCCGAAGCTGAGCATGAGATCTTCCGAAAGTCTGATGAAAGAGCTGAAGACAAAGTCTGAGCTTCCGAAGACAAAGAAGACTCCAAACCTCGGAAAAAGCAGTCTTCCGAAGTATAAGTGGCTTCGGAAGAAGTTATTCTTCCGAAGCATTTTATCCTTCGGAAGACATTGCTATGTCCAGTAGATATAAGTATGGTCCCTGACAGTCCGCTGCAGACCTCTGATACAGCATGGCATCTTCCTAAAGAGCCATGTTGTTGACCATACTTTATTCTACTGTTCACCTTTTTATGATAGTACATATTACCAACTTTAGTTGGTGACAAAAGGTAAGTCAGGGACATGTCCTGACTACCAACTCTCAGGCAAAATATCAGAAAGACCTCACCTAGAGTCTTGTAGTATAGATGTAAGGTTAGAGGTGTCCAGCTGGTATCAAAGTATATCCGGCTGTAGGTAGTATTATATATATCTTCTCTATGTAACTCATTAGATGTGCGATTTGAGTCCAAGAGTCTTGTAATCCTTTGAGTTGAGAAGCAATATATAAAAGTACCTTGAAAATTTACTTCCAGTGTTAATTTTTTTACTGCTTCTTACTTGTTATATTGTGATCAACTCTTCATAGACTACTTGCTGAGTGTTGTTCACAGTGAGTTGAGAGAAAAAACACCCATAATCGATCCTGCAATTGGTATCAGAGCTCCAGGCTCTTGATTGTGAGATCTTACCATCCAAATCAACCTTTCTAGAGATTGACTCAAAGACAAACACTTGAGGAACCACAGACCCAATCCCTTACTTCCCAACTCATCACACTACCTGAGTCATCTCAATCCTTTCTAGAGATTGACTCAAAGATGCTTCAAGATCTCTACAGACTTTTCACAAAGTTTGTATAGAGATCCTCCCTAGAACAGCCCAGCCCTGACACCACACTTATATATTTTGGGGCTGAGGAGCTTCTAAGACTGACTGCACCTTCTACCACTGTGGAAGAAGTTGGTCAACCTAAGGTCCACATGGAACCCGAGATTAACTTTGAAGGGGAAATGGGGACTGATGGCCCAGCAACTAAAACATATGGGATAGAACTTGCAGCAGTCTCATCTTCCGAAGCTCAGGCTGAAGCTTCCGAAGCTAACGTTGAAGCCTCAGAAGAACAAGAAAAGTCTTCCGAAGCCGAAATAGAAGCTGCGGAAGGCTTATTCCAGATGTCCGAGGAACTGACCATCACAGATGTTATTGCTGAAATAGCATCTGAGGTGAGCAGGGAGGATATTTCTGATATTCCTCCAACCCAAACACCAGCTGAACTTCTCTCTCGATCTGAACCCTCTATCCAAGAACCACCACAGTCAAGCTCTGTCAAAGACAAAAGCAAAAGGAAATTGACTGCGGAAGAGCTTCAGGAGGAGGAGAGGATTGAAAAGCTTAAGAAGAAAGGTAGGTTTCCTACTGAGAAACTGCTAGCTGCTAGTTCTAAGGCAGCTGCAGTCAATCAGGAAGAGATCAACACCAAGAGAAGAACAGCACTCATTGACCAGCTCATCAGCCTAGGAGCTGCCAATGAGGAAGTACTCCTGCTACCACTAGAGGAGTTGGTGAATTTCCAAGGCCAACCTGGCTTCTTCTTCTTGTTTTATCCTGGTTGACCTCTCCAAATTCACCAACTCCTCTAGGTTAAACCTACTGACCCGGGACCTAGATCAATGTCTACAGGCATTGAGCCTATGGTGGGGCTGTCCCTAGAAGGCTGCACAGGGGAGTGTAAAGACTCACCCTGTGGGCTTAAGGCTTGGGTTTCGGGCTCTTGGGTTTGAGACTGAGGAGGCTCAAAACCCACATTGAGGTCAAATGTGAACGATGGTGTGACCTCGGACTGAGTGGGAACCCATGATTCCACTCTAGTCCTTTTGGTTTGAACTGGAGGAGCTTGTTCAATCAGAGTAGATTGAACAATGGTTCGTTTGGGACGTCTCTAGTATGTAACTTTGATGGGTAAAGAAGGTTTTGTTGGCATTATGGTGGAGGTTGCTGGTGTGGGTTCATCACCTGTGGGGATAACAGGGATGTCACCAGGAGCTATGCGCTCAGTCATCGCTGGAGGTAATGGAGTGTACCTTCCAGTGAAGTTGATGGACATCTTCTTCAGAGTTTTGAAGATGGTAGGCCTCACTTGTGGAACAGTAAGAGTAGCTGCGCAGACAAGCTTGCTCGGTTCCAGCTCACAGTTGATTATGTATTGAATAAATCGGGGATACATGAAGAATGTATCCCTGCTCAGATTGCCGATAAGGTTGGTCAACACAAATCGTGTGTAGTTGAAGTGGAGACCTCTCACCAACCTATGAACTAGGCATCCTAGTTCATATGGGATTTGATCCTAACCCCCTGATTTATTGGAGAGGCAGTGCAGGATAATATGCAGCAGGAACTTCCAATGGTAAGAGAAGTTAAACTTGTAGACGGTAGACCTGCTCACATCCCCTCCATATCCCATGAGGATATATTTGCCTTCCAAGTCTTCTTTGGGGAACTCAGTAGGTTCCCCATCATCGTGAAGCTCGAGATGCTCCCTGATGAGTTGTTCTGTGATGACCAACTCTTGGCCACAAATGTGGGTTCTCAGTACTCGAACCCCATTCAGAACTGCAGTTTGACCGTTACTCCAGAATTCGGACATATGGTTTGAGTATACGGTGGGTTAACTGTTAGTGCAGTGAGGTATGTGGATTCGGTAAGAAAGGTGATGATTTGGGTGAAGTCAGCATCTCTTGAAGAATCAAGTAATGCGACTTGGTTGTGCTGAGGGTTTAGCGCCATTGAAGAGAAGGTAAGCTTGAATTTGAGTGAAATTGCAGGTTTGACAGTGAAGGGAACAGTTAGGGAAGTAAATTAGTAAAAGAAGATGAAATTGATCAGTCAAGATTATTTAAAGGGGATGAATTGTGGTAGTGGCGGTAATAGAGTAACTGTTTGGGGTTACTGTGGGTGGTATGGTAGTTTACGGCGGAGAAATGACAGTGGCGGCAAGGATAATTTTAAATAATCTGACCATCATGAACAGAATCTTTACTTTTTACAGAGTGGGGCCCAAAAGATATCCGTTACATATAAAAACCTTTACTTCCGAATGTAAAACATTTCCGAAGGTAATTGTCTTCCGAAGTCAATTTCTCTTCCGAAGCAAGGCATTGCTTCCGAAGGTAAAATGGTCTTTTGAAGGTACTTTCTCTTCCGAAGCAAAGCATTGCTTCCGAAGGTAAAGTTATCTTTCCGAATGGAGAGTTTTATAAGCTTCGGAAGTAGATCTGATGTAAAATCAATCGCTTCTTCCGAGACCAAAAACTCTTCCGAGAAGACAATTTTCATTGAGGAATTTTGGCTTCGGAAGATATTCAAGAATATCTTCCGAGAGTTAATTCCTCTTCGGAAGGAATTTACACTTAGAATAATTTAAAGATCTTTTGTAACAGGGCTTAAATAGTATTGACACAAGACATTACACATTTAAAAAGCTTTTTCAAAAGAGGTAGTTAATCAATATTTATCATCCCAATAGCTGATATGAGATACTTAAATCTTTGTTCATCAAATGCCTTTGTGAACAAATCAGCATATTGTTCATTTAAGTCAACTTTGATTAACTTGATCAGATGTTTCTCATGAATATCTCTAATGAAGTGATGCCTGATATCAATGTGCTTTGTCTTGGAGTGCTTCACCGGATTCTCAGTAATGGAGATAGCACTATTGTTGTCAATATGGATAGGAGTAGTCATGAAGTTGAATCCATAGTCTAACATCTGATTTTGAATCCATAGCAGTTGAGCACAGCAGCTAGCAGCAGCAATGTATTCAGCTTCAGCAGTTGATGTAGAGACACAGGATTGTTTCTTGCATTGCCATGAGATAATCCTTCCACCAAGAAATTGACATCCTCCTGATGTTGATTTCTTGTCAATGTTGCAGCCACCATAGTCACTGTCAGAATATCCATAGAGATTGAAATCACTATTTCTTGGATACCAGAGACCTAGTTTAGGTGCTCCTTTGAGGTATCTGAGGATCCTCTTTGCAGCAGCTAGGTGAGACACCTTTGGAGCAGCCTGATATCTTGCACAAACGCATGTGGCAAACATGATATCTGGTCTACTAGCAGTGAGATACATCAGAGAACCAATGATTGATCTATACTGATGTTGATCAGTATCCTCCCCCTCAAGGTCAGGGCAAAGATTATGGTTTCTGGGTATGGGTGTCTTAGCTGGTTTACAATCCTTCATTTCAAATCTATCTAAGATGTCTGAGACATACTTAGATTGACTTATGAAGAACCCTTCCTTCATCTGTTTCACCTGAATTCCAAGGAAAAAGTCCATTTTTCCCATGGAACTCATCTCAAACTTCTGCTTCATAATGCTTTCAAAGTCCTTGCACATTTGGTCGTTTGAAGAACCAAATATGATGTCATCAACATAGACTTGTACAAGCAAATGTCTTCTCCACTCTTTCTGATGAAAAGAGTCTTGTCAATGGTACCTCTAGTGTATCCATTCTTCAGGAGAAACTGAGACAATGTCTCATACCACAGCCTAGGTGCTTGGTGCAGCCCATATAGAGCTTTATCCAGTTTGCACACATAGTTGGGGTGCTGTGGGTCTTCAAATCCTGGAGGTTGACATACATAGATTTCCCTATCTATATCCCCATATAGAAAAGCACACTTGACATCAAGTTGGTAGACTGTGAAGTTCTTGGATGCAGCATAAGCAAGGAAGATCCTAACTGCCTCAAGTCTTGCAACAGGTGCAAAGACATCAGTATAATCAATTCCTTCCTCCTAGGTGTATCCTTGAACTACTAGTCTTGCCTTGTTCTTGATAATCATGCCTCTATCATCTTTCTTGTTCCTGAACACCCATTTAGTGCCTATGGGTACTTGACCAGATGGTAGTTGGCATAGATTCCAGACCTTTTGTCTTCTGAATTGAAGCAGCTCCTCCTGCATCGATTCAACCCAACTACTATCCTTTAAGGCATCTTCCACCTTCTTTGGCTCCATCTGAGACAAGAAGCATGAGTACAAGCAGACATTCCCATGATGAGTTTGTCCTCTTATTCTCACACCCTCAGAGACATTCCCTATGATGTTCTCAGTTGGATGAGTGTTGTGAATCCTAAGGCGAGGAATAACTTGCAGTTGCAGAGATAAGTCCAAATTGGACATATTCTGATCAGGAACTGGATTACTCTGTTCAACTACTGTTTCAAAGTCATTCAATGAGGACTGATTGAATGATTGAGAAACATCATCAATGGTTGGTTGTGAAGTAGTATTAATAGTTGCCTGTTCCTTCAGAATACTACTTCCCTCAACCTGCTGTTGTAGTGGATCACCTGAAGAGCTTTGAGGTTAATCAAGTGATTCACTTGTTGAATCTTCACTATTCCTGGAGATAGTTACACTATCAGATCTATGAATAGTTGAAGCTTGTTGCCTTTCAGCTCTTGGAGAATTTAGAAGAGGTCTGGGAAGCTCAAATAGTTGATCTGCATCAGCATCAGCATCACCATCACCTTGAGCACCTGTTCCAGCTAAAACATTCTCACAAGATGGTTTAGAGTAGTTTGAAAACAATTCTAAATCAAAGATATAATCAGGTCCATTCCCCCTAACACAAGGAGTGTGCTCATTAACAACTATATTAGATGACTCCTCAAATTGTTGATTCTTGATGTTGTATACTCTATAAGCTTTGAAGCTATAAGAGTATCCAACAAAGATAGCATCATCCGACTTCTCAGCAAACTTTGCTAAGTTGTCCTTTGTGTTAAGTATGGTACACCTGCAGCCAAAGGACCTTAGAAAGCCAATGAACGGTGGCCTCTTGTTCCATAACTCATAAGGGGTTTTTCCATGGGGCTTAACTACAAGAACCCTGTTCTGCACATAGCATGCAGTGCTGACTGCCTCTGCCCAGAATGTTAGAGGCAGCTTTGAATCAGCTAACATGGTTCGAGCAGCCTCAATAACTGTCCTGTTCCTCCTCTCAGCAACACCGTTTTGTTGAGGAGTTCTGGGAGCACTATATTGTCTAGCAATCCCTTTTGAGTCACAGAATGAGTCAAGAACAAAGTTCTTAAACTCAGTCCCTTGATCACTTCTAATGATCTTAACCTTGTGATCAATTTGATTTTCTATTTTAAGAATAAAAGATTTTAAAGTTTCAGCAGTTTTATCTTTACTTCTTAAAAAGAATACCCATGTAAATCTTGTAAAATCATCAACAATCATAAGGCAGTATGATTTCCTTCCAATGCTCATTATACTTGTGGGTCCAAAGAGATCCATGTGCAATAAGTGTAATGGAGTAGTGATAGAGTTAACACATTTGGATTTATGAGATGATCTGTGTTGTTTCTCTTTTAGGCATGCAACACAGTTATCTTTGCAGAAAAATTTCTTTTTAGGCAAAACATGTACCAAGTTATTTTTAGCCAATTTATTCATTGTTTTAAAATTCACATGACACATGCGTTTATGCCATAATGTTGACTCATCACTATCAGCTTTGGAAAGAAAGCATGATACTTCACCCATAGGAGAAGCATTGTTCATATCCAGCTTGTACATATCCCCTTTCCTGGGAGATCTAAGAAGCACCAATTCCGGAGGAATTGTCATCCCTGGTTTCAGGATAATGCACTCATGTTCTGTGAAAAGCATCTGATGCTTCTGGTCACAGAATTGAGAAACACTTAACAGATTGTGTTCAAGCTGTTTGACAAAGTGAACTTTGTCAATGTTTATTCTGCCATTGGATATACTTCCTCTGCCAGAAATATATCCTCCGGCCTCACCTCCAAATTGGACAGGCCCTCCATCAAATTTCTAGAATTGTTGAAGGAGAGATCTGTTCCCTGTCATGTGCCTGGAGCATCCACTATCTACAATCCAGACATTGTTGTTCTTGTCAAATAGACGTCCCTGCACATAAGATGAGATGGTTAGTTTTGTTTGGAAGCCCAAGCCTTGCAGGTCTTGGGCTCTTCCAAAGAGAGTGACATAATTGAACCAAAGGATATGCATTGGGGTTCAATAGAGGTCGTTGAAGAAGAGGTTTGGGCTGCAGCATCTTCTTTGATCTTCCAATCCATCCCTTGGTTGATCTTTGAGGATGAGCTTGTTGAAGCTTTTGCAGCATGGTCTTCTTCCGAAGCTTCTTTCTTTTCGGAAGAAGCCTTCACCACCTTTTCTTCCATAGTAGTCTTCTTCTGAGAAGGTTTCAAGGGAGCCTTCTTGTTCTTCCGAACCTTAGAAGGGTTGGCTTCCGAAGCCATTTTCCCTTCAGAAGGAGTACTTCCTTCTGAAAGCAACTTGGTTTCCAAGACCAATTTTCCCTTTTTCATCATTTGGACCGTTTGAAGTGGTCCAACTGAGAAACCTTCTCTGACTCCTTCTTTTCTAGCATTATTTGCATAATGTGTGCTTGCTGGATTGTAGTAACAATCTTTAGCTATGTGGTTGTGCAGACCACACATTATGCATGCAATGCTAGCCTTCTGGGAACTTGCAGGTTGCTGTTTCTTGGATTTCTTTTCTTCATCAGCAACTTTCCCTTTCAACTTCTGATCCTTCGGTAGGACAGGAGTACTGGTACTACACTCCTTTCCTGAATCAGGAGTACCTACCACTTGGAATCCGGTAGAAATGAAGACACCCTTTTGCTTTGGGTCAATCTTAAGCTTGGACTCTACAACCTTCTTGGCAGTCCTTCTAGCAGCTTTAGCTCTACTTTTTCTTGCCTTGGTGGTTAGGATTTGGTCTTCACAGGTGGAGATGAGTGTATCCTCCAGTTTCTCCCCTGTGGTGGCCACTATTTTTGTCTCATCCTTTAGTTCCAATGGAGAAGGGTCAGCAGTTGGAACCTCTTGCTCTTCAGTACCACATCTAGGTAGTCTAATAGACTCATAAGAGTGTGGTGGAGCTATTTCATTGGTTCCCAACCCTTCTTTGTTTTGATAAAACATTTTGGAATGAGAGGTTGATGCAAGAATAGTTTGGAAGCTTTGCTCAGCAATAGCCTGCTTCCTGGCCTGAGCCTCAGCTGTGACCAACTGGGCTTGAACTTCAGATAGTTTGGATATCAGATCTTTGATTTGAGTCTTATAGTTGGTCTTTTCATGTTTTAAAAGAGACACAGTTTTCTCTAACTCTTCAGTTTTCTTTTGATAGTCAGATTCAGCTCTCTTAAAATCAGATTTTAACACATTTAAAGACTCAACCTCAGATCTGATTTCCGAAATGTAATCCTTATAAAGTTTAACTTTAGCAATACAGGCAGCAGTACAAAGATGTTCATATACCTGATCATCATCTGTTCCGGCCATGAGTGCTTGAGCGGGAGTCACATCCTGGACCATGAAACTCTAGTCAACTTCTTGAGCCACAGCAGCTGTCTCAGTTGACTTCTCTTCATGTTTTGAAGCAGTGGGATGTGTGGAGGCCTGTGGGGTTCCCGGGTTGTTCTTGGGAGCCTTGCATTCCCTAGCAAAGTGACCAAGTTGGTTGCAGTTGTAACACTTTGCTTTGCTCTTATCAAACCCAAACTTGCTGTTGACTGGGTTTTGAGGGAATTGCCTTCCAGTTCTCTTGAAGAACTTCTTCACTCTGTAAGTTAAAAGATCCATCTGTTGGACAATGTCCACATACTCCACATCATCTGGACTGAAGCACTCAAGATCATCAAAGCAGTATTGAAAATCACCAGAGTGTCCACTTCCAGAGACAAAGGCACAACTATCCTGAAAGGAGTTGTGTTGAACTTTTTGAGACTTTGGAGTCTAAGGTAGAGTAATGTAGGGTCCACTGTGTGAGTTGTCAGAGTAACACAACAACTGATATTGTGGTTCAATGATTTCCCTTTCAATCACATGAAGGGCTGAACTCAGTTGGTTATTGGAGTGACCAGAGGAGTTTTGCATGTTCATCTCTATCTGAAATGCACTTAGGATACCATACAACTCTGTGAGAGTAAGAGTCTTAAGGTCCGAAGTTCTCTTGATTACAACACAGTAGTGTGTCCATAGTTTAGGAAGGGAAGACATGAACTTCCTAACTATGTCTCTATTCTCAAGAGCTACTCCAATATCCACCAGAGTATCTACTATCTCAATATACCTGAAGTATTATTGAGTCAAGGTCTCACCAGCCTTGAAAGTAAAGTTCTCAAACTGCTGCTTCAAGAGATCCTTCTTGTTCTCTTGGGTTTCCTTTGATCCTTCATACATCAGCTTCAAGGCTTCCCATAAATCTTTGGCTGTCTTGCACTTCTTGAAGCTTCTGTAGACGGAGTTGGGGAGAGCAGTTTGGAGAGAAGTCATAGCCCTCTGATCTAGCTCTATTCTCTTCCTGTCTTCTTCTGAGTAATCATCAACATCTTTTGGAATGATGCGATTACCAGTAGCAGAAGTAGTGCTTGGTATGAAAGGACCATTGACAATGGAGTCCCACATCCTTGAATCTTGACACTTGATGAACCCTTCCATTCTGATACACCATGTGTCAAAGTCTTCAGGGGTGATCAGTGGGGACTTGGTCATGGTGCCAGTTTCCATATCAGCCTTGGAGAGAGCGGCCATTTGAGTGAGTGGTTTGTGGTGAGGAGTGAAAAACAGGTTGATTTGGATGGTAAGATCTCACAATCAAGAGCCTGGAGCTCTGATACCAATTGCAGGATCGATTATGGGTGGTTTTTCTCTCAACTCACTGTGAACAACACTCAGCAAGTAGTCTATGAAGAGTTGATCATAATATAACAAGTAAGAAGCAGTAAGAAAATTAACACTGGAAGTAAATTTTCAAGGTACTTTTATATATTGCTTCTCAACTCAAAGGATTACAAGACTCTTGGACTCAAATCGCACATCTAATGAGTTACATGGAGAAGATATATATAATACTACCTACAGCCGGATATACGTTGATACCAGCTGGACACCTCTAACCTTACATCTATACTACAAGACTCTAGGTGAGGTCTTTCAGACATTTTGCCTGAGAGTTGGTAGTCAGGACATGTCCCTGACTTACCTTTTGTCACCAACTAAAGTTGGTAATATGTACTGTCATAAAAAGGTGAACAGTAGAATAAAGTATGGTCAACAACATGGCTCTTTAGGAAGATGCCATGCTGTATCAGAGGTCTGCAGCGGACTGTCAGGGACCATACTTATATCTACTGGACATAGCAATGTCTTCCGAAGGATAAAATGCTTCGGAAGATTAACTTCTTCCGAAGCCACTTATACTTCGGAAGACTGCTTCTTCCGAGGCTTGGAGTCTTCTTTGTCTTCGGAAACTCAGACTTTGTCTTCAGCCCTTTCATCAGACTTTCAGAAGATCTCATGCTCAGCTTCGGAAGCCCTTGAATGTAGTACCAAAAATGACTATGTGAAGTGGTTTTGTTTGCACCAGCCTTATCATTTGACCTCAATGTGGGTTTTGAGCCTCCTCAGTCTCAAACCCAAGAGCCCGAAACCCAAGCCTTAAGCCCATAGGGTGAGTCTTTACACTCCCCTGTGCAGCCTTCTAGGGACAGCCTCACCATAGGCTCAATGCATGTAGACATTGATCTAGGTCCCGGGTCAGTAGGTTTAACCTGCTTATCTTTCACTGACCTTTTACTCCGTACTGATGAAGAGATTACATCTCTCCATGGCCATGAAGTTGATCTACAACACCCTCTGAAAGATCAACAGAGCCAGGAGAGATCCCTTGTCTCTAGCCCCCATCAGCAGCCAATTACTGAGGTGAGTCACACTGATGTGGAGGGGACTCATGTAAGTTCAGTTGCCACTACTCAGAGTCTCTCATTGAGCTCTCAGGACAGTGGCAACATCATTAGGACTGAGTCTACGGCAACTTTGCCCATTGACATCTCTGAAAGAGATGACTCTGAGCAAAGGTATCTAGGGTGCCAAGAAGCCACATCTGGTGGTGAGACTGAGCATACTAGGTATGTTATCTCATCTCCCCGTGATTCTTCTCATGAAGATGAGGGAAGTATGCAACTAACACTTCAGTACTTGCTTTCTAAGGTCTCCAACCTGGAATCACAGGTGAGGATCTTAGAATCAAGGACTGCCACTCAACAACTTGAGATTAACAACCTCAAGGCTAAACTAGCTTAGAAACAGACGGAGAGGTCTGTTAGGCATGTACCTGTTCAAGTCTCAATGAGTTCTTCCTCTAGCTCATCTAGCTCTCAAGATGATGCTACCAAAAAGGGGGAGAAAGTTCAGAGACAAACACTTGAGGAACCACAGACCCAATCCCTTACTTCCCAACTCATCACACTACCTGAGTCATCTCAATCCTTTCTAGAGATTGACTCAAAGATGCTTCAATATCTCTACAGACTTTTCACAAAGTTTGTATTGAGATCCTCCCTAGAACAACCCAGCCCTAACACCACACTTATATATTTTGGGGCTGAGGAGCTTCTAAGACTGACTGCACCTTCTACCACTATGGAAGAAGTTGGTCAACCTAAGGTCCACATGGAACCCGAGATTAACTTCGAAGGGGAAATGGGGACTGATGGCCCAGCAACTAAAACAGATGGGACAGAACTTGCAGCAGTCTCATCTTCCGAAGCTCAGGCTGAAGCTTCCGAAGCTAACATTGAAGCCTCAGAAGAACAAGAAAAGTCTTCCGAAGCCGAAATAGAAGCTGCGGAAGGCTTATTCCAGATGTCCGAGGAACTGACCATCACATATGTTATTGCTAAAATAGCATCTGAGGTGAGCAGGGAGGACATTTCTGATATTCCTCCAACCCAAACACCAGCTGAACTTCTCTCTCAATCTAAACCCTCTATCCAAGAACCACCACAGTCAAGCTCTATCAAAGACAAAGGCAAAAGGAAATTGACTACGGAAGAGCTTCAGGAGGAGGAGAGGATTGAAAAGCTCAAGAAGAAAGGTAGGTTTCCTACTGAGAAACTGCTAGCTGCTAGTTCTAAGGCAGCTGCAGTCAATCAGGAAGAGATCAACACCAAGAGAAGAACAGCACTCATTGACCAGCTCATCAGCCTAGGAGCTGCCAATGAGGAAGTACTCCTGCTACCACTAGAGGAGTTGGTGAATTTGGAGAGGTCAACCAGGCTAAAACAAGAAGAAGAAGCCTGGTTGGCCTTGGAAAGGGAAGAAGAAGAGAGAAGAAAAGCAGCCCTGAAGCTGAGAGAGGATAGGATCAAATTCCTGCTCTCAAGAGGCTTCAGTCTTCCTGAACTGTCTCCACATGATGATGACATGATCCTGCTGCTCCACAACAAAGAGCAGGATCAAGTGGAGAAGGAAAGGAAGAAAGCTGCCAGGGAGAAGATGAGGGAGAAGAAGCAGAGGGAGGAAGAGAAGGGGGTCACTGCCACCAAGAAGTCCAACGACAAAGCCTGGATGAAAGACTATCTCCGGGCCCATGGCTTCTCTGGTAGGCAGGTGGGACCTATGTCCGAAAGGACACTCCAGCGGATAGTCAGTGAAATAAAAGCTGACATCCATTTGAGGAAAAGGAAGGAGATGTACAGGAGGGTACAGGGAATGGTGTTCACCCCAGCCACTCAACCACAACCAACCACTAAACCACAACCCACACCATAAGAACCAATCCCATTTCCCATTAAAACCGAACCCACTGATGAAACCTTCACCCCTGAACCCACAACTCTACCCAAACCTACCACATCACCTCAACCACCCAAACTACCTATCCTAAAACCTAAAACACAACCCAAAACCACTAAACCTAAGCCTACCCAACAAAAACCAAGACCATCCCCTCAGCCTCCTCAACATCTTTCCTTTGAGGAAATAAAGGAGTTCAAGACAAGGCTCATCAACTGCATCACTTTGAGCAGCATCTCCTGTGAGGGAGACCTTATCAACATCACCTATGTTGATAACTCTTCAAGCTCCCTCACCCTAGGAAAATTTCTTGAGTTGCCTAGAGACACCTTGGGCCAGGCTGCAAGACTTCTTGGTCTCAACTCCGATACCCTCAATGCTGAGGAGAAGAGACTAAGAAGGAGACTGGTGACTCTACTGGATACAAGAAAAGAGGACAGGATTTCTAGTCAATCTCCTGGACCTAGGAATGCTATAATCCAGTGGAGGTTCGATGAACCTTCTCACAACTTTGTTGTGGAAAGGAAGAATGGTGAAACCAACAGGCTCAATTCCACTTCTCTTTTGCATCTCAGCAGATTTGACCTTGCTGAGCTTGCAGAGAAGCCATTCTCCAATCCCTCCAACTCTGAGACTGCTGCACACATCAGAAATCATATCAGCGGTCTCCACTTGGCTGAACAAAGTAAAAGAGCCAAGATTGAAGAAGAGTTGAAGCTGAAAAGAGTGGAAGACAAGGAAAGACCACCACCAAAGGCACAGCCTTTTTACAGATGGTGGAAGGTCCAGAATTGGAACCAATAGTTAGATGGGAATATGACTATAGTTCCCATCAACTAACTCTTTTCAGAGGGCCACAACAAAGGGTACATATAATCCAAGGTGACAGAGTAGAGGTTTTGTCTACCAAGGATTTGTACAAGATTCTCAGCACCATATCGGGAAAGAATGAAGACACTAATAAACATTTACTGTCAATGGTGCGGAGAGCTTTGAGAAGAAGAGGGAAGTGAAGTTTTGGTAGCATCAGCCTAGGGGGAGTTTGTTGGGTCATGATAAGGCTGGTGCAACCAAAACCACTTCACATAGTCATTTTTGGTACTACATTCAAGGGCTTCCGAAGCTGAGCATGAGATCTTCCGAAAGTCTGATGAAAGAGCTGAAGACAAAGTCTTAGCTTCCGAAGACAAAGAAGACTCCAAGTCTCAAAAGAAGCAGTCTTCCGAAGTATAAGTGGCTTCGGAAGAAGTTAATCTTCCGAAGCATTTTATCCTTCGGAAGACATTGCTATGTCCAGTAGATATAAGTATGGTCCCTGACAGTCCGCTGCAGACCTCTGATACAGCATGGCATCTTCCTAAAGTGCCATGTTGTTGACCATACTTTATTCTACTGTTCACCTTTTTATGACAGTACATATTACCAACTTTAGTTGGTGACAAAAGGTAAGTCAGGGACATGTCCTGACTACCAACTCTCAGGCAAAATGTCTGAAAGACCTCACCTAGAGTCTTGTAGTATAGATGTAAGGTTAGAGGTGTCCAGCTGGTATCAAAGTATATCCGGCTGTAGGTAGTATTATATATATCTTCTCCATGTAACTCATTAGATGTGCGATTTGAGTCCAAGAGTCTTGTAATCCTTTGAGTTGAGAAGCAATATATAAAAGTACCTTGAAAATTTACTTCCAGTGTTAATTTTCTTACTGCTTCTTACTTGTTATATTGTGATCAACTCTTCATAGACTACTTGCTGAGTGTTGTTCACAGTGAGTTGAGAGAAAAACCACCCATAATCGATCCTGCAAAACCCCGTTAGCGGATTTTGAGGGTGTGACACGATGTACACCGCGGCCTTGATCCGCGGGGCCGGCGACTCCGATCAGGTCTGGTGGCCTGCCATTGGCGACGGACCGTACGGTGGTGATACGAGGTCATCTCATATACGAGACCCTCTGTATAGATACATTCACCGACTCATCGCCACGTCCGTCACCGATCGTGGGGCGGGGACCGACAGGGTCAACGCCGCCGACCTTTTTTTTCTTCAGTGTGTACTCACACACCGACACTGCCACCTCGCGCATGCCCTCGCTGATTATTTTGCTAGTTATTATCATCGGCAGTCGCGAGGGGCGTTAGTGGGCGGGAACATCGTTTCCCGGATCGCTCGGGGCTTGGGGTACGCGCATGCCATGTCCCAGCTCCTGCTACCTTCGACTCCTGTGCGCGTGGCCAGCAGGACAACCGCCACTGGGATGAGGATCGTTTGGAGGTTCCCCGACGGCACGTGGCACCTGCTCAGTAGATACCATGAGCTCGTGCCATGGGTGCCCGAGCCGTTAGTGGACCCCCCCGAGCTGGCGGGGGCTGAGGTCCACCTTCAGGATGCCCACGAGCCCCTTGGCGGCGGGGAGGATCAGCCCATTCCCCCGCCGCACGACCAGGACCCGCCCCAGCATCCTTAGCGCGTGTACCATGCCGTGCGATTGCCTGCTCATGTTCTTGATATGCTTCAGGACACACGAGACAGGGTCACGAGGCTGGAGGATATGCTGGACTGGGTCATCCAGCACATGGTCATCGACTATGCCGCCTCCGGTACGCCGTTGTTATCACAGCCACCGAGGCGGCTAGGCCATGACGGTGCTGGCCCATCCGGCGCGGGCGGGTCTGGTCAGGGCAGCGATCCGGGGATGATGGATTAGATAGGTATTTTGTTTGTATTTTATTTCTTTTTGTATGTAAAAACTCGTTGTATATATATATGTGCAGTTTCAGTTATGATGACTTGTATATTTGGTTGTGTTTGTTTGGTTGTGTTTCTTTATTTGTTTGTTTTATATTTGTAATGTTGATAATGTTAATTGTATATGTTTGATAACAACTGATTTTTACGATTAGGTTAACCATGTGATAAAATAAAAACCAACTTGTTTAATAAATAATTAAACACAAAAATTATTTGTAATATGATAATTTAATAATAAACACAAAACACAAACACGTATGTTACGATTAGGTTAACTGTGTGATAAAATAAAAATAAAAGCAAACTAGTGTGATTACTCAAATTTAGAAAATATATACAATATGTCTGTATAATGACAACCGATTTTTACAAACTCGTAAACAAATTAAACACAAAACCGTCATATTAATAATAAATAAATACTTGTAATAAGATAAATTATTAATAAACACAAAACACAAACTTGTGAGTTACGATTAGGTTAAACGAGTGATAAAATTAAAATAAAAACAAAGTGATATGAAAAAAAAATATAAAAAATATAGGCAATATGTCACGGTTTGGCCAAACCGTGACATATAGCCCCCAAAACCCTAACTGCACACAATCAATTCCCATTAATTACATACCCAATCATTGTTAACGGATCCCCAGATCTAACTGTCACGGTTAGGCCTCACCGTGACAGTTAGGTCTCACACCTGATTGAACGGTCACGGGAAGGCCTAGCCGTGACCGTTTGAGTCGGTTTTTTACAGGAAACTGCGGTGTGTGCAGAATTCCCGTTTTTTCCACCTCAAAACCGTTTCAAATGAACTTCAATTAAAATTATTCCGCGGGCAATAGAATTTGCCCATCTTACAATTGGATTTATTATTGACGATAAACCACTCCGTTACCTACAAAATCCAATGCCTCTTGTGATCACTTCTTCTTATATGTATCCGTAATAAAAAAAAAACAAAGGAATTTTAATTCTTGTTTTCATCAAGTGACTGTTACTCTTTAATTATGAGATGCTTGTAGATGTTGAATCAATTAAATAAAAAGAAACAAAAATAACTATTATTAACTTTATTTTTATAACAATAAATATATGCAAATAAACAAATATACTTGAATGAAAGGTTTAGCAAACCTTTATGAATTTAAAAAGGAATAGTAGTATGTTATTTTTTTAATTAAACTATATAGATAGATAATTTTGTTGTTTATTTGTTCTATAAAATAAATATATGATCATAAGACCTGTCAAATAAATTGTTGAAATTTTGGTTCGTTTACATAGCGATGTATAATTTTATTGTAGAATATATTTAAAAAAATAATATACAGTTAATGCTTTTGCATGTAACTGACCCCATATGAATGCTTTTGCATGTAACTGAACCCCATATGAATGCTTTTGCATGTAACTGAACCCCATATGAATGATGGTCATATATATTCATATAGCATGAGAGCCTGTCAAATGATCATATAGCTTTAATTTGAACTAACTTCCATCTTTTATTTCGCTTCTATATATTCCTGCAAACATTTACACAAACACCAAAATATAAAATTTATACATGAGATAGAGTAATTCGTTCATATCAAGTCAAATATATAATACTTAATAGTTAATATTATGTCTTTCACACAACTCCTAATACCATGCAACAAAATAAAGATACTCATTGCACTAACCATGTGCCACTAGTTATTTTACAATTCTAAGATACATATTTATAACTTAATTAGTTACTAATGTTTAGTACTCGTTCACCATAGTATTGACCATGTCCTTTATTATTTCCCAAGCACTAATCACATGACGTTCTTCTGTGAGTGTGGTTCCAACCGCAAACCTCAGCATATATATCCCACCAACTATCGTGTGGGTTAGGTAAACTCGCCCGGTCGAGTTGACTCGCTCGATTAGCTTTTTGTTTAGCAACTCAGTATAGTCCGAGTCAAACCCGTTGAATTGTTTTAAACGGAAACATACCAAGGAAAACCGTCGTGGTACAACGATCTCAAACCTTGTATCAGATTTCACAAGTCGTTCAAACTTTATCGCCATTTGGATATCCGAACGAATGTGAGTTTGTAGGTTTTCGACACCATAACTACGTAAAATGAACCATAAGCGTAGAGACTTGAACCTTCGACCCGTCCCGACTTGCCAATCCTTGTAACACACCACCGAGTCTGACTCGCTCTGTTTGTTTCTCAAGTACTCAGGATTGGTGCTCAATGCATCAACAATCAAATTAGAGTTTTTCACCCATAGGCAACAACAGTCCAAGTAACTGAGTAGCCACTTATGTGGGCTCAAACTCACTGAGTTGACTCGCTCAACTCCATCAAGAACATTTCTATACTCTGGACATATGCATGCACTTCCACCATAAGCTGCGTCCACGTGGACCCATATATTATAGTACTCGTTTGCCACCTCAGCAAGGTCCTTAACAGGATCCACTGCTGTTGTGGACGTGGTCCCCACCGTCACACAGAGATAAAGTGGGACCAACCCCTCTTCCAAGTCAGCTTCTATGACTTTTCGGAGAGTACGAGGACAAAGTGAAAACTCATCCTCCACACATGTAGGTATACATCGTATGTTCTTCGGTTCAATGCCGGCTAGCTTGCATGCTTTCTTGTACGTAGAGTGAGTTTGATCGGACCCATACACCACTAACTTCCCGATATTCTCGATCCCGATCTCGTTAAGTACGCGATCTCTAGCCGCGACAAGGGTGCACAGAATGGACTCGCTTGTGGTGGATTGTATGACTCCACCTCCCGAGCCCGAAAACATGAAGGTTTTGGGGAGGTGAAGCATAACAGCTAGCCAATCCATCACCACCATCTCGAGCTCGGTCGCAGCTGGTGAAGCGAGCCAGTTGAACCCAACCACATTAAAACAAGTGCACAGCATTTCTCCAACAAATGCAGCTGAACTAACACTAGCTGGAAAATATGCAAAGAAGTTTGGGCTCTGCCAGTGTGTTATACCAGGGATAATATCTTTTTCTACATCCCTTAGGATTGATTCGAATGGTTCCGGTGTGTCGGGTGGGGTCTCGGGTTGGCGGTTTTTAAGGTAACCGGGCTGAACTTGGCTGAGAACCGGGTAGCTTTCGATATTTTTGTAGTAATCAGCGATGAAATCGACCACTTTGTGGGCTTTTTCGCGAAAGTCTTCAGGGTTCAAAGGCTTAAACTCTTTCGGATCCGAGGAGTTTAAGGGTGTGATGAACTCAGAAGGATGGCTTCCCATTTTGTTGAAATACAAAGGGTATGTATAAAGCTTTGTGGTTTTCAAAGTTATTGAAAGTGAAATGGGATGGATGCAAAGGTGATGGATATATAGTGTTATCTATTTATGATGGAACTAGTGGTAACCTGCGACTAGAATAGGGTGTGAGTGAATATTTAACACTAAAGTTAAGTTTGATTTTACCAATTCAGGTTTTAACTAAAAATAATAATTTTTCTTCAAAATATTAAAAACATCAATATATATAACTTTAAATTAAAGTTTTACAATTTGTTTCACTTTAATTCAAATTAAAATTTCATTAGTCGTTTTAATTTCATCCAAAATAATAAAACTTTTGGAGCAAAATTACAACAATATATGAAAATTTTGAAGGTAATTAAATAGACATTTTTAATATTTTAAAGAAAAATTATTATTTTAGTGAAACGTTAAGAAACAAAATTGAAATTAAATCTTAATATTTTGAAAAATATATATGGATTCACAATCTAACATGAAGGGGGTATATGCGAAAAAATTATAACGGCTAAGTTATGAATAAATGTATATCGAAATGTGTTCATGAAAAGAAAAATGCTGTAACGGAAAATTAGGAATCTAGGAAAACATGCTACGGGAATTGTGTAAAAACAACCTATATATATCGTTTACATGCAATATATCTGCCTAATAACTTAAAAGATTGTGCAGATATAAATATAATGCTGTGAATTACTAACATTATAAAACTGTTATGACAATGCGCGTAGAAATTTTTTTATAATAATACAACCGAATTGAATTTAAATAAACTAAGTAATAATATACTATACTGAACCTGCTATGTTTATATAAAGAAAATTTTAAAACATAAATAAAAATAAATATATCGTGGTGGTATAACAGGTTATAGAAGAAAAACAAAATAATTTAAAATTTGTAAGTAAATATATATCTCGTTTGACCCAAATTGGTTTTAAGCAAAATTTTTACTCAACATGATTAATGAACATGTAACCGTATATTGAAATTTTATAAAACATTATACTTTAAAATTTTGATTAAATACAAAACCTGCTGAAAATTAAATAAATTATTAAAATAATAAAAAGAAACAAAAGAATTATTCACATAATGCATAAGTTTGTTTCCCGCTTCTTTTTCTTATTATCTATGTGTTTCTTTGATAGTCTATTAATGATCATTACGAGGCTATCTTTTAATAGTTTATAGTCTTTTAATAGTTAAGAGGTAATCTTAACTATTATAGGTAACGTTAAGACTTTACATGTTAATCATTCAGACTTAATGTTACCTCTTAACTATAAAAAAGTTATGAACTAATAAAAGGTTATGAACCATTGAGAGGTAGACTCTTAATGACCATCAAAAACTATCAAACTGTATCTAAATCTATATTACTATCTTCACTTTTGTCACTTCTCTTTCTTCACTTAATGATTAAGTTTGTTATCGGCTTCTCCTTTTTAGTTCCTAAATCTTTTTTAGTAACGATTTAAATTTTCTATTCAAACGTATAATACAATGGTTTGTAGACTAATTTATATGGTATATATGTATACGCATATATATGGTGCATATCTTGTGAAAACCACACCGGAATAAATTTATAAAAACTAATATCAAAATCAATTAAAATCATTATTGTTATTGTTATAATAATATTATTACACATAAGTTACCTATAACTCGTAACTTTTAACTTTATTGATGGTTTATGTTTTACAACCGTACCCTGTTTGTTGTTTTCAAATACTTTCAGAAATATTAATTGTATATATGATCCGTTAATAAGCATGTGGTCATCAAACATTCATGTTGTCGATCGATTTTTACATGAGTATGAGTTATTTGTGGATTTTGATTACACAAGGATTATAACTAAGTAGGTGGTTGTAAATTTAGTTGATTATATAAAAAAATCATATTTAAGTTAAAATATTCAAAAGATCATGATATCCTTTGAAACTTTTCTCTTAACACATTTAACTCAGTCATGAATGTTTTGCATGAGCTTTTGGCTCTTGAGTCATGAATGCCTTGCATTAGTCTTTTT
This sequence comes from Flaveria linearis, assembly GCA_024085815.1. NCBI lineage: Eukaryota > Viridiplantae > Streptophyta > Magnoliopsida > Asterales > Asteraceae > Flaveria > Flaveria linearis. Next base: position 59,574,502 of record CM044012.1, read on the forward strand.
CATGATTATTTAATAACATAATTTACATCTTATATTTTGCAGGAATCTTTACTAAGGTCATTGAATTTTATATGAATGCTAGTCTCTGTTATCATTTGGTATAGTTTTAATTAGTGACTGAAGAATAGAAATTATAATTTTTATAAGCTTCTCTTATAAAATGCTAACGATAAATGATCTTATTCATCTTTCATCTTCATCTTTAAGACCTTTATAACATTTTTAATAACCTTACTTTCTAATAGCAAAAGACGATAGTTTTAATAACTAAAAACATGTGAAGGAGGGACGCAACTGATTGACATGGGCGGACCTAGGCATGCCCAAAGGGTGCAGCCGCCCACCACATCCACCATAACAATTAAAATAAAATACATAGAGTGGTATTTACGTTTAAACCCCCCCCCCCCCCCCCCCCCCCCAATACATTTTTACAATCGCCCCTTTTTGGGGAAAAAAACAAAACTCAATTTATTAATGCTTCTGTTTTTGCACAATGACCATAATTGGAAAAAAAAAAAAACTCAATTTATTAAGCATTATATATATGCACTTATATATATTTGCAAAAAAAAAACAACAAGTCATTAACAAACCCAATCGCAATTTAATTATTTTAACCTATTAAATCTTAGAGCACGTTAACAAACTTAATTAGTTTAGTTAACTAACATTTGTCCAATCTAAACTTATCTAATACCCAATAACAATTTAATTATTCTAGCCTATTAAAACTTAAAGCTCATTAATAATCCTATAAACTTTTTACATATGGAGTATTGACTTTGTGTTATACAAGCTCATTTTTCCTGCTCACCAGGACACAAAATATTTCAAAGATTCTCGAGTACGGCCCTGATACACTTGTTTTAATGTAGAAATTCAGTTTAAGTAGAACTTGTTTTTATAAATTTAAACCAATTTTGTGTGAAAGATCCAATCAGATTTTCATATACACTTCATCACACGCTTCATACACATTCACTGTTACTTCTTTCCATCTATTATTTTCCCCATTTGAACCGTAGATGCTAAATACAATCTTGTAATGATATTTGTATGCGATTTATAATCTTTTATCATGAAATATTAACTGGTTCACGTTGCAATTAATTTTCGCATTCATAATTACCTTAAAATTTGTAAGATGCGATTTGTTTGTACCTTTTTCGCTCTTGTGTGACTTCCTACTGCTTACTCTATGTCTTATGTTTAATGCATCTATAGCTGCACCTTTTGTCATGTCACGTATTAAATCGCTATATGTAACAGGTGATGTTTCAAGTATGTTGGACTATTTGAGTATTTAAATAGCAACAAATGACATAAACTACCCCTGAGTTGAAAGATTTAAACATTAAATGGCACGTCTCATCTACAAAATGAGTTAATACATGAAAGGAGCATATAATCTTCCATTGGATCATATTTATTACACAACATAGATTTGAACTTTTGATGCTATATCGATGTGCGTAACAGCGGTTCATATGCAGGGGCGGAATTAAGACTAAGTGAATGAGGTCAAGTGACCCTGTTGATTTTTGAGTCGGTAGTGTAACGTATAATACCGAATTCTTTAATGAACTCATAGTTTTTCAGAAGTCGACCCCATTAGTATTTTTAGTTTCAGATTATAACTTAGGGGTGTTTGTTTTTTGTGAGAAGCACTTTCTGAGCTCTTTTGTCTCGCGGCGCACATCACGCGTAGACGTTGGGCTCTCCAGATTATTTGTTTTTAGAATACATTTTATTAAAAAAAACGTATTCCTGACGTCTGCGTGGAGAAAACTTGGAACCATCACTTCTCATCTCTTCTAACGTCTTCTCAAATTTAAACATACAAACCAAACCCTGTATTCATCTTCATACAAACCAAACCACTGCATTCATCTCCACAAATAACATTTGTATTCACACGCATACCATGTGCACAAATGTAGCGGCTGGTTTGCAATTAGAGGTGCATGTTTCGGGTTTTGGGCCAGACCCGGACTCAGGTACGAACCGGGTATTGGCCCATCGGGTATTTCCGGAACCAGATTTTCCAAGGACCCATCACCCATGTATGCGTGGAGGTGTCAATTATGTATATGTGTGGTGATCATAACTCATAGGATTTGAAGAAGTGTGGTGGGCTTTGGCCCATTAGGCCATTATTGTATGGGCGGATGGACAACAACTAGCTTTGAGGCACATGGCCTGATGGCCATGCTGAGAAAGTGAAAAGTGAAAAGTAACGAGGCCCAATCCACGGCCCAAGAAACGTTTTGTGCTTCTCTAGCCTATAGGTGTCGTAGGGCGTAAACTCGTAGAGTGAGGACTAATGAAGGAGGAATGCGAAGGTAGTCTTGCTTTATGTAAAAATTATGCATGATGTTCACTTGAAATAGGGGTGTACAAATCATGTTCGAAGTAAAATCAGTTTTTAGCTGTCTAGAGTATGAGAAATGACCAGTTTAAATTGGGTTGAAACTGGTTTTACTCAGGTCTTACCAGGTTGAATTTCCAAATAGGTTAAAAAACTAATCTCAAACCTACAGGTTGGAACAGGGTTGAGTAGCAACCAGGTAGGGTTTACGATTTCGGTTTCCAAACCCGGTTATTTGTCCATCTTTAATTTGAAAACCATAAATAAAATATGAGTTTAAGAAAAAACAACAGGAGGTTGATGCAAACTTAGTTTTTGTTCATCTTGAATTATAGCTAGGTAAATGAATTTTTAGAAGTATGTACAAAAATCACAATGAGTACGTGGCATGATAGTAAATTGGTATATTGTGTCATATATGCTATTGGGCTTATAGAATTGTTGAAATAATGTCTTTTATCAATTCAATTACTAAATATATGGTAGTTATGTATTGATTAGTTGTTTCGCTTTGTAAGGTAAAATGAAGGAACCGAAGTTCAAGGACTAAAGGTGTCCAAGATCTAAATTTGAAGGTTGTTATAGAAGGTTCAGGGTATTTAAAGAATGGTTTTTATCTTAGAAAAAAACACCAATCTCATCACTTGATCAGTCCTCTTCTCATTCACAGTGAAGTCAAAAAAAATATCCAATAGTCTTCTTCATTTTTTATCCTTGAAGCTGTTCTTTTGATTATCATCATCATCGCCAAGTCATTCTAGAGTCATCTTCATCAAGTGCTTTCTAAATAGATATTCATGTTCTTCGACTTCTTTAATTTGTTTGTTGATTCTTTTTATATTTTTTCAGATTGTACAGTTTGAGTGGTTGTGTGTATCTTTTCTCTACGTTTTGATTCGTTGCAATCTCACCGCAATCATGAAGGTGTAATTTAGGCATTGATCAGAGATTCAACATTGAAATCTGTAAGTTGTTTGCATTTTGTTTTGTTCTTGAGTTCATGTTTGATACGTTTTTCTGACAAGAATGAATATACTAAAAAGTATTAAGTAACCGGTATGATACATGAAATTTGTTAAACCAAACCGAATATGCATATAGTTAAAAATTGTAAAGATGATAATCGAATGACCGATTCATATAATCTGTTGGAATGTGGGAGAAGGTGAAGAAACAGCAATAAATCTCAAATATAACTTTGAATATATTTCTTAAGTAACTTGAATATCACGTGGCACGATTCTAAGCCTTTGTTGAATATTTTCCCGCCCAAACCAATTAATATATCAATTAGTTTAGTTAATTAATTTTAAGTTAACTATATGAAAAAAAATATGCAAATGTGATTCGTATATTTGCTTTGGTTAATTGACTTAATAAAGGAATGAATAAACTAATAAAGTCAAATGATAATTGATAATACAACCAATTAATTTTGTTTCTCACATTTTTCACGGTCTTTCTTTTGAATCTTCCTACTCTAATAAAAGGGTATCTGGGATGACACGTGTCAACATCACAATCATTCTCATCAAAATTTTTCCGCCCCTCTCTCCTATTAAATAATTACCTTAATTATTAATAATACTATTTAACACTTTTTTAGATTTAATAAATTAATAAAGAGATCTATTTATTAATGTTATTTCTAAATAAACAATTTTTTGTAAAATAATAAATTTGTTTAAAGCATAAGGCTTTTTTTAAAAATACAAAATATTTAAAATTAGTATTTTTAAAAAGTTATTTTTTTAAAACAAAAAATAATTAAATTTAAGAGTTATAATAAGAAATTTTTAAAAATGACATTTTTATACGGTTTGTTTTAGAACAAAATGTTTTTTTTTTGAAAAAAAATAAAGTTTTAAAAAGTTGATATCACTATTTTATAACTTACAGTCATTTCTAATACATAATTTCAATGATTATATCTTAAAATATTATTTTATAATTAATAAATTTTGTTATATTAATTTTTTATTTATTCAACCCGTGTAATACACGGGTTACTATAGCTAGTTAATACATATATATTTAACCATCTAATACATAAGTATATGAACTGGTTTTCATTTAATAAACAAATTGTCATCGATCTATAACAATTACCATTGATTAATTGTTTAATTACATTCTTATAGCTGTTAATTTTAAGTTGACCACGATATATACAAAATTTAGAACTTTCTTATAAATTTAGAATTCTTGTAACGGTTTAATTCTATATATTCTAATTATCAAGTTATATGTATAAATTTCTATTCATGTAATACAACTATCTAATTCTTTAAATTTTTTATTCTAAACTCAATATCATTACATTTTTTTACAATTTAGCTCTATAAGTTTTTGCTTTTAAATTTTGCCCTCTCTACGTTTCATCATTTACAATTTTTCGTTTTACACTCCGGCCCAAATTTTGAGTTAACACGTAACGTATGGTTAAAGTTTGTTATGCCTATTTTCCTTGTCTAACGGCACCGGTTACAACGTCTGGGTTCTAGATTGACTTCGTTATTGTTTTTTAAGTTTTACATTATACATCTGTGGTTCAACGTTTTTATGTCTAATTTACATTCGGTTTTATTTTTATCGTTTTTATTTATTTTTTAATATGAGTTTTCTCCGTGTTGGTGGTTGCTAACAATAGTATGTCATTACTGGGTGCTTCTTAACATGGTTTTACATCCCGTCGTAAAGCGGGGAGCTTAATACTAGTATATCATAAAAATCTACCTACTCTAATAAAAAGGTATTTTGGGAAAACACGTGTCAACACCACAATCATTCTCACTAAAAATTTTACCGCTTCTCTCTCCTATTAAATAATTACCTTAATTACTAATAATATTTCTTTAACACTTTTTTAGATTTAATAAATTAAGAAAGGAATCTATTTATTAATTTATTTCTAAATACATATTTTTTATAAAACAATAAATTTTTCTAAAGCATAAAACTTTTTTAAAAATATAAAATATTTTAAAATTTGTATTTTTAAAAATTTATTTTTAAAACAAAATATAATCCAAATTGAGAGTTATGATAACAAAATTTTTAGAAATGACATTTTTATATGATTTTTTTAGAATAAAATATTTATTTTATTAAAAAATGTTTATAAATAAAATTTTAAAAGTTGATATTATTATTTTATTATTAGAGTATCATTTTAAAATTATTAAATTTTATTATATTAATATTTTATTTACTCAACCCGTGTAATACACGAGTTTACTAAAGCTAGTTATATATACAAGAGCGTGCAATAGTTTTTTCTATATTAATAATGGGAGTATGGCATGAGCGCATGGGATGATAAATTCTTGAGAAAAATATTATAGAAAATGAATAGATGAAGTGATTTGTTTCCTCTTTTGGGTGGTTTGTGATTCTATTGGATGCATGCACATAAGGGATGTGGGGTGGACCCACTTTTTGTTTCTATAATGGCGGTGGCTACGTGCGTCTTTCAAACGCCACATAAAATCTCGGGTCACCATCCGACCAACTCAATACTAAAATACAATTTACAATTTCACGAATAGACTAGAAAGTGAATTAGATAAAGCTTAAATTGTCCCGATAATTTGATCCAATGGTTAAGAGGCTTTTTTTAAGTGGAGATGTTGGGTTCGAATCATACTTGTGTCAGTTGGAGGGACATCTGGGTGAGAGGACAAATCTGAGTTTTATCCCGGGTTCGAACATGACAGGGGGCGAAGGTTTATCCATTTCTCGGGGTTCGTGCTCATCGGGGGGCCGGGTCTTGTGGGCGGTCGAGTAGTCGACCTTGGACATGGCCCCGAAAGATTAGGCTTACACCCAAGATTTTAACCGTTAAAAAAGAAGAAGATAAAGCTCAGTTTGCGCTATACATGATACTTTAGGTTATAAATGTATATACTATACTTTATTAATTAAGTAGTGTATTTCTTTTCACCAATTAAATAAAGTACGAGTCACATTCACTTTTTCATGGTTTAGGAAGGTAGGGTAAAGTTTTTTTTGTTAACTTTTGTTTATAACGGTAACCGTTAATCATGACATAACGAATACCTACATCATAATTATGCAGCGTAACGAACTTTACACTGTGTTACATCACTGATTTGATGATTTTCTCCCTATTTTCAAAATTTACATACATTTTCAAAAAGCCTTCATCTTTTTTTTCAATCTTAACTTTTTTATATGATGTAATTTTTATACAAATTACACCGTTGAATAAATCGTTTTAATATCTTTAATTCGAGTATAGTCTTGCTATATTTTTTAAAAAATTTTCTTTAATGTTCGTTATGTACCGATGGTTTTATCATTGTAACTCTAACTTAGAGTAGCGCGTGACATGTTGTGGACTACTAGTTGGTTAATGAGTTATCCCAGTAAACGAGGGTTAACATTTAATTTATATCCTATGAAGGTAATATGTATGTATGTACGTATATGAAATTATTCTTCACATTTACTCTTTTAGGTACACCTCAATTTATTAGTGAATTATGAACCGGTGGTGATACGATAAGAATAAAGTTTAAACTAACTAATTAGATCTTATAATCAGTCATATACGTTAACGGATCCGTAATTGAAAAAAAAACAATATTTTGCAATGTATTATTGGGTAATTCACAGATTTGCTCATATTTTAATCATGTAAAAAGCATATCAAAGCTTGTCGAATTTGTTATGGTGTAAACGGTACTCAAATTAAGCTTTATGTCTAAATCCAAGCTCAAACCATGAGTAATTTTACATCATCAAACTTTGTTTTTCTTATAAAACAACTTTTTAATCTACTCGTAAATCCACTTAAAATGCTATAACATTTTTTGAATCTTCAACCTCTAAAAGATGGAGCATCAACGCACTCAAATATTATTGGGTCAAATATCGGTTGGTACACTCAGGCATAGCTCAGATATGATTGGTTAATTACTTGCTAAATATTCAGTTTATTTTTCTAAATATTTTTCCTTACATATTAATAATTATTGTTTTATGTAAAAAGTATCATTATATATTATAACAATATCTATTTTCTAATTATATATTTAATAATACCTAAAATTTTATATTTCAAAAAATGATATGGTTGTTAGAGAATTCACAATCATGCTTATTTTTATTCATATAATTACACTAAAAATCATTATTTTTCCTCTCTATTTTTCAATTAAATAATATTTTTATATCTTTATCTCTTTTCATCCACTCACAACCACCTAAATATATTTAAAACATTATAGGGTTGGCAGTGTTTCCCAAAAACACATATTGAACGGTAAATTTCTCATATCATTCACTCACAACCACTTAGAGCATTCGCAGTGGATTCATCATCTTTATCCATATAATAACACTAAAAATCACTGTCTTTTTCTCTTTTTCAATTAAATAATATTTTTTATAACCTTATCACTATTTTTTTCTCTTTTCTCCACTCACAATCACATTCAAAAATATTAAAATTTTATAGAGATTAAACAGTGATTCCTCAAATATAACGATGAACAGTAACATTTTTTCTCTCTTTCACTCACAATCACTCAAAACCATTCCATATAATATAGGAAACACACTCACATATTTTTAAAGACTTAACTGTGAATGTTCTTATAACCATACCATATAATATATGAAATACACTCACATAAATTTAAAGAACTGGTTGCTCTTAGGCTTATGAAAGTTGAGCTTGATAATCGCCAAGTAAAACTTGATAATCGCTATAATTATAATTTAATAATACACAATAATTTAATAATACACAAGTTCACTTTTAGTGAGCGAAATCTCCCTAGAAATTATTGACAATTCGTTTGCAATTAACATACTTCTAACAAAATGTTTTCCCTTAATGTAAAAAAGTAAAAGATTCAAATCATATAAGCTATAGTTAAAAAGAAGTAAATTAAGAATTGTTTAAGAAAAAATCATTTACAATAAAAGAAAATAATCAAGCGGTAATTAGCAGTTATTGTTTACGTTGGTCTTACTTATTTAAAACTATAAAATAATAAGAAGTTATAATCAATGTTGTTAGGACCGGATCGGACCGCGATTCGGGGCCTGGTCCGGTCCGGTCCGGGGTGGATCGTTTTTGTGCAGTTGAACCGGCCGGTTCGAACCGAGTCACCGGTTGGACCGGCGAACCGGGCCGGTTCCGACCGTTTTCGCATATTTTTTTTTTTTTTTTTTGATTTTAGTGGGTAAAAACGGGGTGTTAAACCATAAATTAGTACTTTGTATATACAAATATAGTTAAGTTTTATATATAACTATAAATATATGTATAAATCATATATAAATTACTTATATTTAATTACATATATAATATAATTAAAATATAGTTAAATCCGGTCCATCCGGTCCGACCGGTCCGACCGGTCCGACCACCAAACCCGTAAGCCGTCCGGTTCGACGTCCGATCCGGTTCTGAGAACATTGGTTATAATATTAGAAACTTCTATCTTAAGATTTCTTTGCAAAGTTCTCGTGTTGAAGGAATATCATGAATAACTCTATAAACAGTGATTTGAGTTCTCCATGGCTACCAATTTTGATGAACTTTAAACTCGTTTCCTCTGAATCGATAGATTATTGTTCGATTTCATCTTTGACGACAACGAAGGTACGAAATTCGTTACAGTTTTCAATTCAAGTATTATTAAAGTGAAGGTTTCTAATATTATTATCTCTTATCGATTCGTATATGATTTGATTGGTTGATTATGATTCTCGCTCTTGTGCTGATCCATTTAGAGTTCGGTTAGTTGAGTTTTACTAGTTTGATAACTTCCTTAATGATTGATTATCTTGTAGAAGTACGTAATTTGGATTAAGAAAACTGAAAATTAGTAGTTCGGTTAGGGTTCTTAGGTTGATTGGTTCTGTGTGAATGTTTTGGGATTGGATGTTGTTTTGTATCGTTTAGCCCTATAGTTTAGGTGAGTTCAAAGTTGAATCTGATTCTTCTGTTTTGAAATGTGTTATATTTGTTTGTTAGTTGTTTTTTTGGTTTAATCTGTTGTATCATAAGTTGAGTTTCATTTTGGAGGTAGCAAGTATCGCTTTAAAAACCTTAGATTAATATCAAAGTGTAGTCAGTTACCAGCATTTGGATTAGTTATGCATCATATGTCATGAATTTGAGATCTACTTTTTCTGAAACCTTAGTTTCCTGAAATTTACGGTTTAATTCATATGTAGGAGTAGACCATAGAGCTTATTGACACTGAATGAAGTTTCGTTCTAGGAAATGGATCAATTAGTAGACAACGAAGCCACTGCAGTTAATGTTGTTGATAGGAAACGGTTCCTGACCAACGAGAGTGGATTCTTAACGAAGCATGGAAGTTCAAATATGCAGGAAATGGTTATCCCTGGTGATGTTAATATTCAGGACAGCACAACAGTCTTGTATAAGGATGGAAAAAATGTGGCTTGGGTTGATACGTCAGAGCATGCATGCACCAGCACTCGTTGCTTGGATGATACAGGGGCAATTGTTGAAGAGTTAACAGTGGGAAATTACAGCAGTGGCAACTTGGAGACTGGTACTTCAGGTCCACATAACATTTGGCATGCTTTCTTCCCAGACAAAATGCATAATTCAAATAAACAACAAACTGAAATTCAAATCAACAGAATGAACCTTTCCCAATGTGAAGCTAAAGAACCTACTTCATGCAATACATTGGTATCTCCTAGTGTGATTCGAACAAAGATGCTTTCTCAATCAGGGTTTTCTCAATATTTTGTGAAAAATACATTGAAGGGGAAGGGTGTCATTTGCAGTGGGCCAGGCCCAGCTCGTGATGCTCTTGTTCATATTCGTGATCAGAATAATCCAAAGGCCACTTTAATGGATTGTAATTCTGCATATGATTCTAGTAAGGAAATTGCCTGTCACCGTTCTAGTGTTCATGAACCATTGAGTCTGAGAGAATGGCTGAAATCTGGTCAGAACAAGGTAGACAAGTCAAAGAGCATGCATATATTTAAGCAGATTTTAGATCTGGTAGATTCATCTCACTCTCGTGGAGAAGCTTTGCTAGCCTTACGTCCATCATGCTTCAAGTTAATGCCACCAAACCAAGTTTTGTACATGGGTTCGCCTTATATTTGGAGCAAAGAATTTGGTAATTTGGGCCACAATGGAGATAAGAAGAGAGAATCGGAGCACAAGCTTCTTATTGATGCTAGCCAAAGCTCAAAAAGAAGAAAGCATGGGGAAAATGGGAACTCATTTTGTAGGTGGCCTCAATTTGCAATAAATTCTGGTTTCAAAGATTCTGGGTATGGATTTCACGAAGAAAATATTTCAAAAGGAGATAATATGTATACAATCCAAGGCATGACTAACTATGGGGTGATGCATTAGAAGAACAGTGGTATGCCAGTCCAGAGGAATCTATAGAGAGGTGCCCCGCATTGTCTTCAAATGTTTATTCGCTAGGTGTTCTTCTATTTGAGGTGCGCATTGTATTTTATTGCAGCCTTTTTTTTCTTTTTCACTTCTTATAACTATTTGAGAATGTTCTGGTGATGCTTGTTAATTTTGTAGCAACAAAAATTTGTGTAGAACTTGGGTGTGTAATGTGGTCAGTTGCGCACTGATTTGTCAGTTGAGAAATTTACAACTTTTTTCCCTTCTCAAATGGTGTAGATCATATAAAGTAACCACTACTGTTTAGCATAGCAGGTATGCCATGTGGTGCCAACTGGAGAAGAGACTTGAACTGTTAACCAAAAAGAGTAAACACTTAATTGGCCAGGAATAAGAACATACCAGGCTTCAGCATATCACAGCCAATTTAGAAAGACTCAAAAATAAATAGTCATACGTCAATGTGGCACATCATTTAGGAAAAAAGTAGTAATGATGTTATTCAAGTTGACTGTTTGACTTGTAATTGACTTGCATTCTTTGGTTATTGGGTTTCTTACATGAGATTTCCTCTGTGCCAGTAAATGGCACTTCATAAATGCCATTACATTTTGAGTTAGCTTAAAAAGAAGAGTTTTTTCCTACCTTTTTCCATCTATAATTATGCCCCTGGGTTCTGATTCTTCTTTTTAACAGTGTTTAAACAGAAAGGTGCTTCCTTTCAACTTATTTGGTAGTTTCTTGATTTTCAGTTACTCGGGTCTTTGAATCTGCTAGAGCCCATTCTATTGCTATGATGGACCTACGGCAGAGGATCCTTCCTCCTAGTTACCTGACAGAGAATTCCAAGGAAGCTGGATTCTGTCTTTGGCTGCTTCACCCTGAACCGTCGTTACGCCCGACAACTAGGTATTGTTTGGTTTTTGTTGGCTGTAAAATCTCTCATATATTATATAAGACTACTGTCACATGTTTCTGTCTCATATTACTTTACCTGTTATGCCAAAATCGTTGTGATAATAGTACTGATCAAGTGCATGTATGATGTGATAGTTTTGCATACACCCTCTCCTTTTGATTTAAAAACCATTATTTTACTTCTAACCTAAAACGCATTGAATAAATTTTTAACAGGGACATCCTACAGTCTGAGCTTATAAGAGGAATGCAACAGTCATCTGTGAAACAGTTGTCATCAACCATTTCTCATGAAGATACCGAATCAGATTTAATGATGCATTTTCTTGTATCTCTAAAAGAACAAAAGCAGAAAAATGCCACAAAATTAGTTGAAGATATTAACTGTTTAGAATCTGACATCTCAGAGATCGAGTCAAGACGACCAAATAATATATTGACTTTTCATGAATCTGGATCGAATTTCTCCAATCAAGAAAATTATTCAGTTATTGGTGGAAAAATGATATCATCTCCATTTTCGAGTATTGGTGGATCACCGTTGATAAACAATATAAATCATCTTGAACATGCTTACTTTTCGATGAGGTCCACCATAGGGAATCCCGACCTCGGTGATATCAAGGAATCTGGAGAGCATGAAGTTCTAAGAAGTCGGGAGAATAATATTGTGCCAAAAAAGATGGAAGCTGACAAGAGGCCATTAGATCGCCTTGGGGTCTTTTTTAATGGTTTGTGCAAATATGCTCGTTATAGTAAGTTTGAAGTCAGGGGTACTTTAAGGAATGGTGATTTTGGTAGTTCGGGAAATGTTGTATGTTCACTTGGTTTTGACCGAGATGAGGATTATTTTGCAACTGCTGGAGTGGCAAAAAAGATCAAAGTATATGATTTTCATGCTTTATTGAATGATTCTGTTGACATTCATTATCCAGCTGTTGAGATGTCAAACAATTCAAAGCTTAGTTCCATTTGTTGGAATAGTTATATCAGAAATTATCTAGCTTCAACAGACTATGATGGTGTGGTCAAGGTTAGTACATTTAATAATTTCATGCTTAAATATGAACTACGGTACATATAATTATATAAATACATCTCATGCAAATAGGCAAATTTCATATATGCCATAATGTGTCTTCGATTACTCTTATCTGTTAAGTTATTACCATATTGTTTCCTTCTGTTTCATTAACAAGATGTCAATGCTGATTGCATCTGGATAATTTTCCTAAAAGGGTAAAACACAATGGAATGCTTCTGAAATGGCAATTTAGACAGATAGAAATACTAATCAGAAGAACATACACTGGTGAGATAAAGTTAAAAGCCCATGGCCTAGTGGCAATGGTGATCGCCCTCCACAAATGTAGTGTGGGCTCAAATCCTTCAATGTTTAGGATTAGGTGGAATTTAAGAGGAAAACAATTCATGTTAAGAAAAAAAGATAAAGTTTCAAAACTCTATTACCTTTAAAGCATATAGAAGGCAATTAAAGCACTTCATGACTTATGGATTCCTAACTGATTATTTCTAATGTTCCTTATATAATTTCATGGATGGGCCCAGATATGGGATGCTGGCATTGGTGAAACAGTTTCTCATCATATTGAGCATGAAAGGAGAGCATGGTCTGTTGACTTTTCTCGAGTTGACCCTATAAAATTTGCCAGTGGAAGTGACGATTGTTCTGTGAAACTATGGAGCATTAATGAGGTATTCTTCTTCTTCCCAATTGTTGAAAATTCTGGTTTCTGTATCACCTTCTATATTGTTCTTATACTTCCCTTGAAAGTGCTAATTTAGGTTCCCCATTATCATAACTATAAATAAGCTCATATTATAAATTTGGTTTATTATTGTTGGATGTTTTAGATATTTATTTTCCCTTTTTTATAAAGTAATAGAAACTTTCCATATAAGTTACTCAAATAATTATAATGTTGTTTTTATATGCAGAAAAAGAGCCTAGCCACAATCAAAACGGTTGCAAATGTCTGCTGTGTCCAATTTTCTCCTTACTCCACAAATTTACTGTCTTTTGGGTCTGCTGATTATAAAACCTATTGTTATGATCTTCGAAATGTTTCTACGCCCATGTGTACCTTGTCTGGCCATGACAGAGCTGTTAGTTATGTCAAATTCTTGGATTGTGGGACCCTTGTTACTGCATCAACTGACAACACACTAAAACTTTGGGACCTCGGCGAAACTGATTTTGGTTGTTTATCAACCAGCAGTTGCATCTTAACCTTTAAAGGTCATACTAACGAGAAGGTATGTTTCTCTATTTTGGTTCACATAATCACTTATGCTACATTCTTAATAAAAATTTGTATCTTTCAGAATTTGTTGGATTATCTGTTGCTGATGGATACATTGCATGTGGTTCAGAAACTAATGAGGTATAATCCCTATTTTATGCATAATTTTGTCTTCTTATAAACGGTTAGCATCAACTGTTTGTTGTTTTCAGGTGTTTACTTATTATAGATCATTACCTATGCCTATAACTTCCCACAAGTTTGGATCTATTGATCCTATTACGGGTAAAGAGACCGAAATTGAAAGCAATCATTTTGTTTCAAGTGTCTGCTGGAGACAAAAATCGGACATGGTGGTTGCAGCCAACTCCACTGGATGTTTGAAACTGTTGCAGATGCTCTAACACAGGTTTTGACTTCGCTCCCCTATAAAATTAGGTTTTGACTCTGACCTAGTAGTATCTTGTACATCAAATTTTGTGTTTCACTTCATATTTTTGCTCGATGTATATTGTGATAGTAGGTGTAGAATCTCAGAATTGTTATAGTGGTTGTCAAATATTAATCTGTACAGTTCCCATTTTGAGGTTAATAAATTCATTTTACCATATTATTTTCATACTTTTAGTTCACTGATGCAATCACATTTGCTTTATACTTGATCTCCATTTCTACACCCTCCCCATGACACGTGTCAGTATGTGGCTGGTAAGACAAAAATAAGCAGATAGGCCTAGGTAAAAGAGTCCTCTCAGTTCCTATAACTGTTGGGTTAATCTTGATCGGATCAAGTCGGGTCAAGTTACGGGTCATGGGTCTAGTATTTGAGTCATGTTTTGTTTAGAGTATGCAGCAAGTTTTTAATTTGAATTAGTCATACTAGTTAGCAAGTAGTGGGCATGTATTAATTATTATAGATAGTGAGTAGTTTACTTATTTAGGAGTGCATGTTTATTTTCTATATAATGTAAGTTTTGAAGTATGAATGAATACAAGAGTTTGAGTATGAAATCTTGGACCTAAATCCAACAACAAGCACACACAGGATCAGTGGTGAAGATGAAGTGAATCTATTGGAAGATCAGGCAGGCAAACCGCTCAGTGATGGTTGTTTCGGGCATGTTAGTTAGCATATATTTAATTTCCTATTTTAAGTAATCTTGAATTTAAACATTAAAAGATCAACGTAAAAATGTTTCATGTTTTTTGCTGGTTTCTCTTTGGAGTCAACGACATGAGGACTTCTACTTCAGCTACAGTAATCTTCAGGCTCTCCATTCTTAAACCGACTACTATTTTTCATAATTTGGACAAACTGACATGTTCTCGCTAAATGCTCGCAAAGGGTCATCATCATAGTTGGATGATCATGCAGTGGATAAGGTATGTGCAATACATCCAGGTTCTTGTCTTTTATATAACTCTGGATCATTTGTAGAATGCTTGGACCAAGGGTACATGATTTGGGTGGCATCTTGTGGTATAGAAATTAATTTTTGAAAATAAATTCAAACATTAATTGAATATAATATATATATATATATTATATATATATAATATATATATATATATATATATATATATATATAGTTGGTGTAATAATGTATAAATGTAAAAGTTATAAATAATATATAAATCTGTAAATGTTATAATTATATTATAGAATGTTAAGTAGTAAATAATTAGTATATGGTAATAATAATAGATTTTGTTAAAAAAATTTAGTTAATTAAAAAATGGATTAGGATATGTAAAGGATACGAATGTTGAAATCCGACATTTAATTAGATAACAATGATATAAAATGTTAAAACTTCATAAAATATATGAATCTATATGTAAAAATATTTAATAATATGGTTACACACTAAAGACTAAATTTAAATAATTAGTTTTTTAATCATCATATTGCCAAATCAGCTTAAAAAACCCACGTGTTCAACAAGCTTTTAAACTGGCCATGACGTAATCCGCTGGCTCAATCAGTTGAAAAGAAGTACCTTTGTAAACTTTTTGAACACGCCATTGGTGGTGTTCTTGGTAGATAAGATAGGAGTTCCAAACATGCTAGTAGAGTCATGAACTTATATAAGAATTTTCATAAACAGTGAATCTTGCTCTTACCATATAGTCACATTGTTAATAGCGAATAATCAAGATATATGAGTCACATAGTACCAAAATGTTGGTAGTTAAATTTTTGTTTAACCTAGCATAGTAATTCAATAAAGGTTCTTATGTTTTTGTGAAGTGTCATGTAAAAACAAATGTCACTAGCCTGGGTGGTAGAGACGCAAGCCTTTTAGAAGGACGGTCATAGTTGTATCCAGACAAAAATGTTTAGGGTCGAGTTTGAGTTTATGCCTAGAAGATTCTTGGTGTTGTCATGTTATCTTAACAAAATCCTGGTTGTCATAGTTAAGTGTGAGTTATAGCTTCTAATCACCAAACGAATAAAAGGACAAAAGTGTAGTTTATGGAGTGAAAGGAAAAATGAGAAATGATCCCCCCTACTTGAATAATAAAACAACTAAAAACCAATTCATTTGATTTCTATTTATCTAATGGTTGTTATCAAGATTCAACTCATATATCAAAATTTTGTAAATCTATGGCTTACCATTAGGTAGGGTGAGGATAAAAACCATTTAACTAAACTATAAATAAAACAACTGACAAACAAAACTGATCAAACAATCAACAATCTTTTTACTTTTGTTTCTAATAACCGGTTTTAACGGTTACCCTTTTATTATAAATGTCGGGATAGCTGAAATAACCGAACTGAACCAGTGACATGCGATTGACCTACTAAGTTTCAAATTCAAAAATAATAACATAAAAATCCTGCAAAATCACGTTAGATCTCTACTCATTTGAAGAAAATTTTGCTTTCCAATGCCATCATCCTTGCGGTGGGCCAATACCGTACCAGAAGTGGATTTTGTCCGGTGCAAGACCTGGAGAATTCTAGTTGGTACTTGTGGTGGTGGTGGAATGATGGTAGCAATGGCGATGGCCGATAGGAGAAAATGTCATCATAGGTTGTGTCACCGAGTTCCGACCTGGTCGTCGCGCCAGCAAGCCTTGGGGATCATCAAGAGCCGATCGGCTCCTCCTTTCTCTCTCTAGACCCATTTAACCTCTCTCTACATATATATATATATATATCTCTCTCACACACATGTGTGTTAGTTTCTCTCTCTTAGTTTGGGTTGCTTTTGAAATTATAAAGGCACTACTCGATTAGAATTTTTATTTCCCTGATATATAATGAAAACTTGTGCCATTTGAATCGGTGTAAAATAACAACACAATTTGGGTCTATAATTTTTTTTAATTTTTTATTTAATTAATAATCTAAAACATTTTAGTTCTGTAAGTGATTGACAATAATAATATATAATGTTAACAAAAGTTTACCTATTATTCTATGACAAACAACCTATGACTTTTTTTCGATATGGATGATTGCCATGTAATGTAAAAATTTCAGTTCACATGATAATATAGGTGTTAAAATCTTATAGTCACATACAAAAGTATAATTCTTTTATTTTCTTTCTGAACTTTTTATTTCTTTTAATAGTTACGTAGATATGTGTATATGTTTACTGATGTCTAGACGTTTTCTTAAAGAATTCCGTCTGAGACGTTAACTTTTTCGTTATTTAACATAGCCTTTTTACATACAATGATACGTAGATAACAAGTCCGTAAAAAATCAAAACAATTGAGACACGCGGCATCGCGCGGTCTCAATTTCTAGTTTATCTAATGGTTGTTATCAAGATTCAACTCATATATCAAATTTTGTAAATCTATGGCCTACCATTAGGTAGGGTTAGGATAAAAACCATTTAACTAAACTATAAATAAAACAACTGATAAACAAAACCGATCAAACAATCAACAATCTGGTTACCTTTTTGTCTGATAACCGGTTTTTAACGGTTACCCTTTTTATTATAAATGTCGGGATAGCTGAAATAACCGAACTGAACCAGTGACATGCGATTGACCTACTAAGTTTCAAATTCAAAAATAATAACATAAAATCCTGCAAAATCACGTTAGATCTCTACTCATTTGAAGAAAATTTTGCTTTCCAATGCCATCATCCCTGCGGTGGCCCAATACCGTTCCAGAAGTGGATTTTGTCCGGTGCAAGACCTGGAGGATTAGTTGGTACTTGGGGTGGTGGTGGAATGATGGCAGCGATGGCGATGGCCGATAGGGGAAAATGTCATCATCTTCGACTTGGTATTTATGTTCGAGTGAAACAATTTAAAGCTGATAGGGTGACAATTTCTGACGGTACTTCTTAACATGACACGATATAAGTATATGTTTACTGATGTCTAGACGTTTATTTCTTAAAGAATTCCGTCTGAGACGTTAACTTTTTCGTTATTTAACATAGCCTTTTTTACATACAATGATACGTAGATAACAAGTCCGTAAAAAATCAAACAATTGAGACACGCGGCATCGCGTCGGTACTCAATTTCTAGTTATCTAATGGTTGTTATCAAGATTCAACTCATATATCAAAATTTTGTAAATCTATGGCCTACCATTAGGTAGGGTTAGGATAAAAACCATTTAAACTAAACTATAAATAAAACAATGATAAACAAAACCGATCAAACAATCAACAATCTGGTTTACCTTTTTGTCTGATAACCGTTTTTAACGGTTACCCTTTTTATTATAAATGTCGGGATAGCTGAAATAACCGAACTGAAACCAGTGACATGCGATTGACCTACTAAGTTTCAAATTCAAAAATAATAACATAAAAATCCTGCAAAATCACGTTAGATCTCTACTCATTTGAAGAAAATTTTGCTTTCCAATGCCATCATCCCTGCGGTGGCCCAATACCGTTCCAGAAGTGGATTTTGTCGGTGCAAGACCTGGAGGATTCTAGTTGGTACTTGTGGTGGTGGTGGAATGATGGCAGCGATGGCGATGGCCGATAGGGGAAAATGTCATCATCTTCGACTGGTATTTATGTTCGAGTGAAACAATTTAAAGCTGATAGGGTGACAATTTCTGACGGTACTTCTTAACATGACACGATATAAAATTAACAGATTACGTGTTATTAACATGTGGGCACGTTTAGACATGATTTTTAAAATCATGTCTTGTTATCCTGTTAACATACTTGTTTATATTTTAACTTGTGTTAAAATAATTAAATATATTTTTATGATATATGTTATTGTTGTTTACATTCACTTTAGAAACTTTATCTTTTGCTCAGCCGCTTTAATTGAATACGACTATCGCAATACCAACTAATGAGTCTGGCATCCGTTGGACGCCTCTCTGAACTAAACATGTGATTTTTATCGTGTCTTTCATCATATCTTGTTATGGGTATTTTCTAACATATTCATTTTCGTGTTTGAAATGACAAGATTCGTTGTTGTGTTGGGTCCGTGTTAAAGCTTAAGGTCTAGTATTTTCATGTCGTGTCTAGCATGTTATGTCAATTCTATTAAAACTAGACCGTTTATCAAACTGATTATACTAGTGTTTCACTAACCAATTCCAAAATCAAATTGATCCAACTAGAGTTAGTTCAACCCATACCAATTGAACTGTTTAGGGTTTCAACAACGATTAAAATGGATTTGTTCTCTGTTATAAATAAAGGCTATACTTGTTAAGAAACACACATTTAAATTAGTATTAACAATCTTAAAGACATGTATAAAGTTTAATGCGTGGGGTACAAGTTATATTGCAATAAACGCATGTTCGGACCATGGTGATTAATAATGGAAGCAGACACTGCATTTAAGCCTCCCCTTAGTATATTCGTGACACTGCCCCTTCATATATTTGACTATGCATAGTCAATCAATTTAAACTTCAAAATATCTTTCTTACTCCAAATAGTAACTAACGAACTGACGTATAACAACATCATATTCATATCATAAAAAATTTTTTTGTTTTCCTCCTATTAAATTATTATATTAATTAATAATATTATTATATAATCATTTTTAGATTAAAATTAGTTTTTAATAAACTAAAAAATATATCTTTTTAATTTATGTTATTTCTGTATAAATAAATATTTATAAAATAAGAAAGTTTTTCAATACATCAAACTTTTCTAAAGCTATCATAAATGTGGAAAAATGAAGTCCAATTTGTTCCTACGGAAGAATAATGTGTTCCTGCGGAAGAAGGAATTTGGTTCCTGCGGAAGGCAAAGTGGTTTCCGCAGAAGGAATAGTTTGTATTGCTTCCGCCGCAGCAATAGTATAAGGACTTCTTGTTTCCGTATTAATTGTGTAGGGGTGTAAAATGTAAATTCGTTGTTTAGTTTGTTATTTCTGTTAGAATCGATTAGTATAAAAGGAATCGGTGGGATTAGAATTGGTGACACTGAAATCTTCTTAATTCTAGTTCTTCTGATTCTTGTGATCAATTCGATTCAATAAACGTGTATTTCTTGGGTATTCTTGATTGTCATTTTTGTTCCGATTTTACAACAAGTGGTATCAGAGCCAAGGTTGGCTCAATTCGAGAGAAAGATAAGACAATTGATCGAAGTAAGAGAAATCAAGAAAGTGACCATGGTTTCCACGAAATTCGAACTTGAGAAATTCAATGGAAAGAACGATTTTGGTCTGTGGCGATTGAAAATGAGGGCATTGTTGGTACACCAGGGATTGGTGGATGCGCTCAGTGCCGAACCCAGAATTCCTGATGGAATTTCTGAAGAGAAGAAGAAGGAATTGCAAGAGAAGAGGAAGGAAGTCGTGGAGAAAGCCCACAGTGCGATCATATTGAGTTTGGGTGATCGTGTGCTTCGTGAGGTGTCAAAGGAGGCAACTGCCGCCAGTGTGTGGACGAAGTTGGAGAGTTTGTACATGACCAAGTCATTGGCCAATCGGTTGTACTTGAAGAAGAGACTGTACACGTTTTGTATGGGGTCCGGGAAGACATTAGAAGATCATTGTGACGAATTCAACAAATTGATCTTGGATCTTGAAAACATAGAGGTGACAATTGATGATGAAGATCAAGCAATTTTGTTCTTGACTTCATTGCCTCAGTCTTATGAACATTTTGTTGATACCCTGATGTATGGGAGAGAAACACTCACCATGGAGGGGTTCTTGCTGCGTTAAACTCCAAAGAGTTAAAGAAAAGAGCGGATCCAAAGAATGATAGTGGTGAAGGTTGTTTGTAAGAGGAAGGACAGAGGTGAGAGGATCCAAGAACAGGGGTAAGTCAAGATCCAAGTCAAAATTCAAAAGAAGATGCTTCGTTTGCAATTCTGAGAAACACCTTAAAAGAGACTGCCCAGAATGGAAGAAAAAGAACGGTGAGTCTAGTGCAAGCAAGAGTCAGAATAGTCATGTTTCACAAGATGATCTAGATTCATCTGATGGCTATGAAAGTTCTGATGTCTTGAGTGTTCAAGAAGGGCGTAGTAGTGATCAGTGGGTGTTAGACTCAGGGTGTTCATTTCATATGACTCCCATGAAACATTACTTCAAAGAGTTGACATATCAAGACCTTGGTGTAGTCAAGCTTGGCAATGATTATCCATGTCCAATAGTGGGTATTGGAACAGTGGAACTCGAGCTTGATAATAGGTTGAAGGTGGAGCTCAGGGGAGTAAGGTACATTCCTAATCTAAAGAAAAGTCTGTTGTCCTTGGAACGTTTGAGAAGGAGGGTCATCATGTAGTTTAAAAATGGGAAGGCTAAGGTGTTAAAAGGATCCTTAGTGTTTTATCTGGCACAAGGGTGACTAATAACACTTACTTGTTGAATAGTAAGATGAGTGTTAGTGCTAACTTAGCCGAAGGAACTGAAGTGTATAAAGTAAATCAGTTGTGGCACCACAGATTAGGACATATAAGTGAGCAGGGGATAATTGAATTAAAGAAACAAGGAATTCTTGTTGATGTGAATTCGGATGGTATTGATTTTTGTGAGCATTGTGTTCTTGGCAAAACTCACAGGTTGAAGTTTGTAAGAAGCAAACATAAGTCTAAAGCCATCTTAGACTATGTTCATTCTGATTTGTGGGGGGCCTACAAAACACAAGTCCTTGGGAGGAGCTAGTTATTCTTGTCTATTGTTGATGATTTTTCAAGAAGAGTCTGGGTGTATGTGTTGAAACACAAGGATGAAGCCTTTGGAAAATTCAAAGAGTGGAGGTCATTGGTTGAAACCAAAACTGGCAGGAGAGTTAAGAAACTCAGACAGATAATGGGCTGGAGTTTTGTAATAAGGAGTTTGATCAATATTGTAAGAAACATGGGATTGGAAGACATTTGACAGTTCCAGGAACACCCCAACAAAATGGTTTAGTAGAAAGGATGAACAGGACTTTACTAAACAAGGTGAGGTGTATGTTGATTAGCTCTGGTCTGCAAAAGAGTTTTTGGGGTGAAGCAGTGACAACTGCTGCTTATCTGATTAATAGATCTCCTTCAACTGCTATAGGTATGAAAACTCCTATAGAAGTGTGGTCAGGAGAAAGTCCGAATTTGAGTAATCTAAGGGTGTTTGGTACTTGGCTTATGCACATGTAAGTCAGGGGAAACTTGATCCTAGAGCTCAAAGGGTGTTGTGTTAGGATACCCAGATGGAGTTAAAGGGCACAAGTTGTGGAGACTAGACAATGGAACTCCAAAGGTGTTTGTCAGCAGAGATGTAGTAGCTTTCAGAGAAGATGTTTTCTACAAAGATGTTGTGGAAGGAAAGTTTAAGGATGGTCTCAATGACTCAAAGGGTGTTGATATTGAGGTGGAGCCTATTGTGAAGGAGCCAAGAATTAGTGAAGGAGAGAAACTAAATGGTTCTAGTAACACACAACATAGATCAAACATGCCTGCTGATGAGTCTAGTATTGCTAAAGATCGACCAAGGAGGCAGATTGTTCCTCCATAAGGTCAGAGATGGTGATAATACAAGTATGGTAGCTTTCATGGTTGCTGAGAATGAAAGTATATATGAACCTTTGTCATATGAAGATGCTGTTAGAACAGAAAACAAAGAGAAGTGGATAGAAGCAATGAATGATGAGATGGAGTCACTTTATAGAATCAAACTTGGGAGTTGGTGGATAAACCAGTTGGTCAAAAGCTGGTAGCCTGCAAGTGGTTATATAAAGTGAAGGAGGAAGTCAATAAAGGTGATGGTCCTAGATTTAAAGCAAGGTTAGTTGCAAAGGGATTCACACAAAAGGCTGGTATTGACTATAATGAGATTTTTCTTCTGTGGTGAAACATTCATCTATCGGGTTGTTTTGAGTTTGACTGCTGCTTTAGATTTGGAGTTGCAACAATTAGATGTAAAAACTGCATTCTTACATGGGAATTTGGAAGAGAAGATTTACATGAGTCAACCTAAGGGGTATGAAGTAAAAGGTAGTGAGGAAAAGGTTGTTTGCTGAATAGATCCCTGTATGGTTTGAAGCAATCTCCTAGGCAGTGGTACAAGAGGTTTGATGACTATATCATCGAATGTGGTTTCTCAAAAAGTGCTTATGATTCTTGTGTTTATCACAAGGAGTACAACAAAGGTAAGTTCATATACTTATTGTTGTATGTGGATGATATGTTGGTAGCTTTAGTGATCAAGGGGAGATTGATGATATTAAAAGTCAGTTGATGAAAGAGTTTGAAATGAAGGATTTAGTGATGCTAAGAAGATTTTGGGGATGCATATACATAGAGACAGGGGTAATAAGGTATTGAAGTTATCTCAAGAGTCTTATGTGCAGAAAGTCTTGTCGAATTATGCAATGGAGGGTTGTAAGCCTGTGAATACTCCATTGGCTGCTCATTTCAATCTTTCAAGTAAAGATTCTCCTGTTACTGAGAGGAAAGGAGATATATGGAAAGAGTTCCTTATGCAATACAGTGGGGAGTATTATGTATTTGATGGTGTGTACAAGACCTGATCTTGGTTATGCTGCTAGTTAGTTAGTAGGTATTTGTCTAATCCTGGAAAGAAACACTGGGAAGCTGTGAAGTGGATACTCAGGTATCTTAAAGGTACTCAAGGTCATGGCTTGGTGTTTGGTTGTGCTGATAAGGATACAACAAACAAAGTGATTGGTTATGTTGATTCAGATTTTGCTAAGGATTTAGATAAGAGTAGATCCATAACTGGTTATGTGTTCAAAGTTATGGGAATGTGGTCAGCTGGAAGGCTCAATTGCACGTGTGGTAGCTTTGTCTACTACGGAGGCAGAGTACATTGCATTAACTGAGGGAGTTAAGGAGGCAATGTGGCTGAAAGGGTTTGTTGAAGGCCTGGGAGTAGACTTGTCAAATGTTGTGGTTTATTGTGATAATCAAGGTGCTGTACAGTTGTCAAAGAACAGCAGTATCATGAAAGGACCAAGCATGTAAGGGTGAAGTTTCATTTTATCAGAGAGATAGTGAATTCTGGTGAAGTGAAGGTGGAAGGCATTGATACAAGTCTCAATCCGGCTGATGTTTTTACTAAAGTTTTACCGATTTCGAAGTTTGATTTCTACTTGAAATCTTTGGGTGTTACTTGAATACAAATGGCTTCAAGGTGGAGAATGGTGAAAATGAAGTCCAATTTGTTCCTACGGAAGAATAATGTGTTCCTGCGGAAGAAGGAATTTGGTTCCTGCGGAAGGCAAAGTGGTTTCCGCAGAAGGAATAGTTTGTATTGCTTCCGCAGCAATAGTATAAGGACTTCTTTGTTTCCGTATTATTGTGTAGGGGTGTAAAATGTAAATTCGTTGTTTAGTTTGTTATTCTGTTAGAATCGATTAGTATAAAAGGAATCGGTGGGATTAGAATTGGTGACACTGAAATCTTCTTAATTCTAGTTCTTCTGATTCTTGTAATCAATTCGATTCAATAACGTGTATTTGATGGTGTGTACAAGACCTGATCTTGGTTATGCTGCTAGTTTAGTTAGTAGGTATTTGTCTAATCCTGGAAAGAAACACTGGGAAGCTGTGAAGTGGATACTCAGGTATCTTAAAGGTACTCAAGGTCATGGCTTGGTGTTTGGTTGTGCTGATAAGGATCAACAAAACAAAGTGATTGGTTATGTTGATTCAGATTTTGCTAAGGATTTAGATAAGAGTAGATCCATAACTGGTATGTGTTCAAAGTTATGGGGAATGTGGTCAGCTGGAAGGCTCAATTGCAACGTGTGGTAGCTTTGTCTACTACGGAGGCAGAGTACATTGCATTAACTGAGGGAGTTAAGGAGGCAATGTGGCTGAAAGGGTTTGTTGAAGGCCTGGGAGTAGACTTGTCAAATGCTGTGGTTTATTGTGATAATCAAGGTGCTGTACAGTTGTCAAAGAACAGCAGGTATCATGAAAGGACCAAGCATGTAAGGGTGAAGTTTCATTTTATCAGAGAGATAGTGAATCTGGTGAAGTGAAGGTGGAAGGCATTGATACAAGTCTCAATCCGGCTGATGTTTTTACTAAAGTTTTACCGATTTCGAAGTTTGATTTCTACTTGAAATCTTTGGGTGTTACTTGAATACAAATTGGCTTCAAGGTGGAGAATGTGGAAAAATGAAGTCCAATTGTTCCTACGGAAGAATAATGTGTCCTCTGCGAAGAAGGAATTTGGTTCCTGCGGAAGGCAAAGTGGTTTCCGCAGAAGGAATAGTTTGTATTGCTTCCGCAGCAATAGTATAAGGACTTCTTTGTTTCCGTATTAATTGTGTAGGGGTGTAAAATGTAAATTCGTTGTTTAGTTTGTTATTTCTGTTAGAATCGATTAGTATAAAAGGAATCGGTGGGATTAGAATTGGTGACACTGAAATCTTCTTAATTCTAGTTCTTCTGATTCTTGTAATCAATTCGATTCAATAAACGTGTATTTCTTGGGTATTCTTGATTGTCATTTTTGTTCCGATTTTACAACAATGTATTTATTTTATTTCATAATTTATTTATTTTATTTAATAATTTATTTATTTCAACCCGTGTAATACACGGATTTACTAAATATATCATGTATATTTATTTGAAACAACAAACTTCAAGTATTATTTATATAGCAATATTTTGGGCAAAAATGAAAAATTTAAGAGAGTGAGAGATAATTTATGCATGAATAGTTGTACATACGTTAATACGAAAAGAACAAGCATTATAACGTAGGTTGAATTATGTTTAATATAAATTAGACGGATAAATATTTATATCCATTGTTTTCCTTTGAACTGAAAAGAATAACAGTAATTTAGTTTACTGTTTCCGTAACCTACTCTATATGTGAAAATATTAATACGCCTCTTTTGTCCCCCAAACCCAACACAAGCCTTGGCAATTCACATGAATTTTGCATAGCTATAACTAATTTATAAAATTTTATTATAGCAACTCCTTTATTTCAAAGGATTTATTTAATTTATTTCAAAACATTAAGTAGTTTTAATAAATAATACATTTTTACCCCAAAAAATATATATATGTGGATTAGACATAAGGGTGGACGGGACGTCATGGCCATTACCCTCAACGGCTTCTTTTTCCAGACAGGTACACCGGCGTTGGTCGTTGCACATGAAAGTTAGACGTGTTTTGTTTTTTTAAAAAGAAGTTTATTTCTACCCGATTAAATACATACCACATTTTATTATTACACTAAAATTTATCTAAAATTTCAACAATTTCTTTCATATTTCTCAACTATCTTATATTTGAAAATGGATGTTGGTGGAATTGAAAGTTCTACATTCCAACCGACGATTCGAATGATCTACTATCCACCGATAGAAGCCTTCAATTTCTCTTTAATGTTGTCGCCGAAGCCGAAGTTGAATACATGGCAACTTCTAAAAAAAGATACGTACCACGTTATCGCGAAAAGGCTCTTGATGCTATAGTGAAAAATTATTTTGTGGAGAAACCAAAATACGATAAACTGACGTATTTTTAATTTTCATATTTTTTTTTGACTATGTATTGATTTTATTTTAATGAAATTTTAGTTTAGTCAAAAATATATATAAATTATTTGAGTGTCCTTTAATGGGTGATGCGACTAAATTTAATATTTTAGGATAGTTAAGTGTATAAATGAGTTGGCATGTGATGATTAATTAAATTTCTAGGATACTTGTAAGACCATTGTGGGTGCCTTGCCTCTCCCACCTTAAATACGAAACAATGATGCATCCCATAACTAGAAAATATATATGTATGGTTCATTGAACTATTATAGTGGTTTATAAATGTTTTAAACGCCTTACCGATTATCAAACTTGTCAGTTTATGGTTGGATTGTTATATTAGATTTAAAAATTGAATTATGTTTAAAGTTGTTTGGAAATTACTTACAATTTCAATTTTATACTAGTTACAAGTCTCACGCAAACGGTATTGTTTTGATGGTCTAACTTCAACCCATGCAAACCGAAACGGCAATGTATCATCTAAACTACAAACCAATGTTTCATTTGACTAGCTTTATGTTAATTCCGGCGGACAACTTTTTAAAGATTCGTAATAATCCTTTTCACTTCATAGACTTCATTTATATCTAAGCTTAAAAGTATCATCTACCGTTATTCTAAGCTACATTACAAAGCAACACAGATAATCCATAATAAATTAGGATCCTAATATACAAACACTCCAAATTATAAATCGACACCCCTTAATTATATGCTTCATTTAGCAGCATACGCGACGTATAAGGTCGAAAACACTAAAAACAAGGAGAATTCAAAGGGCTGTCAGAGGGCTATACGACCCCCTATACGACACATGTAGCGCTTTACGACGCGTATAGCAAATTTCCACACTAACTACGAGAAAAAATTCATGGGGCTATCAGAGAGGCTATACGTCTCATATACGACCCATTTACCCGACACGTATAGTATTGTACGACATGTATAAAAAACTGGAGTGTTGATTTATAATTAGGAGGTGTCCCATTAACCAGACCTGAAAACAACATGAATATATGGTTTCTAAAAATGCTAATATAATACACGTATAGCATAATGTATGTTTTTAGAAAACAACATGAATATATGGTTTCTAAAAATGCTAAAATAATACAAGAAGACGTGAAAGGCTGCGTCATTGTTGTGTGTCTTGTGAAGCAGGGGACATGTAAAGAATAGCCTTAGGAACTCTTCCCAAAGCTACCACAGACCAGAGGACACTCGTATTGGCTACCTAGTAATTTCTGCATGCGAATTGATCGACCAAACTTGTTATTATTATTATTATTATTATAACTTATTTATAACTTATAAAAGGGATTGAATATTTGCCACTTGCTCTGCATGCAGATCTTTTCCTTTAGCTAATATATTGTCTTGTTACCATTCTGTTGTTTTATTTTTTGGATGCATCTCACACCACCTATGAATCTATGATAAGAATAATAATAATTCACAAAAAGTAGAGAATAACCTACAATGAATATTGGTTTGTTTTATTAACTCATCGTTTAAATGAATAGAATTCCTACCCGTGAAGCGTTGTTTAAGAGATCGAGGAATTAATGTTGTGTCTAATATGTGTCCTGCGAAACTAATCTGCTATCACGTCTTGATCAACTGTGGCTTTGGTGTTGAGTTCATGTTGGCGATTTTAATTAGTCTCATCTAAATATCTAATTATTTTGGTTCACACAATCAGAAGCTTCTCTCGAATATTCGTCTCTACTAGGGTTTCATCGTGTTGCGGACCCTTAGTGTTTTGTTCTTGCTGTTCGAGTAGTGATTCATCTGGATCATCTCATTGTTGGTCTAGATCATAGTTTTGATTGTTTTTTTCTCGTTTAAATCTGTCTTGGTACGAATCTGCAGTTGATTGATCTTGTTATACGCTTACCATTTTCCTGACATGGTATCCTAGCCGAAGGCTCTGGTCGATTGTTGATCTTGATTCTGGTGTTGCTCTTCCGCTGTTGACTGGTGTTTCGAGTGATCAGATCTAAGGTTTGTCACACGGAAAACCCTAGGCTCTGGTCTCCTTTGCGCTCGAAAGGTATAGGGTTTCACCTTGTAACCCTAGTTTGTGCTGGTATTAAAGATCATCCTCTGTGATCGTGATCGCTGCTGTTCGTGGTACTATTTGGAGGCTGCTGTTTGAGTCTTCTTTCTTGGCTTGGAGTCTTCTTTCTTGGGCTGTGCTGAGTGTGTGTTAACCCTAAGTTAAGGTTACATCACTCGGTTGGAAAGGAGTGGAATATCCTAACTTGGATATCTCTTGGTGAGCTCGTTCTATTACTATTTCTTTTGTTTTCTGTTCTGTGCATCACGAATTCTCTGTTTAGGCATTCTTTTGGGCTGGGTTAGGAGGACCAGCATTTGGTTGTTAACAGGGAGAGCCAACCCCTGTCTCTGTTTTGCATATTTGTCATCTGTGTGCATCACTTGCGTGTTTATTTGTGTGTTTGCATAAACAACACTGACTAATCCTTGATCTGCCAAGTGGGTGTGAAAACCTGGCTCTGGTATGTGTTGTTCTTTGTGCGTATGCTTGAGTGAAATCATTTTCTTGGTGTTTCTAAAATGGATGATATTGACCCTAAGTCTGTCATTCCTCCTAGTTCGAGTTCTATTGCTGTCACTGAAACCCTTGTGAGTAAACTTGATGCTAGTGATCCACTCTACCTTCACCCAAGTGACTCTAGTAATCTAACAATAGTAACAATAAAATTAAAAGGAACAGAAATTACATAGTTTGGGCTAATGCAATGAAATTAGCCCTCCAAGCCAAGAATAAAATTGGATTCATCGATGGTTCGTGTAAAACTACTGAAAATGATACTTGCATGCAATAAAATGTCATTGGTGTCCTTCTTGGTTTTAAATCAATGAAAATGGGTCGGGTAACAATCAAAATACTAAATCTGCATGTCAAATAACTCTGCATCTTCTTCAACACTACCTGTTCTACTCCGTCTCTTACTGCAGAGCAGATAACATCTACTTGGCCTCCTAAATGATAAAAAGCTGACACACCTCATAATGCAAATTTTGGAGGTATTTCTGTTAAAATGCAACCTGAAAATGTTTCTTATAAACCTATCCTTAACTTTGCATCAAAAAAGGACTACTCATCCTCCGGATGGGTTATTGACTCCGGTGCAAATCAACACATGGTCACGTCCGATACAAACCTTTTTAATCTTGTTGATGTTTCTGGTTATAAAATCACAGTTAAGCATCCTAACAGTACTGATGCTAATGTCACAAAAATTGGGTGTTTAAAATTAAACGACAATGTGATTCTATCTGGCGTGTTTGTGGTTCCGGATTATTTTGTGAATCTGATGTCTGTTTACAAGCTTGCAAAAGACAATAAGTTAGAGGTGGTCTTTAATGAAAACAACTGTTTTATCCAGGATTCTCTCACAAAGAAAGTCCTGGTGACTGGTAATTAAGTGGATGGTTTATACATGTGGGGTGACCCTTTATGTGCTTCCAAGGTGTGCTTTAATAGTTATAATATTGCTGATTTATGGCATTCCAGATTGGGACACCCTTCTGACAAAGTTCTAGAAATTTTAAAAACCAAATTAAGTCTTAAAAATCACAATAACTCTGTTCCTTGTGACACATGTCATAGAGCAAAGCAACACAGGGAACCTTTTCCCTTGAGTGATCACAAGTCCAGTGCCATTGGGGATATGATTCACCTAGATGTGTGGGAACCATACAAAGTTCCTAGTAGGGAAGGACATCGATCCTTCCTTACCATTGTTGATGATTACTCTCGATCTGTGTGGGTCTACTTGTTGAAAAATAAAGATGAAGTATTTCAAAACATTGAAAGTTTCTACAACTTGCTTAAAACTCAATTCAGTAAACTATTAAACTCATTAGGAGCGATAACGGAACTAAATTTCAAAATAATCAAATGAGTGACTTTGTAAATAAAAATGGAATCATTCTCCAAACATCTTGTGTCTATACCCCTCAACAAAACGGTATTGTTGATCGGAAACACAGACACCTCTTGAATGTAGCTAGAACCTTGTTATTCCAAGGTGGGGTCCCTATTCGTTTCTGGTCCGATTGTGTACTAACTACTGCTTATCTAATCAACAGGACCCCCTCCTCTGTTCTCAATAGAATGTCCCCTTATGAACTTATGTTTGGTTTTCAACCCTCTCTCAGTCACCTTAGAATTTTTGGCTGTCTTTGTTTCTCTACCATATTAAATAACTCAAATAAATTTGGTTCACATGCTGAAAAATGTGTTTTAATTGGGTACTCTGTTTTTAAAAAAGGGTTACAAATTATGGAGTCTTGACAAAAAACAGGTTATTTTTCAAGAGATGTAAAATTTTATAAAACAGTATTTCCTTTTAAAGAACATAATACCATAAATAACATACACGAACCTTCTGAAAATGAGATTACCAACTTAATTTTTTTAACTCATTTGAAACAAGTCAGTCTAAAAATACTAATGGTGAGATGCCCGATGATGACAAGAGGGATATGAATGAGATTCCGGTTTCGGATCAGCAGCCCAGCTGTAACATT
The DNA here is from genome assembly GCA_024085815.1 of Flaveria linearis. Classification (NCBI taxonomy): domain Eukaryota; kingdom Viridiplantae; phylum Streptophyta; class Magnoliopsida; order Asterales; family Asteraceae; genus Flaveria; species Flaveria linearis. The sequence goes on from CM044012.1 coordinate 59,605,969, forward strand.
CATGGCTCGGGTGAAGAGGCTGATTTTGTGCAGCAACATAGGTTCGAATCAGAACCAAATGAAGGCTTGACACAACCTCAGCAGCCCCCGAGCACGAGTGATGGCACTAGTGAGGCTAATCCAAACAGGAACAATGAAAATCTTCAACCCTCTGAGGGTATCGATGAACCTCGTGGTCTTACTAGAAAATCCTCATGAACTTCAACTCTTCCAAAAAATTAAATGACTTTATAATAGAAGGAAAAGTCAAGTATGGAATGGAAAAGGTTGTAAACTATTCAAATCTTTCTGCTGAAAATAAAAGCTTTGCATCTATTTTAAACAAAACCGTTGAACCAAAAAACTTTCACGAAGCTAAATCTGATTCCAATTGGGTGCATGCCATGAATGAGGAGATGGAGGCTTTAAATAGAAATAATACATGGACTCTAGTTGACCTTTCACAAGGAAGAAAACCTATAGGATGTAAGTGGGTGTTTAAAATAAAATATAAGTCTACCGGGGAAATAGATAGGTATAAAGCTAGACTTGTCACGAAAGGATACAACCAAAAAGAAGGCATTGACTTTGATGAAACCTTTTCTCCGGTTGTTAAAATGGCTACTATTAAAACTGTCGTTTCTCTTGTTGTCCAAAATGATTGGCCTCTCTTTCAGTTAGATATTAATAATACTTTTTTATATGGTGAATTGAATGAAGAAGTCTATATGTGTTTACCTGAAGGTTTTTTCTCTCCAAATGAGTCGAAAGTGTGTAAACTGAATAGATCTCTGTATGGCCTTAAACAAGCTCCTGGTATCTGGAATGAAAAATTAGTTGGAGTCTTGCTTGAACTAGGATTTATTCAAAGCAAGTGTGACTACTCCTTGTTTGTCAAATCTGTGGATAATGTATTTGTTGCTTTACTTGTCTATGTTGATGACATTGTGGTCACTAGCAATGACCTCAATGAAATTGAAAAAATAAAAGGTTTGCTAAAGAAAAAATTCTTGATCAAAGACCTGGGTGTTCTTAAATTCTTTTTAGGAATCGAAGTTATTAGAACCAAAGAAGGTTTATGTCTTTCTCAACGAAAATATTGTATGGATCTGTTAGTTGAGTTTGGGCTTAGTGGTTGCAAACCGGTGTCAACACCTATTAAGCAAAACTATGTTCTCATGAACTCCTGTAAAGAGGACGAAACCATTTTATCAAATATCACTGACTTTCAGAAACTAATAGGAAAATTGATATATTTATCTCACACACGTCCGGACATTTCCTATGCAGTTCAATTCTTAAGTCAGTTCATGCATCGTCCTACAAATTCTCATCTTAAAATTGCTCTTAGGCTGTTAAGATACTTAAAGGGGGCTCCGGGACAGGGTCTTTGGTTTAGAAAAAATAAAAATTTTGGCCTTTCTGCGTTTGCAGACTCTGATTGGGCAAAATGTTTACACTGTAGGAGATCTGTCGCTGGTTTTTGCATTTTTTTGGGTGACTGCTTGGTCTCGTGGAAGAGCAAGAAACAGGGGACTGTTTCTCGTTCTTCGGCTGAGGCTGAGTACAGGTCAATGTGTGCTGCATCATGTGAAATATTGTGGCTCATAAATCTGTTGCATGAGCTGTCTGTCTCGGTCAACCTTCCGGTTGATCAGTTTTGTGATAATGACGCTTGCAGCAAACCCTGTTTTTCATAATCGGACTAAACACTTCGAAATTGACCTTTTTTTCTTAAGGGAAAAAATAAGCGCTGGTATTATTAAAACTGTCCCTGTTTCTTCTACTAATCAAGTTGCGGATGTCTTTACTAAAGGCTTACTTGTACAACAACATAATATCTTACTGTCTAAGTTAAAGCTGCGTGACCTGTTTAGTACATCAAATTGAGGGGGGTGTTGAAACTCACAGTATTTCTTTCATTTAATTTCAATTTGATGTGTTCTTTATTTGTAGTTTTCTGTTCAGGTTGTTGCTGCTGTTATTGGGCTTTCTTGGAGTTATGGGCTTTGATCATTTGGGCCGAGATTAGCTGATATATGGAGTGTTTTGGCATCTGAAGGGAGTAACGCACATTTTGATATTCTTCACACAATCAGAAGCTTCTCTCGAACATTTGTCTCTACTAGGGTTTCATCGTGTTGATGAACCTTAGTGTTTTGTTCTTGCTTTCGAGTAGTGATTCATCTGGATCATCTCATTGTTGGTCTAGATCATATGTGACATTCGTCACTTTCAGGTCCGTTAATTAACTTAAAAGTTCGTTAACTCTTCTTGTGCATTTATTATTTTGCGTAATTTATTCGTCTTTCAAATCGAATCTTTTCGTATACCCGTTTCTTGTTAACCCTAATATTATTAATAACCTAAATTTGACTAATATTATATAAATGATAATTAATAAAATTTATTTACTAATTAGTGTAATTAATACTATTATTATTATTAGTATTATTATTATTTATAACAACATTATTGTTAATATTATTATTATTATTATAATTAAAGTCGATGGTTTAAATTGTAATTAAATTAAATTTAAGGGAATAATTAATCTAAAGACAAGGGTCCAAAGTGTAAAATTAAAAAAATAAATCCCCAAACCAAAACCGCCCTCCCCCATTCCCGAATGCTTTCTGTCGTATCTCCTCCTCTCGCGATTCACCACCGAAATCAACCATTTTGCCGCCGTTAAGCCGCCGCGGAGCACCATCGATCATCGTCCTCGCACCGTAACACGGTCTCGTCAGTAAGCACTTCGTTTTGTTTCGTTTCGGGTTGTCGTTCGGTTTCGTTTCGGGTTGTTTGAATGATTGTTTCGGTTGAATCGGGCTTCTTCGTGGCTTTGTACGCAGCTATTGTGTGCATATATATATGCGTATGTATGTATCGGTGTATGTATGTGTTTGTATATATGTGTATGTATGCAACCGTGAATATATATGGTTGTATATGCGTGTGTGCGTGTGTCGAGAAACAAAACACAGCAGCCGAAGGCTGCTGTGTGCGTGAGTGTATATGTTGTATGCATGCATATATGTATATGCTATGTGCGTGTAAGTACGTGCTGTGTACGTGTATGTATATGGCTGTGTACGTGTATGTATATGGCTGTGTGTGTGTATATGGCTGTGTGTGTATATATATATGATGTATGTATGCGTGCAGCATGTGTGTGTACCGAATAGGAACACAGCAGCCTTTGGCTGCTGTGTATATGCGTTTATATTCGGTTCAGTATTCTTCCGGTACGGCTGTTTCGGATTGCGTTGTATGCGTACATATGTGTATTGCTCGTGTGTGTATAGGTATGTGTGTTGATTTGTATGTATATATGCAGTTTGTGTGCTTGAGGTGTATGTATATGCAGCAGCAAGTGTGTATATATATTGTGTGACAGTGCGTGTATATATATATTATGTGACAGTGTATGTATATATATTATGTGTGACATTGTGTGTATATATAGAATGCATGTGTGGTTGTGTGTATAGTGAGGAAACACAGCAGTAAAGGGTTACTGTGAATGCATACATGTTGCTTGTATGCATGTATATATGTTGTTAGTATATGTGTTATCATATATATACATGTATGAATTGGGTTGTATTAGTTGTTAGTACTTATTGTTATTATTATTATTAATATTGTCATTATTATTATTAATACTATTATCACTATTAATATTATATTTATCTTTATTATTACTATTATTATTATTACTATTATTATTATTACTACTTATATTTTTCCTTTTACTATTAATAAATATATATATATATATGTGGATGAATGTGGTGTTTGTATGTGTTATATATATATACACATCTATTTGTGTGCGTGTCGCGTGTCAAACCGAACCGACCCGAACCAACCGAATAACCCTTTCTCGTCAATCACATTTAAAGACTTAATTGTAACTAATTATAGGTGTGTGATCGCTCATTGTTCACGTCTTTAGAAGCCCTTTTGTTCACTTCATTTTCATCTCAATTCAAGGTGAGTTTCACGGCCCCATTTTCATTACAAATTTTATAAATCTTTGGGGGAAAAGTATGCTCACTCTTTCTAGCTGTGAATTCAATTTATTTTGAATTAACGTGTTACTGTTTGCAAGACATATATTATGCATGAGTTTCTGTGTGGTTCTTTAATCACAACTATTTAACTCCGGTGTTGGAGCCGACGGACATGTATTGATAGTACTATCGGGTTGACACCCCCACCCATGTATGTTAGTATACTAGTTGAGACTGACTGTGGTTATGATCGACCCCTGGGTGAATATGTTCCGACAATTGCTGTGTGGTTCGTCATAGGTTTGGTTGTGATGCTCATGTGATATTACTTGTGATAAACTGTATACACTTATGATCCATAACTCATGCACAGCAACAAGTTTTCAATTTATGTTTAAACCTGTGAACTCACCAACCATGTGTTGACTTTTGAGCATATCTTTTCAGGTGATAATAATCAAAGAGGATAGCTAGAGCCGATGCCTTAGCAGAGACCCTCAGGATTTCAGTAGTCATGCATTAGTGTTATGACTTTCATTTGATTTCGCTTATGAATACAGGATTTCAGTAGTCATTCCAAAGAAGGTTTATGTCTTTCTCAACGAAAATATTGTATGGATCTGTTAGTTGAGTTTGGGCTTAGTGGTTGCAAACCGGTGTCAACACCTATTAAGCAAAACTATGTTCTCATGAACTCCTGTAAAGAGGACGAAACCATTTTATCAAATATCACTGACTTTCAGAAACTAATAGGAAAATTGATATATTTATCTCACACACGTCCGGACATTTCCTATGCAGTTCAATTCTTAAGTCAGTTCATGCATCGTCCTACAAATTCTCATCTTAAAATTGCTCTTAGGCTGTTAAGATACTTAAAGGGGGCTCCGGGACAGGGTCTTTGGTTTAGAAAAAATAAAAATTTTGGCCTTTCTGCGTTTGCAGACTCTGATTGGGCAAAATGTTTACACTGTAGGAGATCTGTCGCTGGTTTTTGCATTTTTTTGGGTGACTGCTTGGTCTCGTGGAAGAGCAAGAAACAGGGGACTGTTTCTCGTTCTTCGGCTGAGGCTGAGTACAGGTCAATGTGTGCTGCATCATGTGAAATATTGTGGCTCATAAATCTGTTGCATGAGCTGTCTGTCTCGGTCAACCTTCCGGTTGATCAGTTTTGTGATAATGACGCTTGCAGCAAACCCTGTTTTTCATAATCGGACTAAACACTTCGAAATTGACCTTTTTTTCTTAAGGGAAAAAATAAGCGCTGGTATTATTAAAACTGTCCCTGTTTCTTCTACTAATCAAGTTGCGGATGTCTTTACTAAAGGCTTACTTGTACAACAACATAATATCTTACTGTCTAAGTTAAAGCTGCGTGACCTGTTTAGTACATCAAATTGAGGGGGGTGTTGAAACTCACAGTATTTCTTTCATTTAATTTCAATTTGATGTGTTCTTTATTTGTAGTTTTCTGTTCAGGTTGTTGCTGCTGTTATTGGGCTTTCTTGGAGTTATGGGCTTTGATCATTTGGGCCGAGATTAGCTGATATATGGAGTGTTTTGGCATCTGAAGGGAGTAACGCACATTTTGATATTCTTCACACAATCAGAAGCTTCTCTCGAACATTTGTCTCTACTAGGGTTTCATCGTGTTGATGAACCTTAGTGTTTTGTTCTTGCTTTCGAGTAGTGATTCATCTGGATCATCTCATTGTTGGTCTAGATCATATGTGACATTCGTCACTTTCAGGTCCGTTAATTAACTTAAAAGTTCGTTAACTCTTCTTGTGCATTTATTATTTTGCGTAATTTATTCGTCTTTCAAATCGAATCTTTTCGTATACCCGTTTCTTGTTAACCCTAATATTATTAATAACCTAAATTTGACTAATATTATATAAATGATAATTAATAAAATTTATTTACTAATTAGTGTAATTAATACTATTATTATTATTAGTATTATTATTATTTATAACAACATTATTGTTAATATTATTATTATTATTATTATAATTAAAGTCGATGGTTTAAATTGTAATTAAATTAAATTTAAGGGAATAATTAATCTAAAGACAAGGGTCCAAAGTGTAAAATTAAAAAAATAAATCCCCAAACCAAAACCGCCCTCCCCCATTCCCGAATGCTTTCTGTCGTATCTCCTCCTCTCGCGATTCACCACCGAAATCAACCATTTTGCCGCCGTTAAGCCGCCGCGGAGCACCATCGATCATCGTCCTCGCACCGTAACACGGTCTCGTCAGTAAGCACTTCGTTTTGTTTCGTTTCGGGTTGTCGTTCGGTTTCGTTTCGGGTTGTTTGAATGATTGTTTCGGTTGAATCGGGCTTCTTCGTGGCTTTGTACGCAGCTATTGTGTGCATATATATATGCGTATGTATGTATCGGTGTATGTATGTGTTTGTATATATGTGTATGTATGCAACCGTGAATATATATGGTTGTATATGCGTGTGTGCGTGTGTCGAGAAACAAAACACAGCAGCCGAAGGCTGCTGTGTGCGTGAGTGTATATGTTGTATGCATGCATATATGTATATGCTATGTGCGTGTAAGTACGTGCTGTGTACGTGTATGTATATGGCTGTGTACGTGTATGTATATGGCTGTGTGTGTGTATATGGCTGTGTGTGTATATATATATGATGTATGTATGCGTGCAGCATGTGTGTGTACCGAATAGGAACACAGCAGCCTTTGGCTGCTGTGTATATGCGTTTATATTCGGTTCAGTATTCTTCCGGTACGGCTGTTTCGGATTGCGTTGTATGCGTACATATGTGTATTGCTCGTGTGTGTATAGGTATGTGTGTTGATTTGTATGTATATATGCAGTTTGTGTGCTTGAGGTGTATGTATATGCAGCAGCAAGTGTGTATATATATTGTGTGACAGTGCGTGTATATATATATTATGTGACAGTGTATGTATATATATTATGTGTGACATTGTGTGTATATATAGAATGCATGTGTGGTTGTGTGTATAGTGAGGAAACATAGCAGTAAAGGGTTACTGTGAATGCATACATGTTGCTTGTATGCATGTATATATGTTGTTAGTATATGTGTTATCATATATATACATGTATGAATTGGGTTGTATTAGTTGTTAGTACTTATTGTTATTATTATTATTAATATTGTCATTATTATTATTAATACTATTATCACTATTAATATTATATTTATCTTTATTATTACTATTATTATTATTACTATTATTATTATTACTACTTATATTTTTCCTTTTACTATTAATAAATATATATATATATATGTGGATGAATGTGGTGTTTGTATGTGTTATATATATATACACATCTATTTGTGTGCGTGTCGCGTGTCAAACCGAACCGACCCGAACCAACCGAATAACCCTTTCTCGTCAATCACATTTAAAGACTTAATTGTAACTAATTATAGGTGTGTGATCGCTCATTGTTCACGTCTTTAGAAGCCCTTTTGTTCACTTCATTTTCATCTCAATTCAAGGTGAGTTTCACGGCCCCATTTTCATTACAAATTTTATAAATCTTTGGGGGAAAAGTATGCTCACTCTTTCTAGCTGTGAATTCAATTTATTTTGAATTAACGTGTTACTGTTTGCAAGACATATATTATGCATGAGTTTCTGTGTGGTTCTTTAATCACAACTATTTAACTCCGGTGTTGGAGCCGACGGACATGTATTGATAGTACTATCGGGTTGACACCCCCACCCATGTATGTTAGTATACTAGTTGAGACTGACTGTGGTTATGATCGACCCCTGGGTGAATATGTTCCGACAATTGCTGTGTGGTTCGTCATAGGTTTGGTTGTGATGCTCATGTGATATTACTTGTGATAAACTGTATACACTTATGATCCATAACTCATGCACAGCAACAAGTTTTCAATTTATGTTTAAACCTGTGAACTCACCAACCATGTGTTGACTTTTGAGCATATCTTTTCAGGTGATAATAATCAAAGAGGATAGCTAGAGCCGATGCCTTAGCAGAGACCCTCAGGATTTCAGTAGTCATGCATTAGTGTTATGACTTTCATTTGATTTCGCTTATGAATACTGTGTTGAACTTTTGTTTGTTGGATTTCATGTTGGATTTGGTTTTGTTAAATCGATAGACTATGCTAGTCGTGGAACTGACTAACCACGACACAAGTCATCATTGTGTCGGGTGATGTCATGACACGTGGATCTTTGCATTATTTTGTCTCTGTAAACTAACCAGGTGTTATGACGATCCCGTCCGTTACATCCTCGTGTTTCCGCTGTAAGCGGGGGTGTGACATCATAGTTTTGAGTTGTTTTCTTCTCGTTTAAATCTGTCTTGGTACGAATCTGCAGTTATTGATCTTGTTATACGCTTACCATTTTCTGACAGTTATTCACGAACCGAATCGAACCGAACGCAGCTCTGCTTTAACTCGGTTCGGTTTCAAACCGAGCAGCTCGGTTCGGTTCGAATTTACAAATTCGAGCGCAAATTTCATGCTCGAACTCGGTTCGGTTTTAAACCGAGCGCTCGGTTTTGTTCGGTTTCGTGTTTTAATTTAAAACAAAACTAATAATTAATTCAAAAGTTTCAACTTTCAAGTCCCAACGCTAGTATTTTCCCCAATGCTTCTGTAAATATTTTTTATAAATTAAGAACCAAATCATCAAAGAAAAATCTAAACTCAAGATATCGCGATTAGGAATAACTGAACATAGTCGGACTTTGAACAAGGTCGGACTTCGGACTATGGAGGCGGATTGTTGGAGGATGGATGCACAGTTAGTCTGTTGTAGGTCGGATTGCCAAAAGTCGGGGTCGCATGTCAGAGGGCCGGAGGTTGGGGGTTGCATGTCGGAATGTCGGAGATTGGCGCCTCGGCAATCGGTAGGGAGGTGGGGGGATATGGGGGACGGTTGGAGAGTGGTGATGGGTAAAATGGTGAAAGGATTTGGAAATGTGAAGTGATAAATTGATTGGAGAATAAATATTTATTGATTTTTTTACTAAATAATTAAAACAGTGGTAATTGGTAAATAACTAAATAAATTAATAAATATATAATATATAAAAACTAAATTAAAAAAACTTCAAGCGAAACCGATCGAGCGACGAACGAGCGTGCTTTTGCTCGTGCTAGGTTCATTTTCAAATCGTTTTTCTATATTTATAAGACTAATTAAGAGTCATCAAATTTGAAGTTTGGTTCGACTGATCTGACCGATGAGTCAGCTATCTGGCTGGTACGTTAAGGTCTGCTTTTCAAAATGCATGTAAGGTCGTAAACCGTCAACTTAGTATTTCGGAACTATAATATCGTGCTAAAGCAAACAGGAGCAATACAAATTAGAGTTCATGTCTTTTTTTTTTGAACGGTGACTTTCTTATGAGTGACTCATGTCACATCGCCGGTGAGGCGACCCTAGCCAAGATCTGTCCCAGACTATGTTGTCTGAACCGGGTCCACGCTGGAAATGTCAGACTTGGTTACGGCGTTCCCCCGGAAACCGTACTGCCTCCACAAGGGTTGCCCCTCTGGAGTAACAGCCGGATGAAAACCGGGGTCAAGCTCTGAGAATCGGTCTCCGCAACATTGACTCAAAAGAAAATTCTCTTCATTGCTTTAGATGTCCCCAAACCGGTGCCAAGGAGGTTCGAACCCCTGACCTCCACATTGGGAGGAGGAGCTCTTACCACTTGGACCAAGTATTAAGGACAGAGTTCATGTCATTAACTAATTATTTATGTAAATAGTATTGAATTTCGCCAATTTATGGGTGTAAATAATAATGACATACGGAATAATAGCATTCTCACCAACTTCTCCATCCACATATTATTATATATATTAAAGATATAAACTTTAGCTACAGTACTACAGTAGCTCCTCCACCTCCCCCGACGGAGCGCTCCTCCACCGACGGCGCTCCTCCACCGCCGGGCCTCCTCCACCGCCGGGCCTCCTCCACCGCCGGCCCTTCTCCACCATCGTCATCCGCCGTCTCCACCGCCGCCGCCTCCACCGTATCAACATCTTCCATCTTCATCATCGCCAGATCCATCATCGTCGCACAACCACCAGATCCACATCATCGATTCCCAAATCCATACACTACACCACCATCTTCATTTCTATTAAAGAAGATGAAAGCATCCAATGTGAGCTCACATCGATCAAGTTCAAAACAACAATGGCTTCTACTCCCAAAAGGCGAATAAGAAACCCTAAATGCTCCCCCGTACAAACTTTACCTTCAATCGAACCACCCTTAAGCTTATTGCCGTCGAAGGTGGAGTTTTTCAAGCTCATCGCCGTCGTATCCGTCGCCATCGCCGTCGCAGTGGGCTGCAACTATATTGTCACTTTGTTCAATCGTCAGCCGAAGCCGTTCTGTAATAGCGATACGGAGTTCGATTATGATCTTTCTGGTAAGCAAATGTGTTGTTACAAGATTGTTCCTTTAAGGTTTAGAATGTTGTTTTGGTTTGGAATTATGTTTAGTTGGTTTAGGTGTTGATGGAAAGTGATTGATAAAAACTGAAATTAATCAGTGGTTAACCATTGTTCAATCCACTAAGTAAGCTAGGATCGAAAAACATACTTCTAAGTTGAAAGGTGAAACAGTCCAATGGATGATTCGATTGAATTACAGAGGGGCTTCATAGAAGAGGATATTTCATGCTCATATGCTCAAATAAGCTATTAGAGAGGAGTCTATAAGCACATATTGTTACTGAAAGTAGGCATTGTTTCTAGCAATATTTTGTAGACACGTTTGAGATGAAACAAAAGCTGAATTGACCCATTTTTTCGTATTCTGGTTGAACCGTTGAAAGCTCCATTAGTTAACTATGATTTAAAATAATTATGTTGATTTTCAGGAGGATTTTTATGCTGTTGTTGATTGGGCATACAAGATTGATCCTTTACGATGCATATCGATGCATGGCATAACAGAAAAGTATATTTCTGGTCAGAAAGCAGATGCAGCCGGATATGTGCGCCTTTTACTTGATGCACTGGAAGAAAGGATTACTGCACAGTTTACGCGCGTATGTTTTGGCTTCTTTGTTGACCCGTGTTCACTTATGCTTCTTTCTAATTTGTAACTTGAAATGTAGTTTGTAGATGAAGCTTGTCATCAGATTGAAAGGAATGAAAGAAACGTTCGACAAATGGGTGTCTTGTCATACATTCCCAGGTAAACTAGATAAATATCAAGTTATAATAATCAGTTTTTAATGCCTATATAAACAAATTTTGTTTAATCTGATTATTTTTAGATATTTTATTATGTTTATGCATCATTGTTCATTGATTATTGAATTTTATTTTGTTTTATTTTATTTTATTTTTCTTTTTTCTTTTTAGATTTGCTACACTTGCTACACGCATGGAACAGTATATCCAGGGACAGTCTAGAGATTTAGTTGACCAAGCATATGTCAAGTTTGTAAGTACCCCTGTTGATCTAAAATTCTACCTGTCACCATGTTTAATTTTTTAGTAAGATTAAATTGTTGGTTTTGCATATAATTATTGGTGACTAATTGAATATTGTTTGGCAGATTGGCGTGATGTTTGCGACTCTGGATAAAATTGCTCAGACAGACCCAAAGTATGCTGATATTATACTTCTTGAAAACTATGCTTCATTCCAGAACAGGTAAATATTATTTTATACAGGTGACATATAGGGCAGATCAGTATCCACAATAAATTTTTTATTTTATTTAAAGAGTTAATGCATTAAAGTGACTACAAAAGCCATGTAGTTTCATTACGGGTTAATTTCAGATATAGCTCTGAAAACCTGCATAATATCTTTTTTATCCAATAAAAATTTAATATCAAATATGCCATTCAAAATGCTTAAAGCTTCATATTTACCTATTTTCATTAAACACAATTTATGATGTCAGTCACACCAATTATTTCTCCTTGTAGTTCAGAATTCAGATTCTCATATCCTAATGCAAGTTTGAAAGTAATGGTATAAATGTCATAAATTTGAAAATTAGTATGTTTAATGTTATGATTTTTTATTGGGTAAATAGAATATTTTACTTCTATTTTACCAAGTTTTGCTACGGATAATAACAATGTCATTTTCTTTTAAAAATGTATGGTGACCAGTGCCATTTTTATGCAGTTTGTATGACTTGGCAAATGTTGTTCCGACTTTAGCTAAATTTTATCATCAAGCCAGTGAATCCTATGAATGCTTGCACACGCCATATCAGTATGATTATCTACTATGTAAGTTAGACTGTTGTTTATTAGTATATATTGTTAATTATTATCTATTCTTGGACTGCATGTCAATGAAGATGACTGTTCTTAAATTTGTGCAGCAATTTGAACGACTTTTTCAATTTGCTCGAAGAATCGAGGATTTGATGTACACTATCACTCCTGAAGAGGTTAGTGCATAATATCAGTTATTACATATATATATATATGTGTGTGTGTGTGTGTGTGAATTTACAAGTTACAACTTGCATGAATAGTACTCTTAAAGACACATGTTAATGATATAGGCTTGCTGAATAGTACCCTCTCCCTTCCCTCCCTCTCCACAATGGTAACCGTTACATTTTGTTTGACATTTGCGTTTTGATATTTGGGATCATGACGAAAGACCCCGCGCAACGCGCGGGGCAAAAAAAACTAGTTTATATTAAAATCATTATTTTTTCACTATATTTTTCAATTAAATAATACATTTTTTCAGTGACGAAACCAATGCATTAGGAGTGGGTGGAAAGGCCCCCGTGAACCAAATTTTTTTTTGAATTTATAGTGCAATTTTTTTGAGTTTGTAGTGCAAATGTTTAAAACTTTATTAATTTTTAGCCTAATTTTGATTGAAATGGAGACACTTTTACCGCAAAAGCCGACTTTTTTAACAAGTTGGGGGCACACTTTGTTTAAGTTTCAAATTAAGTTTTAGCTCTTTAAATTTAACCCCCGTGCTAGAAAATTCTGGCTCCGTCACTGCATTTTATATCTTTATCATTATATTTTTTATTTTCTTCACTCACAACCACATTTAAAAATAAAAGTAAATTATGAGGATTGTAACGTATTTCCTCAAATATAGGGAATCACGATAAATCCTCATAAATTTCCTCTTTACTTCACTCACAATCACTTACAACCATCCCTATAACGTAGAATACATATTCACATTAAAATAGAAAACGTACTAGGAACAATAGCTAGAATTTTATTTTGCGTGTAAAACACAAATAAACTGGTTAAGAAAACTAAGTACAACCGTTAAAAGTAAAAAAATTTTGTACAACCGTTAAAAGTAAATGTATTCGGTAAAAAGACGAGGAAATGTCAACGTCGAAAAATTATATATAATTTTATTTTTGGAATTTAGCCTAGTAACATATTTTTCTTTCTTCTTTTGGTAAAAAATAAATAAATAAACTTCAAAGGGACATGTCTTTTATAAGCATTTGTTTACCTTGTCTAGGATCGGGCGGCTATTGGATGTCATAAAGTCGAATATGATGCATTACTCCATTTATACCATGCATCCACCAAGTCTAAACGTGTTTTATTTAATTATTTAATTATTTATTTATTTAATTATTTAATTATTTATTTATTTAATTATTTATTTATTTATAGATTTATAACTAGTTTATTTCCGTTCAAAAAGAAAACAATAATAGTTTATGTTCATCACTAGTATAAGAAATTTGATGATAGTGAAATTATAATTGTGATTATTGTGATAGAAAATTCTTGTAATAGATCTTACTAAAAGAACAATTACCTTTTTGTTAGACTATTTATATTAGTGCACACTCATTAATTTATAGTTCAATCTCATGAAAGCAAATTGAAATTACCATATAACTAAGCCTCATAACACAAGGTCACAAGCCGGTTGGCTAATGGCATGAGTTCGGTTAAAATAAAAATTTTTTAAAGGTATATATTTGATTTGGTTTGGTACAAGTTTTGATCAAAATGAGATAGAGATTAGATCAAGTTAAGAAAAATAATAGTGTCAAAAACGTTTCACCCATTATATTTTTTATGATGACAAGAATGGATAAACCTATGATGTTGCAAGAAGTGACTTGTTGTCCATAGACGCTAAAGAAGGCATAAAGTTAGACATTATTGTGCACATAAAAGCCAAGCCTCCAACCTTGGCAACTTGGTCCATATCACCTGGCATTGGACTAGTCAAATCCACAGGCAGTTTCACAGCCACGACTATCACTTTAATAGATGCTGCATCGAAAAAAGAGTAAACCGCCACTGATTGTACCCCAAGCTTTAAAACATGTACAACTGCTGTTCATTACAATGCTTTTTTCATATACTAGGTGAAACCCAGATCGCGCGTTGCGCGATATTGCATTTTCTTGAGTCGTTTTTCAAAATGTGACTACAACATACATTAGGATACTACTGTTATTTACACGGTGAACCGGTGCCTGCTTTCTATCAGTAGTGCAGCAAAATTAAGGTCCGATTACATTCAATACAGGCTACCACATACCTACTGCTATTTACATAGTCAGCTGCTAGAAGTGTCATGTTAGCAGTGCTGCAAAATCATGGTTTTGTTTTGTTCATTATAGTTACATAACCTGCCCTAGCATAAGAGTTTGTGGGTCTTCTAATTATGCTGGTCGCAGCTGCTTGTTTGGCATGCTGATCAAGAAGGCTGCGACTCCAAAAGTTCCTTTGTGCAGCTTCCTAGTCTTCTTTTGCTTTTTTCCCTGCTGTTGGGCCTGTGATGTTAGGTAATATATTTAATGTTAAAGAGCATTATGTATGTTTTGGTGTTAGAATCTGTAATATTACTTCTTACTTTCTTTTTGAAATAGAGGGCGTTTTGTTGAAGTGCTTAGTTCAGATCTATGCAGTGAGCAAGTTCCTGTTGGTGTTGTCGGTGCAGGAGTATTTGCGATGGGAGTGCCCTCAAGTATCATGTCGACTTTTATGACAGTGCAACGCGTGGTTGCAGCTCGGTTGTTTTTGTTTGCTTGGATATGGAAAATAGCCTCCTTGTTCATAATGTTGTGTAAGGTGTTGTTAGGATTTTCGGTTTGCAGCATCTCCTCACATGTCATTCCAGCAAGTTTTGTAAATGGATTGTTGAAAATTAGTACTGAAATGCTCCCTGTATCATCAGAGATTGTGGCATTGATTCGGTATCTGCATGAGGATTTTGTTGTTATTTTATAATTGAGTGTTGTGATAATGTAAATTTGATAGAAATTTGATATCAAGAATTATCTTAAAGAATGAAAACATACATTTCTGTTGGATTTGTAATAGTTCCATGACTTGAGCAGAACCATGTATCCCCTGTTTTCATAAGTCCTTGATCACAGTTGGCGCATCCTATATTATGCCACTGTTTATCAGTATGTATCTCAGATACTGCCGCTTTGATGGTGAATATATTTCCCTGAAATTGTTGCGACTTTTGTAAGATCAAATGCTGTAAAAAAATATGATATAAATAGTGAATAAATCTAATATAGGTATGCCAAATAAGAGCGCATATTATTTTATCAAAAATGTTTGAAAGTTTTATATTTAGAGATGTTGTGGTATGCCTATTAAATCTTTTGAATCTGTGTTTTTGTTGTATATTTTCTGTCTTAAAGTTTTATCCAAAAGTTCATATCTCACCATTGTGTTTTGAATCTGTGTTTTTCTAACACCAAAACATACCCGGAACCGGAATCTGTGACGCTAGAAAAACCAAAGCACACAAACCGGGAGTTAAAACGGAAAGTACAAAGCAATGAATGGGAAGAAAACCTTTTACCCGGAACCGGAGGAGAGCCTTTCACTGAAAGAGGAGTGGAGCCGAAACTAACAAAAAGGAGGAAATGAACCCTCAAGAAGAAAAACAGGGGTTATGGGACACGTCAACAGGCAGATGATCAGATGCACAGCACGTGTCCCACCATCCTATTAAAACCAAGAAATAAAGAGCACCATCCGAGTGCCTCGAACCAGCGACCCACCAAAAAAAAAATGAAGCCCCAACCATCCGAACTGGGGAGCAAAGACACAACCAAAACCAAACATATTTTATTAATACAGAAACAATCAACGTGTAAAAAGAAAAAAAATAGCCAACCAGCATCCGACAAACAGACGCTGGTTACTGTTCATCACACTATGCTTTTCATAATAGGGTAACTAGTGGGGTTAGAGATAAAGATGTTGGTGTCAGTGGCGGGTGAGATGGTAGCGGAGATGACAACAATGATGGTGATGGTGTCATGATTGTGTAGGTAGCGAGTAGCGACGATATAGAAAATATATTTCAACATACACATATAAACATTTTCACATATATATAACTATAACGAGAGAAAGGTTCAAATAATAAGGTTGATATCAATTTGTATAGAAAAGTTTGTTAGAGAACAATTTTATGAATTGTCATTTTTGTCGACTTTTTACAAGTTTTTCTATTTTTTAAACATTCATAACATTTATGCACGATATCATTTTTTTATAAAAATGACATTATAAAAACGAGTGTTTTTTATATTTAAAGCGATCAAAGTATTGTTATACAAAAAGATAATAATATTTTTATATTTTTAAGTTCATATCTCACCATTGTGTTTTAGTGCAGTTCAATTTGTATTTTTGTTAGTTTTTTTTCCTGAATACTATTATGTTCTAAAATGATGGATTTTTTAAAAAAGTATAACGGTGGGATAATATTATTGTGTATTTTCAATATGTAAAACACAATAATAAAATAATAACTAATTAATCTAATACACTAAAAACAGTGACGAAATAACATAATGTCTTATTGTGTTTTCTTATCATAATTGTATTATTTTGAACATTATGACTTTTGAAAATTGGATTGGTGAAAAAATATTAATGTATTTTTAATTGTAAAACATAATGATAAATAATAAGTTTATATAACAAAACATTATGTTAACTTTAACACTATAAGTTTTGAAAAATACAATGGTGAAAATATATCATTGTGTATTTCTAATTCTAAAACATAATGATAGATAACAAATTCAAATAATATATAAAAACAATGATAAAAATAATACAAAATAATCTAAAACATAAAACACGATGATAAATACATATAACAAATTATTTAAAAATTTATAACACAATGCTGAGCTTGAATGACTAAAATGTCATCCTCTTTAAAATAATTTATAACAAACTTTTAGTTGTTTAGATTGTATATCATTTTTATTATAACCCTACTTTAATTTTAAATCCTGTAATCCTCAAACCATTATTTCTTATAATTTTTCAAACCTAGGTTTCTAATAATAAACAAATACCCTTACTCTTAATTTATCATAATGATAAGAAAAAATCTAATATGTGTGTGTGTAAAAGCTATATTAATTTGAACTTTTTATTACCGTTGTTGCTTTTATTTTTATGATACTAGTGGGTGCCCGTGCGCGTTGCGGCGCAGGCCGCGTGTGAAAAATACAAACAAATTTAATATCAAATGTTACTAATCCAAAAAACAAACAAATTTAAAGATTTTGTTTTCCAAATCATTAACAGATTCTGTTTTCCAAAATAAATAACTAACAATCTCTATGTTACTAATCCAAAAAACAAAGAAATTTAAAGATCATAAGCATTCTGTGAAGTAAGGACTAATACATTGACTTTAATATCAAATGGGTTTAGAAAGCATATTTGAAATAAACATCAAACTTCATGAATCAGACAAAATATGAATAGACTAAAGTTACACCTTGTTGTTTTCGTAAACAAAATAATCTGTATGTTACAATGCATTAGCTATGAACGCTTGAAATAATCAACCTGATGTTTATAAAGGTCATCATTCAAAATGACATCAAGAGACCATGAAAAGATCATCTGCTCAAAGCCAAGATTATGATGCTGAGTGGCTACTTTCTTCTTCCTCAGATGATCTCCCTCCATTATCGCCTATATATATCAAACACATGCAAATGGAAACTTGAATACCTTTAAGATGATGTATGAATCACCAAAGTAGAATCTATCATAATCAAATTATTGCAGAACTACTGCAGGAAGTTCTCATTCTCCATATTGAAATCCCTATAAAAGGTGTTCAAGGAAAAACTCCTATAAATTGCACAATAAAAACAACTAAATCATACATACATGTGTTAAGATATCATTAGTTCTTTCCTATTTGCAATGAAAGTAAACAAACAATATCAAATGGTTGAACAATTTATATAAAACAAAAGTAAAAACACTCAATAAGGATACCGTTTTTGACCGGCTCCTTAAAATACAGGCTTCAAAACTTTGCTTGTGCGGAAATCATATTTGTAATCCCCTTACACAAAGAAAAAGCAGAAGACAATCAAAGCTGTCCTGGCCTGCAATTTCAATCAAAACTTTGCCATATTAACTTTTGTCTATAAATGTGTTTGTATCTAAATATCATTTTCCATAATCATGCATTACATAGCCTTCTAAAATTATCAAGAATTATGGGGGATATGATCACACAGAATTATGGGATATGATCACATGGATGCTGATACTTCAAATGCTTATTTAGTTCTATTTTGAATCTAGTTAACTTGAATCTGGACCATTTAGAATCATGTTAGCTCTTCTAAATATATGCTTTAAACACCTTTTATAATTTTGTTTTTATATTTTCCTAACAGATCTAATTTTCATAATTTTATTGTTAAAATTGATTGTTATTCTCTTTAACATTCACACTTGATTCTCTATATTAATCACACTTAACCAAAACAACATATGATAAGAACCGAAGTGTCTTGATAAGATTAAAACAAACAAATAAATTCTCACTCTAAATATTTGGAAAAAAAGTTGTTAACATTTTGATAAAATTGTAACTGAGATCATCAAAGTGAAATCCAAATAAGAGAATCCGATGAAGCCAACATGAGAAAAAGAGAAATAAACATCTAAAACAATAATCAAATGAAATGTAATAGATAGACAGAATATAGACTCAAACTGAGATCATCAAATTAAATCCCATACAATTGTCAAATTCAAATGCAGGTAATCAAATGATCAAAAGGCATCATACCTGTGTTTCACACCTTCTAATTTCTCGCATAGAAACGATGACAGTGAAGAAACAGGTACCAAAAGATGGTGAATAATTTGTGTTTTAGTGGTTGTTTCCCAATTTTTTCTTGATGGAGTTTGGTTTATCTGTATATTCTAGGGTTCTAAAATATGATTGAAAGCTTTAGGGTTCAAATGAAAATGGAGATTTGATGAAAGTGAATTTGTGATAAAAATAACTCAAAAATAATAATAATAATAATAATAATAATAATAATAATAATAATTACCTGCCAGCATCCTCGGTATTTTTCCCGGCAATTCTTCCTTTGGGGGCTGATGATAACTGTATGAAGTTTTAAAACTATCTCAAATCAGAAAAAAATACAAGAGGACAGTTACAATCAGAGAGTAAATTGTCATGGCTACAAACCTGTGAAGCCACATCAACACCAATCTCATCTAGCACCTGCAACATAAAACACAGTAAATAAATAAATTTTGGAAAATAATTTTCTACTTTGAGAGGCTTATATCTTCATTCACAAACCATCTCTACTCTTATGACAGAATTGTCTTTTGGTCTACTGTTTTAGTTGTTCTCTTTATCTCAGCAACAAGCTTCTTTTCCTGTTCCATTCATAAGAAAAAAATCACCAGTATTCTTTATGACAAATTTATATGATTATGCATCAAACTCAATGTTCTTGTTACTTTTGCTCCAGTCTCACGAAGCTCAAAACATACCTCTAATTGCAATGATGTGATTTCCCTCTCTATACCTACATCAGAATAACATACACACAGTTCAAAAGCAGGATGTCCAGCTTCTAAAAGCTATACATACGCATGAGGTACAATATAACTCCCTTTCAGTTAAAGTTTTGGTACTTATTAACCGCTGTGATCAATCACATGTGAGTGCTCTTTTTTAATTCAATTATATGAATCTTTAAGTTTGGTGATCTGTAAAGCCTTTGCATACACTACAAACTCAACATTTTCATAAATTTAATGATATCCTATTCAGTAAACAACTTTAGCACTCGACAAAAATAAAGGATTGACTATGACCTAAAGTCAAATGAATGCACGAAATGCCCAAAAAGAGAATGGAGAGCAACTGTTGATTATTATCAAACTATAGCATAATCTATGTTATAATACTTGAATTGTTCATAACTTATTACATATTATAGTAAATAAAAGTTGATTACTTATAATGAAGCTCACCTCTAGTAGCATTGGACATTTCTCGTTTACTCTCCCGAAGTGCTTCTGAATCACATGACAAAAGAAAAAAACGTTAGTAAGTAATTTAAAGAAAATCAATAAGATCAACAAAGAAATTGAATAAACAGTCCAATCAAACACATCAAACTGATGTGGGTATACTTGTTCATGCTTAAATCATTCCAAAAACACGGAATTAAGAAGCTCACAAACACGAATTTCGGCAATTAAACATGAATCGGTAAACTAAATGAACAAACAATCGTGTAAGAACAACTGATTATTTCAACATGGAAATTAGGGCACAAACAACGTACCTTTGGGGGTGGGTTTCTTCTTAAAGATGTTCATGATTGATTGATTGATTGATCAGTGGACAGATTACTTACAAAGCTATATGTGAAGATCTTGATGATATGAATGAATTGCGTACAGATGTAACGACAATATCAGTTGGCCGATGAATCAAACAGAAGAAATGGTGACTTTGATAAGGTTTAATTAATGGAAACCCCTCAGAAAATCATTTGGGATTGCTTGATAATCCCAGATGGAAACCTCGTTGAAGTTCATACTTTTGCAATTTTGCAGAAGAAGCTTGTAGAGAGAGTGTGTTTGTGTGTGTGTTAACAGATGTAGAAGATCGATTGGACTTACAGGAGAAGGCTGATTGAATGCCCATGGAAGGGGAGGGCAGTTATGATGCATTGAAACGAAGGTTATTGCTGGGAACCGACGGAACAATCAATGCTATTGAAGTCGAGGGGATGGAACGCCGGAGGTCCGGTGTAACGGGCATGGAGGGGGATGACGGCCAGCTGAGAGGGCGCGTCTTACGGGAGAGGGTGAATTTACATCTCTACCCACTCAATCTTCTTACTCTAATAAAAGAGTAACTTGAGATGTCACGTGGCAGCACCATAATCATCGAGATGCCACGTGGCAGCACCACAATCATCACCACCAAAATTTTCCCGCCTCTCTCTCCTCTTAAATAATTACCTTAATTACTAATAATATTATTTAACATTCTTTTACATTTAATAAATTGAAAAAAAGAGATCTATTTATTAATATTATTTCTAAATAAATAATTTTTTATAAAATAATTAATTTTTCTAAAGGATAAAACGTTTTTAAAAATATTAAATATTTTAAAATTGGTATTTTCAAAATTTCAAATTTTTAAAACAAAAAATAATTACATTTGGGGGTTATAATAAGGAAATTTTTTAAAATGACATTTTTATATGGTTTGTTTTAAACAAAATGTTTATTTTTTTGGAAAAAAATTAAAATTAAAATTTAAAAATGTTGATATCACTGTTTTATTAATTATAGTCAGTCATATCGTATCTTATAATATCATTTATAAATAATAAATTTTATTATATTAATATGTTATTTATTAAATCCATGTAATACACGGGTTTAATAAAGCTAGTATGTTTTATATAGTAGTTAAGATAAATGCTATTATCAATTTATCATTAATGAAAAAAATACGAGCCTTTTTATGACAAAATTAAAATGTAAATAAAATCCAATCTAGAATTTAATTCAAGGATGTTGATCTGTGGTTAAATGTATTCACTATTTAAGGAAACAATTACAAAATATTGCAAATTATTAAATGTTTTAATCACAAAAATTGGAGCCTCATAAAGCACTTTTTTGAATTTTGAAAGAAATTTATATTTATAGCATCGCACAAATAGTCAACTAGACATCCACATATTCACGAGGAGTCAAAATCAAAATCTTGAATGTAAATTTAATTCTATATTTGAATCAATCCTAACCTACAGAATAAATTTTTTGCTTCTAAATGTAGATACTTAAAATTATTTCTAAGAGCATTCATAGTAGAGTCCTTAAAAATATGTGTGTGTGTTTCGTATATTATATGGAACTAGGTTAGATCCCATGTATTACATGGGTGGAATAAATTTAACTTTTTAAAATCATCTTCCTACTCTAATAAAAAGGTATCTTGGATGACACGTGTCAACACCACAATCATTCTCATCAAAAATTTCTCGTCTCTCTCTCCTACTAAATAATTACCTTAATTACTAATAATACTATTTAACACTTTTTTAGATTTAATAAATTAATAAAGAGATCTATTTATTAATATTATTTCTAAATAAACATTTTTTATAAAATAATAAATTTATTTAAAGCATAAGACTTTTTTTAAAAAATACAAACTATTTAAAATTGGTATTTTTAAAAATTTATTTTTTAAAACCAAAAATAATTAAATTTAAGGGTTATAATAAGAAAATTTTTAAAAATATCATTTTTATACGGTTTGTTTTAGAACAAAACGTTTATTTTTTTTGAAAAAAATAAAGTTTTAAAAAGTTGATATCACTATTTTATAACTTACAGTCATTTCTAATACATAATTTTAATGATATTATATCTTAAAATATTATTTTATAATTAATAAATTTTGTTATATTAATTTTTTATTTATTCAACCCGTGTAACACACGGGTTACTATAGCTAGTTATATTTATAATAGATGTTATCAATCATTAAAGTTAAGAAATAATAAATATTTAAAAATTATAAATGACATATAATTAAGATTAAGATTTAAAATTATATTTTAATATATGATAGAAGTTAGATATTATAATTTAGTAAATGTTAATAAAATATTTGCATAAAAAACTTACATTCTAGATATATAAGTTTTTAGCTTATTTACTTAAAATCCTTATCAATTAATATCTTAAAAATTACTTACGAGTAATTAAATCATTCAAACAAAATCATATAAATGATTTTAGAATTTATATTGGAAATTTTTAGGTTGTTTGACTATATTAAGAAATAAAAAATATTATTAATCTAATATGAAAGAAAGAAATACAGGAAAGAAAAATAAAAATTCAAATAAGTAAAGGAGAATATGATTGTAATAATTGTTGAAATTATTTAATTAAAATGTGTATATACGTTTAGTTAGAAAATTCAACACGAGAATGCATAATATTGTATCATGCGTCCTCAAAAACCTTAGTTTATTAGAATAGATGATCTTAGGATCCATCTAGCACCTACATATCAAATTCTGTAATTTTTATCTCCTTAATAAATAGCTCCAGTTCATTGAGCTCGGATTGTTAAGCTATGAACGGTTCCATATCAAGTATGATTAACGATGTAGGTGGTATAATTCCATGAGTAGTTGTTGATCAGGTTAAAAGTTACTTAATGATCATATATAAAACTTAACTAATTAAATACTAATTAAAAAATAACATCCATGATCTGTACATTAATTTAGTCCCTAGATCACAAAAGTGTGTTACATAGTGTAGCAACTTCCTTCCAACACATCTGAAGGCCATGCAACATACAAAATAGAATGAAGTTTTGTTTTCTTTATAAATGCGAGTCCTGGTGTAAAGAGATTGCAAAAAAAAAACCTATGCAACATTAAGAATTACAGAGTTATAACTCCAATATATTTCTAATCTATTATTAGAAAAAAACCTATGTAAAGAGATTGAGAGTTATAATTATTTAATATTTCATTTATAATGTGTAAATTGAGAGTTATAACTCCAATATATTTCTAATCTATTATTAGAAAAAAACAATTGATTTTTTCGTTAAATTTGATTTAGGGTTTTGGTTTAGAAAGATTTATTTTTACTATGTTTTTAATATTCAATACTAACTAAGAATAACTCAAATCTTTTTTTTTTTAAAGGAATTTTAAGTTCTAAAAATAAGTCCCTATTTACTCTCAGTTTTAAATCACAAAACCATACCCCATGAAATTGATTTACGAAATATTATTTGTTTAGCTTTTATATGAGTTTGAATGTTTTCTACGCTATTAATTAGTTTATGAAAAAGAAATTGTGTTGTTAGATTTCATATGAATTCATCAAGAAAATGTCAAATTTATATATCATTTAAATTTTTTTTATTATAACTCTTAAATTTAATTATTTTTGGTTTTAAAAAAATAACCTTTTAAAAATACCAATTTTAAATATTTCTTATTTTAAAAAAAGTATTATGCTTTAAATAAATTTATTATTTTATAAAAAAATTATTTATTTAGAAATAACATTAATAAATAAATCTCTTTATTAATTTATTAAATCAAAAAAAATGTTAAATAGTGTTATTAGTAATTAAGGTAATCATTTAATAGGAGAGAGAGGCGGGAATAGCAAATGGATGTTGGCTGAGAGAACGACACGTGGCAGGGTGGTTTAAGAGAGTGACATGTGGCATAAAAAACCTTTGTTTATTAGATAGGATAGATGATTTTGAGTGGTTGTGATTTGTGAATGAAGGAGAGAGAAAATGTTATTGTGGATTGGTATATTTGAAAAATCACTGTACAATCCTTATAAATTTTTTAATATTTTTTAAAGTGGTTGTGAATTAATGAGAGAGAAAAAAGTAATGATAAGGGTATAAAAAGTATTATTTAATTGAAAATGAGAGAGAAAATATAGTGATTTTTAGTGTAATTATATGAATAAAGATAAAGAACCCACTATGAATGCTCTAATGATTATGATTATGGGGACCAACCGACCAAGACCACGATCTTACTAAAAAAATAAAGTGTATTTTTTATTTCAGGAAGTTATATCAGTTCATAAAATTTAAATTTGTATTCCTTGTTATTAAATAAAAAGAATTTATAAAAGTGGTAGATATAAAAAGTAAATTCTCTTTAAAAAATCAATCTGTAAAAATATGTTAAAAATGTGGATTAATATACTTTTTTTTAAAACAGGAGACAAATTTCATTAAACATAAACATTACAAACAAAGTGCTTAGCAAGATGCTAAGACCGAAATGTAGATTACGTTAAGTCACTAATCACCATCGATTACACCACCTTTGCCAATCCGCGTCGCCAATCTTTTTATTTATTTATTTTTTTTGAACAACAAATGTACGAACATGTTTCGGAGAATAAGTGTTATCTTAATCGGACACACATATTTGTTTTTTAGCCAGAACTGCATCCCCAACTTTATTAGAAAGAAACTCATTGCTGAGAAAACTTTATTACTCAACTCTGAGCATTTTGCTCAGAGTAAAACTTGAACCCATTAACTCACATTATTTACATTTCTTGACGACTACAGAGGTTGTAGGTAGCTTTCCTTGGAATTTACGTTCATTGCTAGCCTTCTAAATAATTCAATTCAAAAAACTTATATTCAAATGGTCAAGTTCAAATTAGTAAAACTATTTGAAGTAGGTTTAGTTCTGAAATCGGTTTTATACTTGAATTGAAATCACAAATAAGTTTTTAAAAACCATAATTCTAAACTCACACGACCTGAAACAAAAGTTATTTTATTTTTCCATAATCAAATCAAATTTTAATAAAAAGAACTATTTCAAAATTATTTTTTTTTTTCTCCTCATTCCTTTTGTTTACCGTATACCGAACCTTTTGTCCTTGGTACTTTTGCTTACCAAAACTGAAACCTTGAAATTGCTAGAAGAAGAAGAAAGTGAAGAACAACATGTGCTCAACAGGAAAAAAAAACAAAAGAATAGTGTGTTGTATATATAGTGTAAACTGAGGCAAAGTTAATACAAGTTTGAAAATGAAAAATTGATGTTAGTTTGAAAATGTAAAGTTGAATAAACAGGTGACACTTTGGCTATGTGCTATGGAGGGGTTTTATCCACGTGAATTGTGGCGTTATCCTGTAATATTGCACCAAGTGACGTTAACTGGATGCTAACTGCGTACTGGATAGAGCTCCTGATCAAATAGTCCGACTCTATTGTGGATCAGATGATCGATGACTCTCCCTCACGCCTCTCGACCTCCCTCACGCCCGCTTGATCGTGCCCCTGATCGCGCCACTTGTTACGGTGCGCGCGACCAAAGTAGAAGGCCATGTGGATAGCGCCCCTGTTCACCCTAGGACAACACGTCTTATTGAAATTCCGGACAACCACATCTCTCTTTTTTCCTTCTCAAATAAAATAAACATAAAGAAACATTTCGTCAAAGAATTTATATATATATATATATATATATATATATATATATATATATATATATATATATATATATATATATATATATAGGGAAGGGATCAAATGTTAACCCTTGTTTATTGCGATAACCCATTAACCCAACTAGTGGTCCACAGCAAGCCACATCACCATTGTAACTTAAAGTTACAGTTGTAAAACTAGTGGTCCAAAACGAACGTAAAATTTTTTTAAAAAAAATATAGCAAGACTATACTCAAATTAAAGATATTAAAACGATCTATTTAATGGTGTAATTTGTTTAAAAAAATAACATCATACAAAAAAGTTAAAAACGTTATAAAAAAATGGAGGAGTTTTTTTAAAAATGGAGGGAAAATCGTTACATCAGTGGTGTAACCAATGTAAATGTTAGTTACAGCGGTGTAAGTGTTCGCTACACTAGGGTTAACGGGTTATCGCAATAAACAAGGGTTAACAAAGGAACCTTACTCTATATATATATATATATATATATATATATATATATATATATATATATTTATTTATTTATTTATTTATATATATATATATATATATATATATACACACACACCTCTTGATATAGAGATAGGAAAAAATATTTATAGGACACGTGACTTTCGCCCCACCTATATATTTATTTATTAAACATGTTTACTTATAATCTGGTGTTATTCTACTCTCGGTTTCTCGATGACATATAATAAGAGATTTTTATTAAATATATGCTAGATCAATTCTTGTTAAATTTTAAATTATGTAAACTTCATGCAATAGGTGCCAAACATCATTGGTAATATTTCTACTTTAGTAGAAGTGTTAAACATCATTTGTAATATTTCTACTCAATTGGAGTGATAAATTAGAATTAGCATGTAACCCCAATTTCATGTCAAGACTTCAAAGCAAGCTTACTGAGATTTTTATGCATCCAATATATATATCTTGTATCCACTATAGAGTCTATAGTCTTCCTTCTAGAAATTTGGTCTTCTGTTATACATACTTTACATAGACGTGTAGCTAGTATGTTTTATGAATATAATAACTTGAATTCATTTTGAATTTTCAGAATGTTACATACGTCATTTTCATATGGTACCCTAATAAATATGCTACATCCCATTGTCGACGAATGCAAGTAAAAATAAAAATATGTAAAATTTCCATACGCTTTCTATGTATTATAAATGTATACTACATAATATATATACACTTATTATACACTTATACTACATAAAATATGTAATATCACAAACACCATCATTTTTATTCTCTACATCTTATTTTTATTGTAATTAATTTAAGGTAATTTATAGTGTATGAAATAATTCAGATCTTTTTACAACAATTTTTACCCCTAAACTCACTTTTAGAGTAAATTACAAATTATGTCCTTTATTAATACACGAAATTACATGGTATGTCATTTAGTTTTAATAATTACACCAAATGTCCTTTTTTTTAAAAAATATGTGCACATCTATTGTCCTTTACACTAACTTTCAGTTAAATATATAATTAACTCAGTTATGTATCTCTCACATGAGGTTAATTTTTATCATTTTTTCCGCATCTAATATATTAAACAAATAAAAAATTTAATTATTTTATATGAAAAATAAAATTAAAAGACACCATTGGGTAAGTCAGTAAACTCGCATTCCTCTTATGTTTAATACCATTAAATCCATCGTCCCCCTTTATTTGATAACCTAATATCAGTTATCTTCACCACCTATAACATCTCACACACCATTGAAACCCCTTGAACTCGAACAAACAACGATGGTAAGATTAAAATTCCTAATTCACTTTTTGTATTTCGTTGCTCTTTGAATTTCTGGCTTATGTTGTGTGTTAACGAGCGATTCATAGTTCATTTTCTTGTTTTTGCAATTATATAAACAATTCAAAGAATCATAAATAATCTTCAAGTTTGTGTTCCTTTATGATTTTTTATTATTTGTTAGTGCGAGTAGTTTATAAAGTATTTGAAGATTAGTCGAATAAACACAAACCAAGAGTGATTGGTTTCACCGACTTACCCAACGGTCCGATATCTTTTAATTTTTCTTTTTCATCTAAAATTTTCATTTTATAAAATTTTTAATATATTAGACTTGAAAAAAATGATAAAAATACCTTCAAGTGAGTGGCATATAACTGAATTAACTGTACATTTAGATGACAGTTAGTGTAAAAGACAATATGTATACAAATCTTTTAATAAAAAGACATCATATGTAATTATTAAAACTAAAGGACATACCATGCAATTTCATATATTAATAAAGGACACAACTTGTAATTTACTCTCACTTTATATTAAAAAAACATTAATACTACTAAACTACATAATCATACACAAAAAGTAATTTAGATGATTATACAAAAGATAATATGAATAATAGGAGGTAAAACGTACTGAGAAACTGGATTTACTCCTGAGGGGTTGGGGATGTGGTCCCGGTTGGAAAACGGATGCATGAAGCCGATTAAGATAACATATATTCTGTGATTCAGTCTTGACCATTTGTCGTTATTATTATTATTATTAGAGTAAATTACCGTTTGCATACCTGAGATTTGGTGATTTTAACTATTTGCATCCCTACAGTTTAAAAATCCTTAAATACCCCCTAATGTTTTATTTTTGTTCCCATTTGCATCCAAATAACTAACGACGTTAAATAATTCTGTTAATATTTTATGAAATGACAAAATTACCCTTTCTCTATTTATCTCTTTCTCTCTCTATCTTTTAACCCTTAACCCACAACCCCACCCACTCCTCACTCTTTCTCTCTCTATCTCGGTCCAACACCCTAACCTCCTCCACCTCTCATTCAACAAAGATTCCGGCTGTTTCGTCGCCGGGACTGACAGTGGCTTCCGCATCTACAACTGCGACCCCTTCCGAGAGATCTTCCGCCGGGACTTCGACACCGGAAGACCATCAGAGCCGATGCATCGGCGAGCTCTCCTTCCGATTGGAGGTCAAGTCCTTGCGCCTCAGGCAGGACCTGATTGTTGTCATTCTTTGTAACACCAGCCTCCCAAGGCTTACCCCGGGGAGCGTTACGCATCGGGTATACAGAACACATAGTAATCAGAGAATACACAACGGAAGTCTAACTTTAATTATACATCAAAAGCGTATAATACATCTATTATAATAGGTAATACCATTACATCAGTTAACTATACTAGAGATCCAAATCTTCAACAATATTCTAGAGCTTTATTTTCTTATAAACTAGCTCGAAATCTTCAATCCCTGCAATCACTTGGCACCTAGGATGTGTGTCTATAAAATAAAAATATTTGGGAATCAGCATAAAGCTTGTGAGTTCATAAACATGGCATTCTTCAAAATTCAAAACATGTTATCATTGACTATTGCATCAAGCAGATACAGCCATGGCAAACAGATAGGAACAGAGTAAGCACAGTATAAATTCACATAACCAGGCTATGTATACAAACTCCACTAGCTAAAGCAGAATCATACAAGCAGCCCTCAAGCATCCTATCAAGCATTGCCACATATCACAGATGCTATTGATAGTCAATTCTACAATTATTACCAGTTATCAGTACATCACATCCCGTTTTAGAAAACAGTTCAGAGGAACTCACCTCAATCAATCAAGTCAGTGATATCGTCTTCTCAGGTTCACTGCTATCAGGTATTAATGTATTATCCTATAAGCAAAATAACATTACTTAAGCTATATTCTAGCTAGTAACAACTTTAGGGATGATTCGTTATCTTTTCCTATTTGTTGGTTTTATTAGGGCACTTTCTTTTATCCTATGCCAACCCTTTGGTACAACCCTTACTAGTAGGCATAACTCGGGCGTTTCCATCATACCCAAGCCAACCATCGGGGTTACCCAATACCTTCCCTAATGATAACCTTAAAGTCTAATAATAATAATAATAACAACTACAACACTAAAAATAACAAATAATAATAATACTAACTATAAAAATAAAAATAACAACTATAATAATAATAATAACTATAAAGATGATAATAATAATATTAATAATAACTATATTAATACTAATACCTACAATGATAATAATAATAATAATAACGACTATAATAATAATTAAACATAACCTTAAACAAGGGCGTACCTGAAAACTATCTATGGTAATTTGATGTAGAGTCTCCCCTACTCGCGCTCCTAGTCGCGCTCCTACTCGAGTACCAAAACGAATACTAGCAATACCCAACGGGGTATTGAGAACTCGGGATTCTCTTCATATTAGAGCGTTACCAAAGAAACTTATGTTCTAAATTCAACCTTAAGGTTTCTATTTATAGAAATAGTAAGCTGCTCAAATTTATTTGAGCAGCGATGTGGGACTTCAAAGTCCATGCGCCTGAATCGATTGAATTGCAATTCTCAATTGCATTGTATGCAATTTATATTATTATTTTATTATATATTATTATATTATTATACTTAATTCAGCTGCTTAATTCGTTTTTCTCTTATAACTTTTAATATACAGCGTATTATAAAATTTCAAATATATCGTTGTGACGAGCTTATTTTTCTCTACGAGTCAACCTAAGTTTCGTAGAAAACGGAGCAGGTTCAAATATAATATATTATTATTATATTCAAACGGTCTCTTATAACATAAAATTTTATCTAAAAACTTCAAACTTTAAATAGATAATTTATTCATTACTTACTCGTTTGACAATATATGAAATGCGGAGTTCATATGACCCAAATGCTCGGGTTGTTACATTCTCCTCTCCTTAAAAGAATTTCGTCCTCGAAATTCGAAGGTTACTCGAACAGTTGAGGATATTTGACTTTCATTTCTTCTGCTAATTCCCAAGTCTTCTCGGGTCCTTTCTGACCTTGCCACTGGACCAATACTAGTGGAATTATTTTCTTTCTTAATTTTCGTTCTTGAGAATCAAGAATCTTTATCGGTTTTTCAGTAAAGTTTAATTTCTCGTCTATTTGCACGTCCTCCAATGGCATCACTTGAGTCGGATCTGCCAAACACTTTTTTAGGTTTGATATATAAAAAGTATCGTGAATACCTTTCAAAGTTTCAGGTAATTCTAGCTTGTATGCTACTGGACCAATTCTTGCGATGATTTTGAACGGTCCAATGTACCTGGGACTTAACTTCCCGCGTTTACCGAATCGCATTACTCCTTTCCATAGTGAGACTTTCAACATAACATAGTCTCCTTCTTGAAATTCTAAAGGTCTCCTTCTGTTATCTGCATAACTCTTCTGTCTATCCTGAGAAGCCTTTAGTCGTTGTCTGATTTGTTGGATTTTCTCAGTTGTCTTGAGAATAATTTCGGTTTTGGTCAATTGATCATCCCCTACTTCTGTCCAACAGATAGGAGTTCTGTATTTCCTACCATATAAGGCTTCAAATGGTGCAGCCTTAATGCTGGAATGGTAGCTGTTGTTTTAAGAAAATTCAATCAAAGGCAAATGATCATCCCAGCTACCTCCAAAATCAATCACGCAAGCACGTAACATGTCTTCTAAAGTTTGAATTGTTCGCACACTCTGACCATCCGTCTGAGGATGATATGCGGTGCTTAAACTGATTTTGGTTCCAAGTTCCTTTTGGAAACTTGTCCAGAATCTGGAAGTGAATCGGCTATCTCTATCGGAGATAATGGATAAAGGCACTCCGTGCTTACTTACTATTTCATAAATATATATCTTAGCTAGTTTTTCTATTGGATAGCTCTCACTTATGGGTAGAAAATGTGCTGACTTGGTTAGCCTGTCAACCACGACCCATATAACATTATATCTTTTTCGTGTTCTTGGAAGTTTCGTGACAAAATCCAAGGTCACTCTATCCCATTTCCATACTGGCAACTCCAACTGTTGTAACTGACCGGCTGGTTTTTTATGTTCAATCTTAACTTGCAGACATGTTAAGCATTTCTCAACATACTGAGCTATGGATCTTTTCATATTAGGCCACCAGTAGTGATTTTGAATATCCTTATACATTTTGTTTGCTCCAGGATGTATTGTGTATTTGGACTTGTGGGCTTCATCTAATACCTTGTCCTGAATACCTCCAAATTTTGGGATCCAAATTCTCTGACCAAATCGTAGGACTCCATCCATTCCTTGAGTCAATAATTTCTGGTTACCCATCATTCTTTCAGCCTGAATATTCTCATCTTTCAACGCTTCAGTTTGAGCATTTTTGATTTTGTCTTTCCAATCAAGCTTGACATCTATCTTTAACGCTTTTACCCTAATCGGTTTAACTCTTTCCTTTCGACTGAGAGCATCAGCGACTACGTTAGCCTTTCCTGGATGGTATTTGATTTCACAATCATAGTCATTGAGAAGTTCCATCCACCTTCTTTGCCTCATGTTTAACATCTTTTGATTAAAGATGTGTTGTAAGCTCTTATGGTCTGAGTAGATTACACACTTAGTACCATACAAGTAGTGTCGCCAAATCTTTAAGGCAAACACTATGGCACCCAATTCAAGATCGTGCGTAGTATAGTTCTTTTCATGAACTTTTAGTTGTCGTGATGCATAGGCTATAACCTTGTCACGTTGCATCAACACACAACCTAAACCATTATATGAGGCATTACAGTATATTGTAAAGTCTTCATTACCATCTGGTAATGAAAGTATAGGAGCACTACTAAGCTTTTGTTTTAGAAGGTTGAAAGCTTCTTCTTGCTTTGGTCCCCAGTCAAACTTTACATTCTTTCGAGTCAAAGATGTTAAAGGGGTAGCAATCTTGGAGAAGTCTTAAATAAACCTTCTATAGTATCCTGCTAATCCCAAAAAGCTCCTAATCTCACTAGGATTCTTTGGTGATTCCCATTTCATCACAGCTTCTATCTTAGCTGGATCTACTTGTATTCCCTTTTCATTTATCACGTGGCCAAGGAATTGAACTTCTCTTTTCCAGAAGTCACATTTAGAGAATTTTACATAAAGCTTTTCTTGTCGAAGGGTTTCTAGAACCACTTTTAGATGTGTAGCGTGATCATCTTGGTCCTTAGAATAAATAAGTATGTCGTCTATAAAGACAATGACAAACTTATCCAAGTATGGCTTGCAAACTCTATTCATCAGATCCATGAATGTTGCAGGAGCATTGGTTAGTCCAAAAGACATAACCAAAAATTCATAATGCCCATAACGCGTCCTAAATACGGTCTTAGGAATGTCTTCCTCGCGCACTTTCAACTGATGATAACCTGATCGAAGATCAATTTTTGAAAAGTAGTTGGCTCCTTGAAGTTGATCAAATAAATCATCTATCCTTGGTAAAGGATACTTGTTCTTAACAGTTAACTTGTTTAATTCTCGATAATCAATGCACATACGCATTGAACCATCTTTCTTTTTGAAGAACAATACTGGCGCTCCCCAAGGTGAGGAACTTGGTCTAATAAATCCTTTTTCTAAGAGTTCGTCAATTTGCTTCATAAGTTCTTTCATCTCTGAAGGGGCTAGACGATAAGAAGCCTTCGCGGTTGGTTTAGCACCAAGTACTAAATCAATACGAAATTCTATCTGACGATCAGGTGGAAGTCCTGGTAAATCTTCCGGAAACACGTCTGGGAATTCACACACTACAGGTAATTCATTCATCTGCATTTCCTTTTTAGCATCTACCATGCATAAGAGAAAGGCTATGCATCCTTTCTGAATACACTTCACTGCCTTCATTGCTGAGATGATACTGGTCTTAGGGTTTCCATCACTACCATGAATTAGTAGCTTTTCCCCATCTGGCTTACGTACAGTTATCGTCTTATGTTCACAGTCGAGCCGAGCACGATTCTTATTCAACCAGTCCATCCCAAGAATAACATCATATTCACCTAAAATGGTCGGCATTAAGTTTACAGAGAATTCAGTGTTAACTAAGGTGATAACACAATCCCTAAAGATTTGACTTATCTTATCTCGCTCACCACTGGCAGTTTCTACAATATATGCACATTCTAGAGTTTGTGGTACTAAGTTCAAATAAGGTACTAAGGCAGTTGAAATGAAACTTCTATTTGCACCAGTGTCAAATAAAACTCTAGCATATATGTTGTTAATGAGAAACATACCAGCTATGGTTTCATCTCCAGCTTCTTTTAACACATACACTCGACCCTTAGACTTGTTCTGATTCTCCGTAGGTTGTGCTTGTGGAGGGTTCTTGCAATCACTTCAGAAATGTCCATACTCCCAACAGTTAAAGCATCTAAATTTCGAGCAGTTTTTTCGTGAATGATCACCTGTTGGACATTTAAGACATTTGGAATCTTGATACTTTCTCCAAGACTCATTTTTATCGTTCCTCCACGGTTTGTTGACACGGTTCCCTTCATTTCGTGTGATCTTTCTGTCCTTTCTTGGCATCTGGTTTCCATCCTTATTTCTCTTTCTTTTGTTGTTATCAGTCATTATGCCTTCTTCTTCATATGCAATGGCACTTAATGCAATTGCAGACTCATAGGTTTTGGGGGTAGACATTTTAACTAACTGTCGAATATGAGGGGGTAACCCCTGCACATATCTTTTTATGCGCTTTGCTTCAGGTGTTACATGCTCAGGAAGCAGTCGAGCCATCTCATCAAACTTGGTCGTGTACTGACGATGTGTCATGGCTCCGGCCTGTAGTTGTAGGAATTCTCTTTCAATTTTGTCCCTTTCAACTTCAGGACAAAATTTTTCCATCACAAGCTCCTTCAGTTCATTACAGGTTAAAGTAGCAATAACTCCAGGTCCTTTAGCCTGCTTAACATTGTCCCACCAAAATAATGCCTCGGACCTAAATGAGTGGGTGGCATACATGACAACTTGTATGGCTGTGCATCCACTAATTTCAATAACAGCTTCCATCTCATGGATCCACTGAAAAGTCGCCATGGCATCTCTTTTGCTATCAAATATTGGAGGTTCACATCCCTTGAAAGCTTTATAGGAACAGCCCTGCTTAGGTTCAGTTTCCATAGCAGCATCACCATTACCATTGGTGTTATTTATATGATCATCCTGCCCATTACCACCATTGCTCACATACCCTCTAGAGGCGTTCATAACCTCAGCTATAATAGTTGGCAAAGCATCTCTAATTATGCCAGCTACAGCTGCTTGGAATTGTGGTCCAGCAAATTGTTGTGACTCATGTTCAGCATGATGAAGATTTTCATGATCATCGTTCGTAGATGACATGATTTGCCTTCTACTACCAGGAGGCCTACCACGACCCCTACCATGAGTATTTCCTCCTCTTGGCATAGTCAAAGCCTACATGAGGGAGCAGGGATTTAGTATTCACACGATGGATTATGATCCAGAACATGATAGTATTAATAGACAAGAAATAACAGTGGCCAGGTGTCATT
The DNA here is from genome assembly GCA_024085815.1 of Flaveria linearis. Lineage (NCBI taxonomy): Eukaryota > Viridiplantae > Streptophyta > Magnoliopsida > Asterales > Asteraceae > Flaveria > Flaveria linearis. The sequence continues at coordinate 59,641,726 of CM044012.1, forward strand.
GCTTATCTATTGAAATTATAATGTTCTAGCCATTATACTCCATGGTTCACCAAAACCCATTACCCAATACCTATGCAATTAATCAAATTATCTTAAAGCATCTTTCCTAGTTTAAGTCTAGATACTATCTTTGTACCTAGTTAACTTAAACTATGGCTCTGATACCAACTTGTAACACCCGCCTCCCAGGGCTTACCCCGGGGAGCGTTACGCATCGGGTATATAGAACACATAGTAATCAGAGAATACACAGCGGAAGTCTAACTTTAATTATACATCAAAAGCGTATAATACATCTATTATAATAGGTAATACCATTACATCAGTTAACTATACTAGAGATCCAAATCTTCAACAATATTCTAGAGCTTTATTTTCTTATAAACTAGCTCGAAATCTTCAATCCCTGCAATCACTTGGCACCTAGGATGTGTGTCCATAAAATAAAATATTTGGGACTCAGCATAAAGCTTGTGAGTTCATAAACATGGCATTCTTCAAAATTCAAAACATGTTATCATTGACTATTGCATCAAGCAGATACAGCCATGGCAAACAGATAGGAACAGAGTAAGCACAGTATAAATTCACATAACCAGGCTATGTATACAAACTCAACTGGCTAAAGCAGAATCATACAAGCAGCCCTCAAGCATCCTATCAAGCATTGCCACATATCACAGATGCTATTGATAGTTAATTCTACAATTATTACCAGTTATCAGAACATCACATCCCGTTTTAGAAAACAGTTCAGATGAACTCACCTCAATCAATCAAGTCAGTGATATCGTCTTCTCAGGTTCACTGCTATAAGGTATTAATGTATTATCCTATAAGTAAAATAACATTACTTAAGCTATATTCTAGCTAGTAACAACTTTAGGGATGATTCGTTATCTTTTCCTATTTGTTGGTTTTATTAGGGCACTTTCTTTTATCCTATGCTAACCCTTTGGTACAACCCTTACTAGTTGGCATAACTCGGGCGTTTCCATCATACCCGAGCCAACCCTCGGGGTTACCCAATACCTTCCCTAATGATAACCTTAAAGTCTAATAATAATAATAATAACAACTACAACACTAAAAATAACAAATAATAATAATACTAACTATAAAAATAAAAATAACAACTATAATAATAATAATAACTATAAAGATGATAATAATATTATTAATAATAACTATATTAATACTAATACCTACAATGATAATAATAATAATAATAATAATAATAATAATAATAATAATAATAATAATAATAATAATAATGACTATAATAATAATTAAACATAACCTTAAACAAGGGCGTATCTGAAAACTATCTACGACAATTTGATGTAGAGTCTCCCCAACTCGCGCTCCTAGTCGCGCTCCTACTCGAGTACCAAAACGAATACTAGCAACACCCAACGGGGTATTGAGAACTCGAGATTCTCTTTATATTTGAGCGTTCTCAAAGAAACTTATGTTCTAAATTCAACGACTTCTATTTATAGAAATAGTAAGCTGCTCAAATTTATTTGAGCAGCGATGCGGGATACTGAAACTTCAAAGTTCATGCGCCTGAATCGATTGAATTTCAATTCTCAATTGCGTTGTATGCAATTTATATTATTATTTTATTATATATTATTATATTATTATAATTAATTCAGCTGCTTAATTCGTTTTTCTCTTATAACTTTTAATATACAGCGTATTATAAAATTTCAAATATGTCGTTGTGACGAGCTTATTTTTCTCTACGAGTCAACCTAAGTTTCGTAAAAAACGGAGCAGGTTCAAATATAATATATTATTATATTCAAACGGTCTCTTATAACATAAAATTTTACCTAAAAACTTCAAACTTTAAATAGATAATTTACTCATTACTTGCTCGTTTGACAATATATAAAGTGCGGAGTTCATATGACCCAAGCGCTCGGGTTGTTACATTCTACTTCAGCAAGATCTGCTGCTTCAAGATCTGCAGCAGTTGTTCTTCTTGTAAGAACCCATCTAGCCAATGATATCGGTCTGCTTTCTGTATATAGCTCAGCAAAAGCAAAGAGCAACTGGGCTAAACATATAATGCTTGTTAATATCCAAAAGACAGCAAAAATATGCCCTGCTGGAGTCGAAAAGCTTTTGTCTCCATAACCTAGAGTTGTTATTGTGGCAAAAACACAATAGAAGGCATCAAGAAGCTCCATCTTGTCAACTGTGGTTAAAAAGACAGTCCCAAAAACTATAAGACTAGCGAGCAAAATGAATAATATGGTACACATGTATCTCACTCTATTTGTTTCCATATCTTTAAGGAGTTCCATTGAATTAGGTTCTCGACGGAGGTGCATCGCTTTGATCAATAATATCTATTGATTTTCCACCAAACAGTCTGCAGCTCGACTCAAGCACAGTCCAACAAGGGCCATACCCGAGAGCACAAAAGCACACGCGAGTAGTTTTGTTGTAGTGCTATTGGGTAAAAGATCTCCATATCCAACTGTCGTCATGGTCACAATACAGAAGTAAATCGAATCAAGAATCCCATTTGTTTTCGATCCAGAAATCTGGTCTCTAGCGAGGTAAAAGCAAACGGTACTTATGCCCAAGTAGATGAACAAGTAGGTAGCTACCCTTTTGAAATGCGGATCGAGTTGATCAAAGATTGATTTTGGACCTTCCAGTAAGCGGTTGAAGTTCGAATCTACAACTATAGGTTCCATCGTTGGCGCGCTTCTGCATCGCCTTAATTTCTTGTTTTTGGTTGAACCCATACAATCACTCTGACCCTTGCCCTCATGATCTTCTGTTAGCAATGGTTCTCTTTCTCCAATACAATCCATTCCAGAGCTTCAACAAATGAAAAACAGCTCATCAAAAACAAAACCGAGTACAATTTCAGTTAAATTTCTACTAAAATTCAAAAATTTCAGTAGATCTGAAGCATTTTCCCTGATCGATACATGAAATTCGCTAGGGTTTTGTTCTTACTAGTTCGATTAGTGAACTCATCAGTGTGAAAAATTCACAAGATCATAGAATTTCAAACAAAAATTAACATCGTTGACGGTAATTTACTCTAAGAAATAAAGAGTGAGAAGTGGGTGGGGTTGTGGGTTAAATGTTAAGAGATAGAGAGAGAAAGAGATAAAGAGAGAAAAAGTAATTTTGTCATTTCATAAAATATTAACAGAATTATTTAACGTCGTTAGTCATTTGGATGGAAATGGGAACAAAAAAAACGTTAGGGGGTATTTGAGTATTTTTAAACTGTAGGGATGCAAATGGTTAAAATCACCAAACCTCAGGTATGCAAACGTTAATTTACTCTTATTATTATTTTTTGAAAAATTATAAGATTAAGGACTTGATCGAGGATAGGAGTGAGTGGAGGCGTAGGATCAAAAATTAAGGACTTTTAGTGGTTTCTGTAGCTACGAAATGACTGGGATTAATTGTTACGGGGTCTGATGTGTATGTAATACGCTTGGACCTTTTTAGGGGAAACTTGTGGCTTCCCTGATACATGCTTGTTCATTTTATACTTTCTTTTGGTGATATTTTATTTGTCGTCTGACTTGTGCTGTACCATATACCATATACCACATATCGTCTGTTTGATTATATGTTTATTCGTTAGCGTTACTGCTTTTGCTATCGAGCCAGGGGTCTCTTTGGAAGCGGTCTCTCTACCTATCTAGATAGAGGAAAGACTTGCCACCACCTACCCCTCCCAGACCCTGCTCTTGAGCGGGACATACTGGGTTTGTTTGTTATTATTTTTTGAAAAATTGCGGTTTGTCGTGATGTTGCTGCCGTGATGATGAATCCAATCGCCGTGATCATGAAACCAACGAAACAAACGACGTCGCAGAGAGGGCCACTCTTGTCTTCTGAATTATCTTGAAATATGGGCTGACCATGTATCATGTTCGATCATGTATATATAGAGATATGCCTCTCAAAACTATATATTAATACTTATTTGTACAATTATTTTTTCAGTTGCATTTCTAAAATAACTTTGACTAGTGGTACATAAATAATAGTTCGACCCATGTTAAGGTTTGTATTCAACCCATTGGATCAAATCTTGTTGGCTGATAAAATACGTTCATATTAGGTTACATACGTCGAGTTGTAACACTCTTTTACAAGTGACTTTTGTATAAAGTTAATTCGAGCCGTTATAGTAACGGTGGAGGGTGGATTAGACGATACTAAAGATTGATCTTGACTCGACTTGATTACTTGTATTTAAAAAACTTATAATCTTGATATTGTCTAATTTCTTGATTATTTCAACTTTTTAATGTCTTATATTTTAGAAAGATGTAAGATATATTGGCCGGTAAGATGTTATATGTCTGCTGTTTGTCTCGAAATTATAGAGTAATTAAAGTGTCATTGAAAAACAGAAGTTTTGTACCACATGCATTAAATATGATACAAAATTCTAAGCATTAAATAGACGTAGCAAAAAAGATGCATGATAAAACATGTAGCATTCATTTCAACTTATTTCTTCACCTAATTTCATAGTAGTTAACATTTGCCGGTCATGTGTTCCAACACGTGCCTTGCATTACATAATAACCTAACTACATTAAATAACTTTTTCCACAGTAAATAATAAGTTAATAACATAACAACTCATGACCCGTAAAAACCAAATCTTCTAATTTTAACACTCGTAACATAACACGCAAGTTTCATCGACTACTATATAAAACTTTTAAATCCCCCGTTATGTTTAACCATAACGGTGTCTCCACATATATAATATTTTATACATCAAAACTATAATAAAATAATATTTCCGTACAAAAAGTTGCTGAATAATAAACTTATATTATAACCAGCAAGTGATCCGTATACGTTATTTTTAAAGAACAACGAGAGGATCCGACCCGAAAATATCTCCAAACTCTTGAAGGTAATCGTCTTCGGTCCAACACGGGGATCCGAACGCGAAGTCGTCGGAGCACCCAAGAAGCGTTTCCAAGGGGTCGGACTCTTGAAATACAGTATCCGACAAGGTCGGGTCGAAAAAATCCGGTCCGAAACTGGGGAAATCGAAGATATCGGAGGTGGTGAAATGGTCGTCCGACGGCCGGAAATCGAGAAACTCACCGGCATTTTCGCCGGAGTTGTCGCCGGCGATTACTGGAGGTTCGTTAGCGAACTCGTGAAGAGGACTGTGGTGAGTCGACTCAGCGACACACTCGTCTGTTGAAGATGAGGAGAATCGGAGCACTGATTTGGGCGATGAAACGTTGTTGTTCGTTTGTGACTCTTCGCCGGAGTTCTCGCCGGAGTTGTAGCCGGAGTCGACCGACGATAGCTTCTTCTCCGGCGGAGGGACGGTGAAGTTCGTAAGCGCGTGGGGGCCACGCAGCTGAATAGCAGCATTATCATACACCATTGCAGCTTCTTCAGCAGTGTCGTAAGTCCCCAACCACAGTCGGATCCTCCGGGTCGGGTCTCGGATCTCCGCCGCCCATTTCCCCCACGGCCGCTGCCGTACGCCGCGAAACTTCTTGTCGGAGCTAACCTTCAACCGTTTCTTCGCCGGAATATTCCCTTTCGCCGCCGCATTCTTCCTCCGGCTAACCGGAACCCTACTCAAACCCTTATCACCAGCTTCAATCGCATTACAGTTAACATCAGTGTTAATTGTAACCTCATGAACAAACTTCTTCACTCTCCTCCTGTTGAATAACACCTCACCTTCATCTCCAGAAGAATCAGTAGCATAAGCATCAGCAACCGAAATCCTCACAACTCTACCGGAGGCTTTTTCTCCGGTGGGTGACACCGAATTCGTGTGCATTGTAACGTGGGTTTTGTGCTCAGTGAACTTAACAGACGAAAAATCACGTGGGTTCGCCATTATCATCACCAGAGTTGAGATTGTGATCAAATTGGCATTGAAACGAAGGGGTTTATAGATGGAAAATAGAAAAGGCGTAGATTCGTTCACGATAGGAGAATAAATAAAGAGGGGGTCGGAATACTCGTGCGAGAGAGAAGATTAAAGATGAAATCTCAAAGGGTGTGTTAAAGTTGCAGAAAAAGAAGAGAGAGAGAGAGAGGTGTTGATAAAGTTATGAATGGTAAAACCGAAGAATTAGTTTCTTTTTGCCGGAAAAAGGAAAGGGGTTGAAGGAATCAAGGAATATAAGTGTGTTTCCGGTGGGTGAAACTTACAGACGGTGGTATTAGTATAGTGTGTGAGTTTTTCCGGTGGTGCAGAAAGAGAGAAAATAATAATAATAATAATAAATGGTGAAGACGATGATGATGATGATGATGAAGAAGGTGAAGGTTTGCCGTGAAGACGGAAATGGTGTCACCTGCGTGCTTTTTTATAGGATCCTGCCACCCGCAACTCTTTTCTTTTTCACTTTCTAAATATCTTCAAATATGTTTTATATTTTTTAAAGGGGTTTTCTATTTTGTTACAAAATAAATCATGTTTATTGTTTTTTTACTTGGCTAGTTACTAGTTACTAGTTATTATCTTTCTAAACTTATTTCATAAGTCAACATTTTAACTTTTATTACTTCAATTTACATGTTCATCCACATTGTTTTGTGAGGTCTAAGCGTAGAGAGCGTCGTTGGAGGCTCATGATACGCTATCACGGCCGGGAACACTCGTCATTTTTCGTGATAGGTGTGTTATTATCTTGCTCGATACCAACTTCACGACGGGTGAGAGTTTAACCTCATACCTCCCCACACCAAATTAGCCGTTGACAATGACCCTTTTCTTTCAAAAAAATTGGATTTTATATAACATGATTTAAAAGAACAAAACTTTGAAGAGGCCGATGCCCCTGATGTAGAGATAATTAAACAATAATGTCAAGTGAATCGTATGAAAATATGCAATTAGAGAAGTGCATAATAATCCTAAAGTCAAAATAGCCGAACATCTGTGGAGAAATCGTGTAGATTTAAAATAAAAATCTTATATAATGTTCAACATTAATATTTATGTAGTCTTTTGTAATTGTTTCATTAATATTAATAATGTTTAGTTGATATTTTTTTTGTTAGGATATTACATTTATGAATATTAGTTTAAAAAATTAATATAAACCTAAAATTTATTAACTAATGATTAGACTAGCTAAATTATTTGGTAGATGCTTTTTTTTTTAACGACCAACGAATAATTTTTAAACCCGGTCACCCGGGTAAACCTATTGACGAAATGCCACCCATGCCTGCGAACACAGACAACGCTGGTGACCCGCGGCTCGCCCACCATTCCAAGGGAAACCCACCACCCAAAGGCCCACTGTGGTAAAACTCTTGGCCCACTTGGAGCATATTGCACCTAGTGAGACTCCAACCCATGACCTTCACTTTGGAAAGTCATAGGGTGTCTCCTCCTAAACCAGTTGATCTAGGACTCGTTGACATTTGGTAGAGACTTTAATTTTTAAATAGAAGGTTTTGGGTTTAAATCCAAGCATAATGTAGCTTAACTTGATGTAATTTAGGAGTTGGTAGTTTGTTGTTAAAAAAACTTATAATTAGACAATGATTAATCTTATATAATTTTTTTATAGTAGATAAAAAGATATGTTAATCTTAGGCTTCGGGAGTTTTTATTTTCTCAAGTGTAATCCAATTTATATTTTTCTTATACTTGCATTGCATGCTTAATTAACCCTTAGCAAAAACAATATCATTGTGATATGATTAATTTGAAATCATTAATGATCTTGAAGTTTATTTTGATTTGCTTTGTCAGGCAACCTATATTTTAAATATTCAACCATGTATCATAGCTCAGAGAAGGGCACGTTTGCTGGTGATTTAATTGACAATATGTCTTGCGACATAGTGTATATATGTACGTACGTGTGTGTATATATCCAAAAGATAGATACAAAATGAATAGTTTCTTAAAATATGCAGTAACTATTGGGTTATTGATTAAATTAAATTAAATTTTTAACAATAGTATTTGCGGTAACATGTCGAAAACAATTGAAAATCAATAACATATAAGGGGCATGGAGGGTATGTGTCCATTGTGTTAACCTTATACAATCACCCATTCTTTTAAATTTTAATAACGCTTATATACATTTTACTATTTAATAAAAAAAACTTCTATCATAAAAATCAAGAATTTTATTTTATCTATATATAGTAGTGTTGTATATTTCTTTTAAAAAATGAGATTTTTCTAAAAAGATGGTGCAATATTTATACAGTTACTCCATTTACATTGTGTTGATATGCCATTTAAATGATGTGAATAGGTGTCTAGGTCTGAATAGGTTTTCAATTAGCATTAACATTGAATGGTTATAACATTTTACGATAATTTAATTATTTGGTTAAGCAAATCGTGGCTGATATGTGTTAATGATGTTTGGTAACTGAAGTATTGAACCTTACAAGTATTTAGGATCAAATGGTAGTTTATAATAAAAAAAATTCAAGTATAGTGTAGCTTTGATGGTTTCATCTCACTATGAAAAATCATTATAAACTAGATTGACAAAAGTAGCCTTTTTGCCATTTTCCATTTTCACAAGATGTGACCACGGGAACTTGATTCTCACAACATGCGTATTAGTTTATTTAGTTAAAATAAAACCTAAGCAAATATAAGTTTATTAAAATTATTTTAAAACAAATGTAGTGGCTATAAAGTTTATTTAGTTAACAATCGTCAAAAGTTAGAAAAAATAAACCCACTCTCCCTTTTAACGTCTATTTAGGGCTAGGCAAAACATGGGGTTGAAGTTTGCTTTAACTATAATGTAGTGCCTATAATGTTCAATTACGATTTATTTGTCAACCAACTTTGATAACTACTTCAAGAAACATGTATTCACCTAACGTGTTTAACGTATAAAAATAGCCATATGAGCCGTATGAGATTGTTGTGCATCTTATTTAAATAAAGGTATTACACACCTTAGTACGGGTTTAAATTTAATATAAGTATTTATGCTAGTGTACAAAATCTTGAAAAATATTAAAGTGTTGTAATTTTATAAATTTGAATCCGGTTAACGTGGCGGTATTTAGAGTGAGGAGCAACGTGGTGACTTGTGGGAGGCAGCATCGATTTTCGCGCTTTTTTATAAACGGCCGTTACGCTCTTCTATGCATTGCCTCTGCCCCTTGCATTTTATTTTATTTTTCACTTCTTTATTTGTTACTTCAAATATGTTTTATAATAACGTTTACAGTTAGAGCGGCAAGACCTTCATTGAGATTATATGTTTGTCTTATTTATCATCGGTGAGTGTAAATTAGTTGTGATGTACTTCTATGCAATTAAGAGTAGATTGGATTATAAAAAAACAATTAAACAAAAACTACTTTTAATTAGCTTTGAATCTATATAGTTTTCAAAGAGTTTTTGACTCTTGCCAGTAAACTAACAACCCAATTAAGGGAAAACCAATGATTTTTAGCCCGAGTGGTTGAGGTGATGCACCCCAATACTATATATAATAAGTAAAGGGTTTTGTTCAACTTTCACCTAAAATAAAATAAAATAATAACAATAACAACAACAACAACAACAATAATAATAATAATAATAATAATAATAATAATAATAATAATAATAATAATAATAAAGGGTTTTAGGTTAGGCTAGAGGATTTACTCATCAAAGGTGGGTTTGATCCCGAGGGTGGTCCGTCTCAGGTTTGGAGCTGATAAGAGATGATTGATGTACGAGCTTACCTACGTAGACTTACCAGCCTAGTGTCGTAAGATTCCGTACTCAAGAAATAAAGATGACTGCGAGGCCTAATGACCTATCAGTGAATCCAATTAGCCGTTATAAAAGTGATTTCTTTAACTACAACTACTTCGATAAATTGAGCATTAGCAATTTTAACCATACCACTTATCTTTATATAGATTACATTAATATAATTATAATAAAGTATTAGTCGGTAATTACCCTAAATAGTTCTAAATATTTAATCATGTTTCAAAAAAATATTAGAACCACGTTGCTCATGCAATATAATTTTAATCGTTATTCATTAAGCTAATAAAAAGTGTTATAGTATTTTATTGAAAAACATATTTTTAGATTGCCTTTCTATGATAAGGTTGGGTGTTGGAAGTTTTACGAGTCACTAGCAGAGCCGTCATTTAATTGGTTGTGTATGGAGTAATGATTTTCTAATGCAACAAGAAATTATGATACAATCCTAAGAAAAAATTAACAAATTAGGGATCATAATAACAGTTAGATTAGTTTTAAGTGAAATTGATGTACTCATTTTGCTGAATGAGCCTAGTAGGCTAACTAGATGACCCCTTTTTTTTATAACTCTTATAAGGTATTTTGTATTTTTTTTGTCAAAACTTAAACTTTTTTTTGAACGGCCAACGAATAATTTTTAAGCCCGGTCACCCGGGTAAACCCATTGGCGAAAGGTCACCCACGCCCGCGAACACAGACAGCGCTGGTGACCCGGCTCGCCCATCATTCCAAGGGAAACACACCACCCAAAGGCCCACTGTGGTAAAACCCTTGGCCCACTGTGGTAAAACCCTTGGCCCACTTGGAGCATATTCCACCTAGTGAGACTCCAACCCATGACATCCACTTTGAAAAGTCATAGGGTGTCTCCTCCTAAACCAATTGATATAGGACTCATTGACGTCAAAACTTAAACTTGATACTTATATTATGTTAATACTAATAAGTGACATGAATGTCAAGATCTGTAGTTTATGAGCGAGTCTTTAATAGATATCTATATACAGTGAGTAAAGATTTATAGTGTTAGACCAGTAATGTAAAAAAGATTTAAATTAAAAGGGTTTGGTTTATGTCAACTCACGAATATAAAAATTATGCTATAGTTGTGTTAGACACCCATCAATTTACAAGTACGACCTCTTTCTTTTTTAACGAAAACGAATAATTTTTAAGCTCGGTCACCCGGGTAAACCCATTGGCGAAAGGTCACCCACGCCCGCGAACATAGACAACGCTAGTGACCCGGCTCGCCCACCATTTCAAGGAAACCCACCACCCAAAGGTTCACTGTGGTAAAACCCTTGACCTACTTGGAGCATATTGCACCAAGTGAGATTCCAACCCATGACCTCCACTTTGAAAGCCATAGGATGACTTGTCCTAAACCAGTTGATCTAAACTCATCGGCAAGTATGACCTATTCTAACACTGCTAATGTAAATTGGTTGTTAGATTCACCATGATAAAGATTATAGATATTTCATATGTCTAGGGTTTTCCCACCGAGCTCTTAGGCCTTAGAATAATACTGGCCCAAACAATCTTGATTATTTAAAAACAGGCTTTATTCGAATTCATGGTTATTAATCTTTCTAATTTAGTAAAAGGTTATAGATTTTCATGATTTGAATAAATAAACGAAGCTTAATTTAGTTGAATTTATAAAATATGTTTTGCATAAGTTCACAAAGTATTTTCTGTTTGCTTTTAACAAAGATGCTCCCATACCAACTTGTTGAGTATATTTTCTTAATAAAGTATGATTCAAAAAATTAAATTTTGGAATTATTAGGCAAAAAGATGGTTGTTTGAACACTTTTAAGCTAAAAACCAAGTTATGCATAGGTGTCAATCAATGATTGGCAGTAGTTAAGCTCTCATATTCAAAGGTTTCATTAAGGAAATTCTTAATGATGCTAACATTCTTGTCTTTTAGAAAAAGGAATGATTTTCGTTAATATTTTGGAATGTCCAACCACATGCCGTTTTGTTTCCTAATGAATTTGGATCATATCATACCATTTTCTGCTTAGATAAATGTAGATGGCATTTATATACATGAATGTTAAAAACGGGCTCGGTTTTTGTCTTTTTAGGGCACCGTCCTAGTCCAAGTAGAACAACGGTCCAAAGAAATCTAGAATACATTTGATAACGTATATGCAAGTTTGAGTAACATATTATTGCAGGCGGATCAAGGCGACAAATTCAGAGTTTAAGAGTTGTTGTTTGTCCTAAAAGACACATTGGGTTTTGTCCTTTCATTTATGTAAGCAAGTCGTTAGTTTTATACTGTTTATTGAACTAAAGAGTGACTAGTATGGTCATCGTACACTAAATTTTGTTTTGAAATGTACAGTCAAAACGCGTGAAGGGATATATGTCCGGCCAACTAAGATGTTATCATCTTACCAAGGCGTTCCATTTACATACTTAGATTACAGCCCATCATAATTTAAAGACAATATTTTCATTTACTAGTATTTGACCAATTTATATCTTGCAATACACGATATGTTCAATATATGCATATTTACACATATAAGTAGAGGTGGAAAAGTAACTCGTTTTTATAGAATCTTAAATCAAGCATGAGTTAAAACAGATGAAACCGGATTGACGCATGTAACAACAATAGCAACAACAATAATGATATTTTTCAAATAGACAGCTAGCCCAGGATTTAATGAATACTTGCACATATTTAGACGATTCTTGATTTATTAATAAACCCTTTTAAAAATAGAATAGACAAACTTAGATCATTTCTAAAACAAATAAGTAAAAAGTCGTAACCGCTGCAAATAGATAAAGGTGTCATTTGAACATTTTGGAAACCAATAATCGAATTATGTGATTGACGAAATAATACTTAATGATTCTTTATGTTAAGCTTAAGCTTGGTTGACCATTTCTTTTTTCTTTATTGATATTAATGTTGACCATCATTAGATATGAGCAAGAATAAAAAAATTCTAATAACTGATATTAGAATTGATATTAGAGTCATGATTTAACCCAATGTGAAGGGATATCATTTAGTGTTTAATTTTGGCTCAACTATTTTGTGGGCTCACTTGTAGCAAGCGGATGTGTGTTGATTACTTGTATAAAGTATTTTTAACATGTCTATTGATTAGCCAGTTTTTCTATTACTAATTAAATGCTTCCAAAATGAAATCACATAGAATGTATTGGTTTATTTATGTATAAGCTAGTATATAATCATACAAACACATGCCACCGTCTTAGGCTTCGCATCTTTCAGTGAACTCGCCACAGTGGCCTTCATCTTCATCATTGCATCAATTTCCGATCAGGTCATGTCATCGCTCTCGTCTTCTTCTAGCACTCTCTTGCACCTCATCCTCTCTTTCTCACTCGCTTCCTTTGTTTTTTGAAGGGTTCACAAATGTAATCTCACAACTGTTCTCTCTGTTGTACATCGTGTTTTAAGCCTTTAACAACTCTGTCGATCACGCTGCATAAGACGCTTATAAACTTATTTAGAACAACAATTCACATACCTATTTACTAATACTAAGCGTAAAGCATCAACTCCAATCTATCAAATATTAGAATTTGAAGCTTACCTTTCTCTAAAAAAAATCTTTGATTTTTACCATTTTACTAATAATCTAAATGACTAAAACTATACTAGTTAATAAGTAACTCGAACGAGACACAATTATGAAACAATCAAGGTTAAAGAAAACAAAAAACAACCGACAAGCAAACAAGAACACTAGATTCGACAAATGCCAAGGAGGTTTCCTTTGTACCTTAATTATATTTAACATAATAGCGTTGATCTTTGCTTTGTCTTTTCCACTATATTTTAAATTAATATATATATTTTTTAAATTTCCAAAACTTTGTGATATAGAAGTCAAATAATGCATCAACCCCAAGTTGTTTACTTTGAGCCACTAAATTGGAGAAAATCAATCATTTAATTGAATCAAAACCTTTTTTTTGGTATTTGGTGCTTCATAAGAATTTAGATAGCTTCCATCAAGGTTTTGAGAATTTCAAAACTTTGTTTAGTTAATTAATTATTCATACATAATTATGATATTAGTTTATTTATATTTGCATTTAAAAATATGATTAGAAATGTAGGTATCTTTTCTTCCTTTTGTAGTAAGTGCCAAACAATTTATTTGATTCTATGTAAATTAAAATAATCACTTGTACAAACGCAAGTGGAGAGTGGTGATAAATAAAAAAATAGTAAAGATATGGTCATAGTAAAATAGTTACTAATTCGTGACAGTCACGAGCGTCTACCACGTGATACTGACGTGCCCTCCCTACCTTTAGATTTTACAAAAGTGTACGTGTAAAACCTTTTAATTCTTTTAACACACAACAAAAAAATGTATTTTTCTTATTCTTAAGCGGCCGTTAAGATTTAAAATATCTGTTAGGGGGCATTTGGTATGCGGGAATTAAATGGAATTCAATAGAATTGAAATCTAAATTCCATTGGTCATTGTGTTTGGTTGGTACGAATTCGTTGGAATTGGAATTTGAATTCCATTCTTCACGTGTTTGGTTGAAAAAGGAATTGAAATTGAAATTGTAATTAATTCCCTCAAATTCCTTCAAATAAAGGATTTCAAAATCCTTCCAAATATTGAAGGATTTCAAATTCCACCGACTCTTGCCTCCACCACTAACCGCCATCTACCACCCCGCTCACCGCCGACCGACACTACCGACGACCCAGACCGTCGACCGCCAACGCCCCCCGCCAACCCTAACCCCCGCCGCCCCAACCGCCGACCGCCGCCTACCACCCCCCCACCGCCAACCGACTGTGACGCCCCCGATCGCCGACGTCGCTGCCCGCCCCCGATCACTGACCACGGTCGTCGTCCGCCGACCGCCGCCGTCCGTCACCGGCCGCCACCGACCGCCGACCCCGACCTCGCCGACCCCGACCACTGCCGACCCCAATTGCTGTCACCGCCGCCCACTGACGCCGACTATCACCACCCCTAATCGTCGATTGTCACCGACCGTCGTTGCTGAACCTTGTCTCGACGACGGGCGTTATCGGTTGGTGGCGGTCGATCGGCGGCGGCGGTCGTTTTCGGCAACGGGCGCGGTTGGTGGTCGCGGTCGATTGTCGACGGTGACGGCGGCGGCGGTCGGTGGTATGTAGCGGCGATGATCGGTGGTCATTGAGGTGGTGGCGGTTTGCAATGGGTGATAAATTCCAATTCCTTTATAATGTATTGGCACTGGAAATGCATTTGGAATTTAAATTCCCTTTATAGATTCCAATTCCTTTGAATTCCAAATTATTTGGAAAATATTGAATTCCAAATGCAATTCCTTTGAATTATAATTCAAATTCAAATTCCAATTCCAATTCTAATTCCAACAAATTCCGCGAACCAAACGCCCCCTTATTGTTTTCTAGGACATGATGTATTGAGACATTGGTGTGTATGCATATATCTAGAGAATACACCTTATATTAGTTAATAATTAGTAGTTATTAAAAAGTGTTAACCATTACTTATATTTTCGTTTAAAAGAATGATAATGAGTGAATTGTTATGTGACAAAAAATACCTTTTAAAAACATTAACAATTACATATGATGATATTATGAAAGTACTCACATCATTGTGAATTTGTGATGATATTATGAAAGTAGTCGTTAACTTATGCCTATTTACAAAGCATGACTATGAGTATGTGACTTTTATAGAAGCGACATTGATTAGAAGCTAAGAAGCTAAGATAGATGAAGGGTTCCTTTATTTAGACACCCCACAATTTTAAATCAACACTCATGTACCCTATACGTCACGTATGGGTCCATACGCGGCGTATAGGGTACATTCTTGATTTAACGTTTTATACCCTATACGCTGCGTATGGCCCCATACGCGGCGTATAGGGTACATTGTTGATTTGACGTTTTATACCCTATACTCGGCGTATAGGACCATACGCAGCGTATAGGGTTTGACATTTTATACCCATACGTGACTTATGACCCATACGTGGAGGAGCTATACGCCGCGTATGGCCCCATACGCGACGTATAGCTTATATATTTATTTTTTTTTTTAATTTTTTGAGTTTTAATATATATATATAATTTTTTTTAATTTTTTGAGTTTTTATTTTAATATATACATAATTTAAATTAAAATTATTTAAACAATATAATACGAATACAATAATAAAATTAGAATTAAAATATATAATTCGCATATTACAAATTATGAATTAAAATAAATTTATATAAGCTGGGGTTTCTCGGTTATTCTCTATTATTGCGTTGTATTCCGAGATACGAATCCTATACATAATCTCCCATTCTGCAGCACGTACGCTTCGGTTAAGAATCCAAAGATTACTTAATGTTGGCATCGGATAATCTCCTTCTAGCTTAACGTGGACGAAATGATTATTGTTGACATTAACGATCGACACGACATGATGAGGCATAACAGTTTTCGGATCAGCCCATAATGGAAAAAATGTTTGACAACCATTATTGCTTAGTAAATGAAGAATAACCCCAAACTTTTGAGCAACCACTAATCCCGTATACGGCATTATCATCCAATGTTCTTCTGGTGCAGGTTTCACACTTTGCCAATCGATGGTGTGACGTAATTCGTTATCCTGTCCGGGGTACAAAGTATCGAAAACTTCTCTGTACTCCAATTCATGTCTGTCCAACTCTTCTAAAAGCTGTGTCCGCACATACATCCACTTATTTTCGTCAAACCCTAAGCCTAAAGCTATTGATCGAAAACCACAATTTCCATCGGGTCGGACATCTCGTATACGTGAAATATACTGATAAAAGATTGACGGAATCCAATTTTTTAACCTGTTTATATTGTTTAATTGGTGATCTCCGATAATCGAAGAAAACTCATTAGTACCCCGTGATACTTTAGATGATGTTGAACGACTACGTTGCATGGCAGGCTTCTGGGGCTTTACAGCTAAACTTGTTCTTCCGGAAATGTGAGACGCAATAAAGGAGCTATGTCTCGGTATGTCGCACGTACTTTGTTGAGTGTCATACTTTTGTTGTTGAACCTTTAACGTTGAACGACCGCGAATATCTGTTTGAACAACAGGCGCTTTTTTGTTATTTTTCCATGGATACATAATTTTTTTTATTTTTTCCACCAAACTAAATTTTACAGCTGCGGGTTGTGTCATTATTTGTTGTTTCACCCGTTCCATTTCTTCTTCAACATCAACTTTTTCATCCACCGTATATGATGGCTTAATGTTATCAAGCTTCGTCCAAAATACGTCAATTGCATCTAATGGAATTTTAGTGCCTGCATTATAAAGTATAAATTAATATATAATTTGTCCCTTTAATAGAAAAATGATAATGATGGAGCGACTATTACCAGAATGTTCATATTTTTCCAGCCGACAAGCACAAGGCAAGCCACAACTAGTGAAAAGATGACAACCACATGTTGCATTTGCAGAGCGCATCACATGCAATTTAGTGTTTTCGGCAACTAATAAATCAAGAGCTATGTGTGAAACCTTGCCTCTTAAGTAATCAAATAGCGGAAGTTTATGATGATTCATGGTTTTAATTTTGCTTGTCTCAAAGCTTTCTTTTAAATTTACCTCTTGTGCGTTCACCAATTGATCTACAAACTCCACAAGTCTATCCAGTGAGCTATTTGTTGATTTAAGATATCTTTTTAAATTTGCATGTTGACTCTCCACCCTATTTGTTGTGCGTTGGCCAAAATTGCGGTTCGAGTTAGTCCAGGCTGATACAAACATTTCTTTGTAACTCTCTAACCAGTTTCTGTTTATATATGACAATACCTCTGAAAATATAATAAAACATAATTAAATTATATATTGAAAATATTATAAAACATAATTAAAATATAATAAAAACTTACTTTCTCGATTCGCTTCAACTAGTCGTTCGTAAAGAAGGTTATAGTTATACTCGTAAATCTCCGCCGTGGGAGACTCACACAAACGTGCCCATGCATATTTAAACTTTCTCCAGTCATCTTTTGTAAAACTTGCTTTACAGTGTTTCGCGATATTTTCATCAATATGCCACCTGCATAAACACTTTGAAGCATTCGGAAACACTTTAACACATGCGTTCATTAAAGCGAGATCTCTGTCTGTTATTATGACGCGCGGCTCCATACACTTGCTTAACGTATCTTTCAATCTATTAAGCACCCATTCAAAATTATCTTCCCGTTCTTTGCTAATAAACGCATGAGCAACACAAAATGTCTTGTGTGTGGAGATCACACCAACAATCTGAACAAACGGAAGCTTGTACATGTTTGTTTTATATGTAGCGTCTATCATCAGCACGTGCGGAAATGCACGCCAAGTGTCGTATGATTTAGGATGACAAAAAAATATATCTTCTACGACATTAGTATCGGGATCTTCTCGGGTGTAATAAACGTACCTTTTAATAGATAAAGGAAGGAAAATTGATGTTGTTAAGTGAGGATACAAATACAAGTTAGGCTTCATTTTAATTAAGTCTATTGAAAAAAAAAACTCGGGTGTAATAAACGTACCTTTTAATAGATAAAAGGTTTTCTAAGACTTGCATTGGTGTTTCACCGACTTTTCTTTCACTTCTTATCTTATATTGAGCATTGTATACGTCTCTGGTTATTGATGCGTTATTAGGATTTTGCTTTTTAATAGCTGATAAGATGCTACGAGGCTCCATGTTCTGATCAGTAAGCTGCTCCACCAAATTGTATTCGTTTTGAGAAAACCTTCTTACAAAAGGATGCCCCTCCATATGTTGAGCAGGATCATGGTTATGTTCGTCACTTCGCACCTCTAATTTCCACGAACGACGTTTGTTGTCGTATATCCCAACTAATTTAAAAGGACATCCGATTTTTTTGCTACCAGATCGTCTAACTGTTGCTTTACTTTTGTGTTCGCCAGCACGATCACAGATAAGCCATACCTTTACGACCTGACCTTCTTTTTTCTTTGATCTTCGTGTAATAATAACGTAACCATTATCACGTCCTCTATTAACAGCCCAACAGACTAGCTCATCGAGAGATAAAAATTCTGAGATGTTTCAAACGATACCTTTGTCGTTTGTTTTTCATCACTCGAGAGTATATTATTTTGTTGCGTGTCGTAAGTTGACTCTCGGCAAAACTCAACCTCATCATCGGGAACATACGATTGGTTTAAATCTGGCAGTCATGTCTCGTAAGCAGATTGAACGTACGCATTATCTTGATTATTATCCACCACGAACGAATATTCATTTGAATATTCATTTGAATATTCACCAAACAAATAGTTACCGTCCCAAAACGACATACGAACGAATAAAAAGTGTGATATTTTGAGAGAGAAATACGTTTGGGATTTACAGGGATCGAAAGCATATCGAAAGTGTTATCGAAATCGTTGTTATATAGGTGAAAACGAATCTTGGGTCCCGTCATAGCGAAATTATTTATACGTGGCGTATGGGGCCATACGCCACGTATAGGCTGTCGTATGACCCCTATACGCCGCGTATAGGACTATACGCCACGTATAGGCTTGCCACGTCTTCCACGTATGGCACCTATACGCTGCGTATATTCGTACATGGTACAAAAACGCTTTATAGGACGTCTGACAACTATACGTAGCGTATGGGTCTATACGCCACGTATAGTTGCCTATACGCAGCGTATGGTGCTATACTCTGCGTATAATCTTGCCACGTTTGCCCCGTATGAGCCCATACGTTGCTTGTAATCGTACATGGTACAAAAAGTACATCTGACACCACCTATACGTGCCATACGCCACGTATAGTGCAAAAGAATTGGGCGCATGAGCACTATACGTGGTCACATGAGCACTATAGGTGGAGGAGCTATACGCCGCGTATGGGTCCATACGCGGCGTATACCTTATATTATTTTTTAAATCGACACCGACCTATACGTGGCGTATGGGCCTATACGCCCCGTATAGGTAGACTGATATGACGTCGGTTGTCAGTCATTAATGTCGCATTAATGGTCGTCCCCTGTACGCCGGGCATGGGTCGCGTATGGACCTATACGCGGCGTATAGGGGGCTGTCGATTTAAACTTTTGGGTGTCTATTTATTAGCACCCTAGATGAAACGAGACCGTGGTTAATGTAGGTGACAATGTTATCGCTTCATAAAAGTCAAAGTCCTAAAACAAATACCGTTGTACGATAATGTGAGATCGACGTGGGCTATTGATGACTTTCTTGAAATTTTGATTTCAACGTATACAAATTAACCACTCAAGATTGTATTCAAGAGTCAAGACGTCCTTAATATGCAAAGATTAAGTAAATTGTTGGAATGAAAGTTGCAAATAGACGTGCATGAAAAAGAACTAAAAAGCTACGGGTGGTTGAACGGTTGATGTTGTCGTCTGATCGCTCATTAATTGTATTATGCCACCTTATACAAACTCCTAAACAAGTTTTATGTCCTATGCGTTTACTGGTTATAAATGACAATAATATTTAAGTTCTGGGTTAAAAGATAACTTTAACTTTATCTATACTATATATAAAGTATATGATGGGGGCATTTTAAGATACCATAAAATTAAGAACACTTACTATATTTAATGCATAAGATACAACCATTTTTAGGGGTAAAATAGTATTTATCACATTATTTACACATTACCCCTTATAATTAGTTACATAATAACATTACACTTACTAAAATTTGCATAAAATTTTATATTATTTACTCATAAACCAAAAAAAACTTAATATGTTTTAAGATTTTAGCTCTATCTTTTAATCTATCGCATTAGAAAACATTTTGAGACTGCAACTTAACCTGTGTTTATTTTTAAATGTTTTGATTTAAACTTTTTGCTTAAACGGTCTGTATTTTATGAGGTACAATAAGTTAGTGCGTATATACAAGTCGTTATGCAGAACTCATTTATTTGATGTTTTAAATTTTAGTTTAGAAAAACATAATAAACTTTTATAAAACTACTACAAAATAACAAAATATTAAATGCACGTGTCAAATGTAAAATGTCGTCCGCCATATTGCGCGGGCACCCTTCTAGTTAAATATAATAACTTAACGTCAGTTTCTTATTTTTCATGCAACTTGTTTGCTAGCTCTTAATATGTGAACTCTATAAAATTGTAGTCAACTATTCATAGATGACATTTATAACGATAAGATTATATATTTTTCATGTCGACCAAAATTTATGTTTTTATCTAAACTTTAGAAGGTATAAATATTCGTATAAGAAAGAAGAAAGTATAACTATTATTTTGTACAGAATCTACAAGCATGATGGTTACTAAAGTAAATGATCACACTCATTTTTAATGCGGTAAAAAAACATATTAATAAGATACTCTTCTTATACATGATTCAATTTAGGTAAACATATAAGTTAAAGACATACGCATGAATTATATTATATTATATTATAGTATATATTAAACACTTTGGTCGGTGGTTACAGTGCCACCGTACCCATATTTATGCAGAGTGTGCAATCCTACTATGCAGCTACTGTATTCATCCTTTTTTTTCTCGACATCAGCGCCCACTACAAGAAAAAGGATTTTTTGCGGCGACTATTATCGTCGCAAAAAACTCATTTTTCGTCGCAATATATTATTTGCGACGAAAATTTCGTCGCAAAACTGTCGCCGTAAAAAAGTGGTCGCAAAATGTTATTTGCGACTAAATTTGCGACGATTTCTTTTGTGGGCTCCACTTATTTTAAAAAAAATGAAATTCTGAGATAAATCTTTTACGACGATATTGTTTGCGACGACTTCTTAATTTTTGCGGCGATATATCGCCGCAATTATTTTGACCAAAATATTTTTTGCGGCGAGTCTTTTCAATATATTTTACTCTTTTTTGCGACGACATATCGCCGCAAAAAAGAATTTTTTTTTAATAATTTTGCTGCATTTGCAGCAATCCACCCAGATTTTTCTGGGTACCAGACCAAACCTGCTGTTCCAAATCAGTACACACTATCAAAACCATCAAACCAATCGCAAAACATAGCATATAAACAAAAAATTGTCCAAATTTAATAAGTTAAAAGTTACACAAACAAATGTTTTAAAATAGTCATAACAATCACTAAAAACCATCAAACCATCCTATGACGACCCACCTTCATCATCTTCATCTTCTTCATCTTGTTGAGAATGACCACTTGTAACACCCGGACCTCCAAAGGGTCCATTTAAGTTCAATAAACATGCGGAATTTGGTCCCAGAAAATTTCGTTAACATTTAACTTCCAAAATATGTGTTTCGTGTCAACCGACACTCAAAAACGAAGTTTAACAATCCATTTACATACACACGTGATAGGAAGTTTCAAAAAATGTTAACACGTTAGTTTCTACAAAAGAAACGTGTATGCAAGTCCCGTTCGATCCTTGTATGCCCCATCGATCACTTTAGCCTTCCGGTCCCGTAACACCTGAAAACACACGTTTAGACATCCATTAGTTCATAAGAACTAAGTAAGTACATTCTAACATTCATTTCGGGTCTTTACGGGGGTTTAAACGGACTCGGAACGCGTTAAAACGACAACCGACAAAAAGCTGGAAATGGGGCCTACCGTAACTTACGGTAGCCACCGTAAGTTACGGTAGCCTCCATTTTGCTACGGTGGTAACCTACTGGCTTACAGTAGCTCATTTCGACCAGGAACCCACCGTAACTTACGGTACCACCGTAAGCTACGGTAGACCCTGCAGCAAAGTCATTATTTTTGACCCGTTATGGGTCGTTTTGCGTTCCCGAACCACCCCTTTCGATCCCGATTGTTCCAAACACCTGGAAATAACATATTTCATCATATATGTGATTCCCACAGAGTTTCAACGAGTCTAACCCGACTCTTGGCAACATACCAAAATTTTTCTATTTATTTGGTATTTAATTCCTTAATTAACCCGTTTATGGTTCGTTTGTTCTTTAGAGTTCCCGACCGTCCCGACAACCATGGAACCGATCTATTATAACATATTACATATGTTTGGTGAGTTCTTAGACCCAACCCATCCCATTTGCTTATCATAACGCAAATTTCCTTTTTATACCGAATTTGACCCTTATAGGGTCAAATCCCATTTTAATGAGCGGTTTGCCATTCTTTCGCGAACGACCGCTTTCCTTGGCATTACCCAACGTTCACACACATTGCAAATCGTATGGATAACCCTTTACCCTAGTGTTCACACACGATGTGAATCACTTTAATCCGGGTTTGTCCTTTCTTCCCATTTCCATGGGACGGTCACGCACGTCATGACTCGTTCTGTTCCACAACCATGTGGTATAACACTAAAGTGTTATTTTCCTTTATGTTCACGCACGTCGTGAATCATTTGTCATAGAAGCTCACATACGGTGCAAGTCAACTATTTATCCTTTTTAAACGTTGTTTTCATTTTGTTTGAGCTTATGAGCACATGGTCACACACATTGTGACTCATGCCTCTACTTTGTTATGCTCAATTTAAAGAATGTCTTACCTTGAGTCCGGAAGGTTTAAGTGGTCAATTAAACGTGTTCCTTGCCGGTTCCCTTGGATCCGCTTGCCACACCACTTCCTATTACCATTTTAAGGACCCATTTAACACATAACATTCATTTAATCACACTTATGGTCTATTTGACCATTTATCACATTTAACCTACAATCTAGGCTTTCACATTGCACATTCTTGCAATTAAGTAGTTCATTCATGATTTTCATCTAATTTAGGCATTTCATCAAACACCTTATGTGCATAACTTAACATATTGGTTATTTACTAGCTTTTAAACATCATCAAGCTAGTTTTACACCCAAATCACATAACACACATGTGATTCATCAATTTCAACCAAAGGTTATGCACCTAATCACATTTCTTACAAGAATGAACATGGATTCTACAACTAGCAACTAGTTTACATGAAGAATCCTTAGTTTAACCTTCTAGTAACTAAACCCATTTCCATGGTTCATGTAAATCTTCAATTAAGGAGCAATTACACATCTAGTTACCATAATACACACATACACATGATCATCTAGCACTATAACACTAGGATTTCATGTTTAAACCACCAATTTCTACACCCATCATGTGGGTGACGATTTTACCACCTCAAGAACATCAAATGACACTTACTTGTAGCTCTTGATGAGATGAAGAATGATTTCTAGGGCTCAATTTCGGATCTTGCACTTGAATCACCAACAATTTGAGAAATGAGGTGACAAAAACCCTCTTTCTCCTCTTCTCTTGAAAGAAACGTGAATGAGCAACTATGCTCACCAAATGTATGACAAACCATACATATCCATGTTCAAGTTTCCTCTATTGGCAAGATCCACCCCTCTAGTTATCATTTTTCATTTCCCAACACTATTAACTAACTAGAAATTTTCCAGTTAAGTCTTAAATATTTACAATATTAACACATGATACATTAATTGTATTTTAATTACATAATACGAAATTCGGGTCGTTACAAGTCTCTCCCTCTAAAGAGAGTTTCGTCCCCGAAACTTTACATACTAATCAAATAGATGAGGATAAGACTTCCTCATTTCATCTTCCGATTCCCAAGTGGCATCGGACCCCTTACGATTCTTCCATTGCACCTTCACCTGATTGAGTGTTTTGTTTCTCAGTTGCTTGACCTTTCTATCCAAGATAGCCACCGGCTTCTCGATATAGTTCAATCTGTCATCAACTTCCAAATCCTCGTACGGGACATAGGCCGACTCGTCAGCCAAACACTTCCTCAAGTAAGATACATGGAACGTGTTGTGAATTCCTTGAAGCTCTTCCGGCAATTCCAACCGGTAAGCAACTTTACCCACACGTGCGATGATTTTAAACGGCCCGATAAACCTCGGACTCAACTTTCCCCGCTTCCGGAATCGTATAATACCCTTCCATGGGGAAACCTTTAACAAAACCAAATCGCCCACCTCAAACTCGATGGGTCGTCTACGCTTATCCGCGTAAGCTTTCTGACGGTCTTGCGCCGCCTTCATGCGAGCACGGATTTGCTTAATCTTTTCATCCGTATTCATTATCGTATCGTGGCCAGCGAGTTCCTGCGGACCAATTTCTCCCCAACAAATGGGAGTTCGGCATTTTCTTCCATATAAAGCTTCATACGGAGGCATCTCGATGGTGGAGTGGTAGCTATTATTGTAAGAAAATTCCGCCAGAGGCAAATACTCATCCCAACTACCCCCAAAGTCAAGAACACACGCTCGTAGCATATCTTCTAATGTTTGAATGGTTCTTTCACTTTGTCCGTCGGTTTGGGGATGGTATGACGTGCTTAGCAATAGCTTTGTTCCCATCTCCGCTTGAAATTTCCTCCAAAACTTGGAAGTAAACCGTGTGTCTCTATCGGACACAATCGACACGGGCACCCCGTGTCGTGACACTATTTCGTTCACGTAAACCTCCGCCATTTTCTCCGAATTGTAAGTCTCACGAATAGGAAGGAAATGAGCGCTCTTGGTCAATCGATCGACAACAACCCATATCGCATCGTACCCTTTCTTTGTTCTTGGAAGTTTAGTAATCAAATCCATTGTCAACTTTTCCCATTTCCATTCCGGAATATCCAACGGTTGCAATTCACCATGAGGTTTTTGATGTTCCGCCTTCACTTGCAAACAAGTTAAGCATTTCTCCACGTATTTGACAATATCGCGTTTCATGCCCGGCCACCAATAGTTAACCCGAAGGTCTCTATACATCTTAGTCGCTCCCGGGTGAATTGAATACTTGGATTTATGGGCTTCATCCAATAGATCATTCTTCAAGGTACAAGTAGGTGGTATCCAAACCCGACCCCATCTTGTTTTCAATCCTTGACTATCATCTTCCAAGTTTTGAGTTTGACCTTTGATTCGATTTTTCTTCAAATTTTCTTCCTTTAGCGCTTCAGTTTGTGCTTCCTTAATTCGTTCAACCACTTCGGATATAACGGTTATCTTCATTGCGGTTATTTTGATAGGAGTATGATCCTCCTTTCGACTCAAGGCGTCAGCCACGACATTGGCCTTTCCCGGATGATATAGGATTTCACAATCATAATCCTTTAGCAATTCCATCCACCGCCTTTGTCTCATGTTTAACTCCTTTTGCGTAAAGAAGTACTTTAAACTCTTATGGTCCGTGTAAATCGTACACTTTACACCATATAGGTAATGCCTCCAAATCTTTAACGCGAACACCACCGCGGCTAGTTCAAGATCATGGGTTGGGTAGTTCTTTTCATGCACTTTCAGTTGTCTCGAGGCATAAGCGATCACCTTGCCCCTTTGCATTAGAACACAACCCAAACCGGAGTAGGAAGCATCCGAGTATACCACAAAATCGTCGGTTCCCTCGGGTAAAGACAAAACCGGAGCTTGAGTCAATTTCGACTTTAACTCTTGAAAGGCTTTCTCTTGCTCTTCACCCCATAGGAACTTCACCTCTTTCTTGGTAAGCTTGGTTAAAGGAGAAGCAATCTTAGCAAAGTCTTGAATGAATCTCCGATAATATCCGGCTAACCCAAGAAAGCTTCTAATCTCCGTGGGAGTCTTGGGTGGACTCCATTTGGTCACCGCGTGAATCTTTGTGGGGTCTACGTGTATACCTTCCGAGTTTACCACATGACCCAAGAATTGTACCTCTCGCAACCAAAGGCACACTTGGAGAATTTTGCGAACAATTTCTCCCGACGAAGCGTTTCGAGAACTTCACGTAAGTGACAAGCATGATCACCTTCATTTTTAGAATAAATAAGGATATCATCTATGAATACAATGACAGATCGGTCTAACATGGGTCGGCACACCCTATTCATCAAATCCATGAATGCTGCCGGGGCGTTTGTCAACCCGAAAGACATCACAAGGAACTCATAATGCCCGTATCTAGTACGAAATGCCGTCTTGGGGATGTCTTCTTCCCTTACCTTCAACTGATGATAACCCGACCGTAAGTCGATTTTCGAAAACCACGATGCACCTTGCAACTGATCGAATAGGTCATCAATCCTAGGCAATGGGTAACGTTTCTTAACCGTCACCTTGTTCAACTCTCTATAGTTGATACACATCCGAAGACTTCCATCCTTCTTTTTCACGAAAAGAACCGGTGCTCCCCATGGCGAAGTACTCGGACGTATGAACCCCTTGTCTAAAAGATCTTGCAATTGTGTCATTAACTCTTGGAGCTCCGATGGCGCCAAGCGATAGGGAGCCTTTGCAATGGGTTTAGCTCCCGGGTTAGGTCGATTCGAAACTCGACCTCCCGTTCCGGTGGGACTCCCGGCAAATCCTCCGGAAAGACATCTGGAAAATCCCGAACAACCGGAATATCTTCCAACACTTGAACTTTCGTTTCCGTGTCTATTACATAGGCTAAGAACGATTGTCCTCCATGGCTCATGTATTTCATTGCTTTAACCAAAGAACATAAAGCTACGCCACCGCGTTTTGCACCTTGGATTATTACCTCATAACCACTCGGAGATAGCAATTGGATGCACTTGCGATTGCAAACTATATTGGCGTGGTACATGGAAAGCCAATCCATACCAATTACTACATCAAACTCCCCGAGTGTCATGGGTATTAAGTCGACCGAATAATCCTCACCTTCGATGGTAAGTATGCAATTTCGATAAACATTGAACGCTAAGAACGTTTTTGAATCCGCTACCTCAATCTCTAAAGGACTAGGTAAGTTGTCTAACACCATGGAAAAATGACTCGCAAATTTAACCGAAACAAACGATCTATTAGCACCCGAGTCAAATAGCACATAAGCAGGTAGTGAGTTGATGAGAAAGGTACCCGTCACAACGTCGGCTATAGATTTGGCCTCTTCCGCCGTAATCAAAAAGGTTCTCGCCTTAGCTTTTCCTCCATCACCCTTTTTCCCCGAACCTTGAGCATCCGAGGATTGACTTGTACCATCCTTCTTGAGTTCCGGACATTCGCTCTTTTTGTGGCCCGGTTTGTAGCAGTTGTAGCACACACTTAGCGGGCTTGTGCATTGAGATGTCGAATGACCCGACTTTCCACACTTGAAGCAATTTTTAGATTCGTATCTACAAACTCCCCCATGCTTCTTTTTACAAATCTTGCAATGTTTGGAGTCTTTGTCGTTCCCAAACTTGTTTGATGAGGATGAAATCTTGGCTTTCTTAGACGAACCCGTCTCCGTTTCAGCCGCACGCTTCTCCCCACGATCAACTTGCCTTTTCAATTCCGCTTCCCGATCCCTAGCACAATCGATAAGCTCTGCTAGAGTCTCACATTTGGACGGTGTAAGAAACTCTCGATACTTGGCACTCAACATGCCATAGTAGTGGTTAATCCACATCCTTTCATCCTGGAGCAACTGTGGGCAAAACTTGGCTTTGTCATAGAAGATGGCCGTGATGGTATCAATACTTTCATCTTTTTGTCGTAACTGTAGGAATTCTTCTGCTATTCTGTTGATAGCGGCTTGTGGGCAAAACCGCTTTGTGAACAACTTCTTAAATTCTTCCCAAGTCATACTTTTGATACCTTCCCGCCCCTTCTCATCCCGTTGCAATTCCCACCAGTCTTTAGCTCGTTCCCGGAGTTGGCTTGCAGCAAACCTCACTTCATCAGATTCTTCACAGTGTGAGGTTTCAAAGGCACTTTCCATATCTTTGATCCACCTTTGACTAAGTAGTGGATCTACCTCACCCTTGAACGTTGTAGGGTTGCATGCAACGAACTCCTTATAGGTCACTTTCTTTGTTGGCCTTTCGGTTTCTTTATCAGCCTTCAGAGCCACAAACTCTTGTTGAATGAGATCCCGTAGATCTTTGCGTACATCCTCGATGTAGCCCGGCAATAAAGCCTCAAAAGCCTTGCCAACTTCCTCCTTGATCATTTCCCGTGTTGCATCATCGGGATGGGTCTCGTGATTCTCTATATTGATCACGTGATCGTCACCAGCCATGACCTAAGACTGTGACAATTTACCTTTGCGTTAGTACCATGTACGTAATCTATAGCATATACACCGATGCTTATGATTCTACTATCACTAGGGCCTAACCCTATTCACACAATACCCATTTCCATCCTTAAGTTTAAAACAACATCCCTAAGAATCCATTCGCGTGCCTTTGATTGTTGTTAGACTGGCCAGGCCTAGCAACAAGCTCACCACACGGATGCCTTCTTAGTTCCATTATTCCAAACATAAGTCAAGAAGCTAGGTTCAATCAATTCATATGATTCATATCATACATATATCATACATATATCATACATGTGTCAAGCCTGTTACGTTTATAAACGGCACACTAACCTTGTACCTTTAGGCTTAGTGATCGGCTTCTTGGATCGAACGCTTGCATTTCTCATATCTAGAGCTCAAAAGTTTGAGTCCAAGTGTTCGCGACGCACTTGAATCCCTCAAACCGTTGGCTCTGATACCAACTTGTAACACCCGGACCTCCAAAGGGTCCATTTAAGTTCAATAAACATGCGGAATTTGGTCCCAGAAAATTTCGTTAACATTTAACTTCCAAAATATGTGTTTCGTGTCAACCGACACTCAAAAACGAAGTTTAACAATCCATTTACATACACACGTGATAGGAAGTTTCAAAATAATGTTAACACGTTAGTTTCTACAAAAGAAACGTGTATGCAAGTCCCGTTCGATCCTTGTATGCCCCATCGATCACTTTAGCCTTCCGGTCCCGTAACACCTGAAAACACACGTTTAGACATCCATTAGTTCATAAGAACTAAGTAAGTACATTCTAACATTCATTTCGGGTCTTTACGGGGGTTTAAACGGACTCGGAACGCGTTAAAACGACAACCGACAAAAAGCTGGAAATGGGGCCTACCGTAACTTACGGTAGCCACCGTAAGTTACGGTAGCCTCCATTTTGCTACGGTGGTAACCTACTGGCTTACGGTAGCTCATTTCGACCAGGAACCCACCGTAACTTACGGTACCACCGTAAGC
Organism: Flaveria linearis; assembly: GCA_024085815.1. Taxonomy (NCBI): domain Eukaryota; kingdom Viridiplantae; phylum Streptophyta; class Magnoliopsida; order Asterales; family Asteraceae; genus Flaveria; species Flaveria linearis. Next base: position 59,671,565 of record CM044012.1, read on the forward strand.
TACGGTAGACCCTGCAGCAAAGTCATTATTTTTGACCCGTTATGGGTCGTTTTGCGTTCCCGAACCACCCCTTTCGATCCCGATTGTTCCAAACACCTGGAAATAACATATTTCATCATATATGTGATTCCCACGGAGTTTCAACGAGTCTAACCCGACTCTTGGCAACATACCAAAATTTTTCTATTTATTTGGTATTTAATTCCTTAATTAACCCGTTTATGGTTCGTTTGTTCTTTAGAGTTCCCGACCGTCCCGACAACCATGGAACCGATCTATTATAACATATTACATATGTTTGGTGAGTTCTTAGACCCAACCCATCCCATTTGCTTATCATAACGCAAATTTCCTTTTTATACCGAATTTGACCCTTATAGGGTCAAATCCCATTTTAATGAGCGGTTTGCCATTCTTTCGCGAACGACCGCTTTCCTTGGCATTACCCAACGTTCACACACATTGCAAATCGTATGGATAACCCTTTACCCTAGTGTTCACACACGATGTGAATCACTTTAATCCGGGTTTGTCCTTTCTTCCCATTTCCATGGGACGGTCACGCACGTCATGACTCGTTCTGTTCCACAACCATGTGGTATAACACTAAAGTGTTATTTTCCTTTATGTTCACGCACGTCGTGAATCATTTGTCATAGAAGCTCACATACGGTGCAAGTCAACTATTTATCCTTTTTAAACGTTGTTTTCATTTTGTTTGAGCTTATGAGCACATGGTCACACACATTGTGACTCATGCCTCTACTTTGTTATGCTCAATTTAAAGAATGTCTTACCTTGAGTCCGGAAGGTTTAAGTGGTCAATTAAACGTGTTCCTTGCCGGTTCCCTTGGATCCGCTTGCCACACCACTTCCTATTACCATTTTAAGGACCCATTTAACACATAACATTCATTTAATCACACTTATGGTCTATTTGACCATTTATCACATTTAACCTACAATCTAGGCTTTCACATTGCACATTCTTGCAATTAAGTAGTTCATTCATGATTTTCATCTAATTTAGGCATTTCATCAAACACCTTATGTGCATAACTTAACATATTGGTTATTTACTAGCTTTTAAACATCATCAAGCTAGTTTTACACCCAAATCACATAACACACATGTGATTCATCAATTTCAACCAAAGGTTATGCACCTAATCACATTTCTTACAAGAATGAACATGGATTCTACAACTAGCAACTAGTTTACATGAAGAATCCTTAGTTTAACCTTCTAGTAACTAAACCCATTTCCATGGTTCATGTAAATCTTCAATTAAGGAGCAATTACACATCTAGTTACCATAATACACACATACACATGATCATCTAGCACTATAACACTAGGATTTCATGTTTAAACCACCAATTTCTACACCCATCATGTGGGTGACGATTTTACCACCTCAAGAACATCAAATGACACTTACTTGTAGCTCTTGATGAGATGAAGAATGATTTCTAGGGCTCAATTTCGGATCTTGCACTTGAATCACCAACAATTTGAGAAATGAGGTGACAAAAACCCTCTTTCTCCTCTTCTCTTGAAAGAAACGTGAATGAGCAACTATGCTCACCAAATGTATGACAAACCATACATATCCATGTTCAAGTTTCCTCTATTGGCAAGATCCACCCCTCTAGTTATCATTTTTCATTTCCCAACACTATTAACTAACTAGAAATTTTCCAGTTAAGTCTTAAATATTTACAATATTAACACATGATACATTAATTGTATTTTAATTACATAATACGAAATTCGGGTCGTTACACCACTTCTCCTCAACGCACTCTGGACTTGGCTTTGGATTTGACTTTGCATTTGTGCCATCATATTAGCCATCATCTGTGACTGCCATTGTTCTTGCTCACTGGCCAGTCTCGCTGCTACTATCTCCTCAACCTCAGATTGTGAGAACATCCGCTGATCTGTTCTATGAGGTGGCGGTGGGGTTGTGAAGGCACACTCGGTATTGGACCGATGCCACGTTCCCACCCGGGCCGCTCCCCCAACACCTGTACACAAATACGCATATACATCTATTTTACATCCATACACAAATACACATATACATCCATACACAAATACACATATACATCCATACACAAATACACATATACATCCATACACAAATACGCATATACATCTATTTTAATCACAATTCAACATACATATACACATACACATATACATCCATACATAAATACACATATACATCCATACACATATACATCCATACACATATACATATACATCCATACATAAATACACATATACATAAATACATATATACATCCATACACACATATACATACATTCTAATATATACACATACACATTCATACACAAATACCCATATACATTCATACACAAATATACATATAAATCCATTTTAATCTCAATACCCATATACATTTATACACAAATATATATTCATTTTAATCTCAATACCCATATACATTCATACACACATATACATACATTCTAATATATACACATACATATTCATACACAAATACCCATATACATATGCACAAATATACATATTAATCCATTAATATATCCAGAAATATATTTGTATAACAAATAAGAATTGGGAACAGATACATCCATACACAAATATACATACATTCTAATATACATACACAAATCCATACACACCTGGCGCATGATCTGTTTCTCTGATATTTCTGGATGTTGTTGTTGAAGCGCAACCATTTGCTCCTTTATAGTTTACAAAAAAAATAAACAATGTTATATATATGGTGATGTTATATATTACTTTATTTTTATAAAATTGTAAGACGTGTACATTACTTACATAGTATGCAGCGGGTTCAGGTTGATAGAAATTACCGCTTGAATCGGTATAGAAGCGACGATATGCTAATATGGCACTCCCAGATTCATCAGAACCATCTTCCCGCTATAAACACATTTTATAGTTATATAATAATATAAAAGTAACTTACAAACACATAAAACAAGTTATAAACACATTAGATTAAAATAACTTACAAACATATAACGACATTGGGCTAAAGATGTCCGGCCGCCATGTCCCTTGATCGTCTGCTTCCCTTTGTTGGACTTGTTGGTTGCAGACCGAGCCTTGACTTCAGGAGAAGTGTAGTAATCCACATAGCCTTTCCATTCAGATTCATGCATATCAGGTGGCACAACATCAGAAATATCAACCCTGTCCTCCCCGCCTATTTTGCTAAAATGCTTTTGCTTGAACCGGTATTTGTGATCTTTATATCGGTTTGCAGCATATTTCTCAATGCCTGCCCTCAGGCCTTCGTGGGGAGTCATATCAAAATACATCTGCAAATTATGAAAACAAATAGCTTAGTGTATATATATTTAATCACTGAATTTAATTATCAAAAACTTAACCTGTAAGTCAGGCCAGATAGTCGCCTTCAAATCTGCAGGTATCTTTCTCCAGCTCTTGTAGTTTTGAGGAAATCTGTCAACGATTGTGCCAACCAGTGAAGCAAAGGTCGCCTGATTGACACCCACAGGTTTGTAGGTGTCATGCGTACCTTGCTCAAATTCAATTGTGAGCAAATTTCCTTGTGGATTTCTCTTTCGCATACCTTGAAGTGTGGTCTTTCCACGCTTGCCTTGTCCTGCAAATTGATAATAGTATAAAAATTCTATGTAAATTATATATTTTCATTTTAAAAGATAATAGTATAAAAAATTCGTCATACCTCGTCCGCTGCCGCTGCCGGAGTCATCACTGACCTCGCACTGTCGTGGCGGCTGCCACGATCGATCATCATCGGGAGGACCACCACCAGGTGGACCACGACCATAGGTATCCCCACCGTGACCTTGGGCCACGCCTGCCATCTGTAAAAAAAGATTATATAAGTATACAAATATACCGTAATTGAATCATTAGCTAAACACATAATTGAAAAAAACAATTCAATAAACATAATAGATCAAACATAATAAATGATTCGGTTAAAATTAAAAATTACAATCAATCGGATTCATCGGTGTGATAAGAATCTTCTCCACAATCATTATTAAATTCGTCTGATTCATCATCTGAATTATCAGAAACGTCAACAACCTGGTCTGCATCGTCGTCTTCACCCTCATCCGTATCTTCATATGTCTCGTCCTCTACATTGACATGCTCAAGGGAAACATCGACTTCTGTAGCTTCATCTCTACTCATACCATCATAAGTTAAATTATCTAAGTCAGCAGACAACAAAAGCTCAGATGAAGTGCTGCCATGAATTAAATCTGCTTCATTATTTTCCATTATAATATCTCAGTCCCAAATCTTCCGATGATTCACCTCTTGGACGACCTTCCAATGTCTGATTGATTGAACTCTTTGACCGGCTTTAGACGGTTCGTCAAGATAAAAAACTTGCTCTGCTTGTGTTGCAAGAATGTATTGATCATTTGTAAACCATTCAGTTTGGGTAGAAATACTGGTTATGTTATTCTTAATGACACAAAGTTTGTTGTTATTAGTTTTAAACCATTTACATCGAAACAACACAACCTTACAACGGTCTAGATAGCCTAGCTCCAGAATCTCTTCCAACAAACCGTAATACTTTGTTCCATCTTGACCAGTTGTTGAGATGCCGCTATTTTGAGTTGTACGGCGTACGTCTCGGCTATGAACTACAAATCTCACACCGTTAACTATACAAGCGGTGTAAGAGTTTGCATGTCGTGGTCCATTTGCTAAAGCAAATAACTGAGGACTAACACTAGATTCATCATTTACTCGCCGACGGTTGATCTATTTGAAATAAGAGAAAATTAGGAAAATTTGTATGATCGGTTTGTATAATCGGTTTTATACACAAATGAGTTTACCTTCTGTTTAAACCAGTTAGGAAAATTTGCTTCCAAGTCAGTTCCATGCGGCATTTGAGTAATAAATTCACTATAAATAATGTTACTTACGTTAATAATAATCACTATAAAGATAACTTACGAAAACACAACCCGAAATAGAAAATACTTACTCTTTGTATTCTTCGATCTCAGAGCTGTTGTTAAGGACAAACCAATTTAGATTTGTCCAAAGCACACCATCCATTTTTTTATCAACCCCCTTGCTGATAGGTGTGCATAGCGATTGGAAGACATAAAACTCACGTGTGGGAACTGGGGCATCTTCGTTTCTGTCCGGCCGATTAAATCTCGTCGGTACACCGTCAAGATACCTTGAACAGAAAGTTAAGGCTTCATCTGCGACATACCCCTCCGCAATGGAACCTTCGGGCCTAGCCTTATTTCTAACATAATTTTTCAGCTTTTTCATGTATCTTTCAAATGGATACATCCACCTCATATAAACTGGCCCACCTTGAATGGCCTCCTCAGGTAAATGCATAACTAAATGAATCATTATGTCAAAAAATGACGGAGGAAATATTTGCTTGAAAGAACACAAATTTTAATCAACTTCTCCTCAGCATCTTGCATGTCAGATGACATCAAGTTCCGAGCACAAAGTTGCTTAAAGAATAAGCACATCTCAATTATTGGTGTTGAAATGTTTTTATCCAAGTACGCTTGAGCACAATCGGAAGCAACCGTTGCATCATTATATGATGATCATGTGATTTCATCCCCATTATTTGGGTATCATTATCGGTTACCTTATGTTTAAAGTTAGAGCCAAAACCATCAGGTAGTTTTACTTCCTTAATGAATTGACAAAAAAGACTCCTTTCGGCGTTTGAGAAAGAGAACTTGGGATGAGGCTTTGAGAGCTTACCGCGACCGTTATCTACAAGCCACAAGTCACGTCGAATGTTCCATTGTTCTAACACCATTCTTGCCTTATTAGTGTCTTTGGATTTTTCCTTGTTCATCATCAACGTATTCAACATACTCTCGCACACATTCTTTTCGATATGCATGACATCCAAATTATGTTTTAGTTGAATTGAAGACCAATATTCAAGCTCGAAGAAAATAGAACGCTTGGTCCAATTCAATTCAACATTGGAATCACGTTTTCTCTTCTTACCACCAAACTGAACATGTTTCCCAGAAATACGAGGCGGCAATTTATTAAGTTGTTCTAAAATCTGATCATTAGTTTTCCTGTTAGGAGGACGTCTAGTCTCGTTCTTACCATTGAATGACTTGTCCTTCCTCCATTTATGATTTGTTGGTAACCATCTTTTATGCCCAACATAAGCAGTTTTTCCCAATACATGAACAGATGGAGTGTCTTCCTTACATGTTGGGCATGCAAAGTAACCTTGCCCACTCCAACCAGACAAGCTACTACGAGCAGGGAAATCATTGATAGTCCATAAAAGCATTGCACGTAATGTGAAGAAAGTGTTTGTAACTGCATCTTTTGTCACGACTCCGTCCGACCAAAGACTTTTCAATTCATCAACCAATGGTCTTAAAAAAACATCAATGTCCTTCCCAGGTGATTTAGGGCCAGGGATTAATAACGTCAGCATGAATGAAGACTCTTTCATACATAACCATGGTGGCGTATTGTATGTTGTCAGTATTACCGGCCACATGCTATACGGCGTACTCATGTTCCCAAATGGATTGAAGCCATCAGCAGCCAACCCTAATCTAACATTTCTAGGTTCTTTGGCAAAATCAGGATACATTGAATCGAACTCTTTCCATGATGTACCATCCACCGGGTGACGTAACTTACCATCTTCCGTGCAACGTCCAGAAGCATGCCATGTCATATGCTTTGCAGTGTGTCTTGAGCTATAAATACGCTTTAATCTAGGAATTAATGGAAAGTAACGCATAACCTTGTTGGCAACTTTCTTCCCCTTAGTGTTTGCGTCCTTCCATCTACTTTCATCACATATTGGACATTTTTGCAAATCTTGGTTATCCTTCCCCTAAAATAAACAACAGTCGTTCTTACAAACGTGGATCGATTCATATCCTAACCCAACTTTCTTCATTATCTTCTTGGCTTCATAGTTTGACGGTGGGATTTTAGCAAGCGAAAATGCAGTTTTCAAAAATTCTAACAATTGGTCAAACGATGTATCGGTCCATTTATTGATGGCCTTCATGTGACTCAGTTTTGCCAAGAAATCCAATGAAGACATCCCGTCACAACCAGGGTATAGTTCGGTGTCGGCAAGTTTCAGTAATTCAGCAAGTTCATCATTTGTATCACTCGGTGTATCTGTTGTGTTCATTGGCTCGTCGTCGTCGTATGTGTTGTCCTTTTGTGGGACATTCTCCTGACGAACATCGTTAATAAAATCATGTATTGGGTCTGTCGTTTGAGGTATGATAGGAACTACCGGTGACGGAACATATGATTCACTATGATGCGTCCACGTTTTGTAAAATCGGTAAAAACCATTATTATGTATGTGGCGCTCTATTGTTTGAAGAGGAAACCAATAACTGTTATTGCAATTATTACACGGACACCGAGCTTTATTTTGGCCATTCGTATAATTCTTACACCTTTCCATGAATGCTTTAAGACCAATCAGATATTCTTTAGAAAATTTATTTTCTAAAGTAGTCCAACTCTTATCAATCGTCATAACTGTGTTTACAAACAAATATTAATATCTTAACACGTTTAAAACTAAGGAAATACAATATAAAGTTAAATATTTAATAAACTTCCTAACCCTAAGTTAACATACTAAATACATACATTCTTTCTTATATACATACATACACACATTCTATTTCATCTTAACTAAGTTAAATCCATCCATTTTTTCATAACCATAAAACTTGCTAAACCTACTTTCAAACAATAACTACATATTAATACAATTTAACATACCAAATGCATATATACATTCTTATATTCACACCAAATATATACATACATTCTTATATTAACATACCAAACATCCATGTTTTCATAACCATATAAACTTGCTAACCCTAATTCCAAACAAGAACCACATATTAACATAAAATTAACATATCAAATACATACATTATTTATATTCATACATACACACATGTTATTTCAAACAATCTTAACTAAGTTAAACATCTATGTTTTCATAATCATATAAACTTCCTAACCCTAATTTCAAACAATCTCAACTAAGTTAAACATCTAAGTTTTCATAACCATATAAACTTGCTAACCCTAATTCCAAACAATCTTAAAGCTAACTTCTTATACAAACATACATTCTTGCTAACCCTAATTTCAAATACCATATAAACAATCTTAATACAAACATACATTCTTATATATTTTCATAAACTACAAAACCCCCAAACTTAACATTTCATATTTTCATAAACTTCATAAACTATATTCTTATATTCTTACATACACACATGTTAAACAACCATATTTTCATAAACAAAATAAACTTCAAAACCCCAAACAACTACAAATTAACACATTTTTATATTCTTACATAACCACATAAACTTTATTACCCTAATTTCAAAATATTAACTAAAAATTAACATAAAATTAGGTAAAATTGAGGATATTACCTAAAATCAGGAGTGGTGGTGGTGGCTAGGGTGTAAATGAGGTGGCGACGGTGGTCAGGCGGCGACGGTGGTCAGGCGGCGACGGTGGTGGACTGGCGGTGGTGGACAGCGGTGGTGGAGCAGCAACTTTGCCGACTAAATGGCGGTGGTGGACAGGCGGTGGTGCGTAAGGGTGAGGAGGCGGCGACGGTGGTGAGGGAGCCGACGGTGGGGTGCGCAAGGGTGAGGGTGGGGTGCGCAGTGGGGGTGAGGGTGGGTTGCGCAGTCGGGCTGTGCAGTCGGGCTGTGCAGTCGGGCTGTGGTGTGGTGGTTTGTAAAATGGTGAAAATATGAACTGTCCCGACTAAATGGGGGTCCTTTTTTGCGGCGATATATCGCCGCAATAATGTAATTGCGACGAAAACATTTAATTATTTATATATTATAATATTTAGTTGTTTATTGCGACGAAAAAGTCGCCGCAAATGATTACGCGGGATTTTTCCCGCTCTTAAAAAAGGTTTTCGTGATATTAAAAAAATAAAAATAATTAATTTTAACTTTTTGCGACGAAAAAAATCGCCGCAAAAAAGTTGTTGACTTTTAAAGTCAAAAAAGTTATTTCTTTTTGTCGTTTTGTGACTCTTTTGCGACGAAAACGTTGTCGCCGCAAAAAATGTGGTCGCAAAAAACCATTTTTGTTGTAGTGGCCATATATGAGAGAGAGTGTTCCCTCCTCCATCTTCTTCTTCATCGGTCATCATTCTCCTCTCCCTGTCTCTGATCCCTTTCGCAAGTCTCAAAACAACCACAAAACTCAAAACAACGCAATCGGCAGATTCCGGGTGACCAATCAAGCACAAACCCACACAAAACCCATATCAAACACAAAATTAACAAAATAAGGAGCATGCACCATCAAATGCGTACACATAGAAGACAAGAGCATAGGAACCCAAACATATAGACATAGTCAGACGCGAAGAACAAAATCAATAGCAGCGACGGAGACAAATCAAAGGAGACGACGGCTACAAGAACACTAACCATCACCGGGGAGACGAAGATGAACGGAGCGACACACAACACACTCCCCCACAACCTTTTATTCACGACTCCACCAACCACCATGTTCGATTTGACCCGAGTTAAAATGAGAAGACGAAGATGACGAAACCCTAAAGTAGAAGCGTATTGTTGATGCGAGGATGTAGGAAGACGAAGATCCGCTTGAGGGGAAGAGGACGAATATTACTGACGATGTTAGATGCAGAGGCCGCTGAATCTTGATTTTAGAGGTTTAGAACTCATTGGAAGAGGATCTTATGGTGATGTGTATGAAGGGTAAATTCTTAAAATTAATTTGCAACTACTTAATCTGAGTTCTATTATGCATAATCTTGATAATATTGTTTTTGATTTGCAGGTTTAACATGGAAATCAACAAAAAGGTTACTATTAAAGATTTTGATTTGGAAGATTCATAAGATTTTATTCGTATTTATAATTTTTCATATCAATATTTTATGAACAGATTATTTTGATTTTGTTTTTATTCATTGAGTGAATGAGATGTGATTAATAATAAATGCTGTGATAATACACACAGTTCATTTGTTTGGTCTATTTTGATGTTTAAAAGCAGGCTTTAGTTTCTTTTAAGGTGTCTAGCAATTGTGGGAGAGGATTTGAAAAAAATGAATGTGGTACTCATGCTTAAAGAGCTGCTTTTCAAAATTCTAGATAACATGTTTTGTTATATAAAGTGAGTTGAAACTTTCAGAGGTTATGTTAGCAGGTATAATTATTAGCTTTAAGGTTTCCACTTCAGTCAGAATGGTTTGATCAGAACATTTATATTTGAAAACTCAAGTTATTTCTTTAGAGGTTATTCTCTCAATCAATTTAGGTGTTTTTATCTTTTTTGGTTCAAGTTTGTTCATTACCATAAACCATGATTAAAAGAATGCATCAAAAGATAATACGGACGGATCGGTTAGACTTAAACTTCAAAATTCACGTGAAACCCAACATTTCTACGTGTGAATCTTGATACTTACACTAAAGCTTACATATAACGCATGACATGTACATACACTATAATGGTGGTGCTAGATTATTGATAAATCACTCCAATTTAACATTTAAAAAGAGTGCAATTAATTCATTGTTTATTAATGTTTTTTAACCCAAAAGTATAAGTTGAGATACTCAGAACAATTAGAAATGGGAAGGTCTCGGATTCGGGTCTCGGATTCGAGTCTCGCTCTATGCAAAAAAAGTATGCGTTGAGCCTTTTTTTTTATTAGGTTTTCTTTTAAGAAGGTTGGAGGTGCCGTTCCGACAGGAAAAAATATACGAACTTGATTAAATTAACATCTATCATTATTTGAATGTAATGTTAATATTGATGTTTTTGTTTTTAACCCGCAGCAACGCGCGAGTTAAATTACTAGTTCATTAATTTAATCACTTATTATCTAAAATAGTTAATAGTTATATGTAGTAACTATTTTTTTTAATTGTTAATTAGATCACTGGCGGAGCACTGATCCACCTGATCATCTCTACTACTCAAGTATGAAATTTGGGCCCCTAGGCTAACACGTCCCCGAAGGAAAGATCGTACATCAGTCTGTCCTTATCAGTCCCACACTTAAGAGTTAAGACCACCATCAGAAGAAAACCTACCTTAGGTGAAAAAAACTCTCTGACTCAACATGGATCCCTGTTTTTTTTCCCATATGAGACTTGAATCCAAAACTTTTATTTATTTTAATGAAGTCTTAGGGTATCTTATCTCAACCAATTGATCTAAAAGATTATTGATATGTAGTATAGTATTTGAATTTTTTATTTATCATTTACTAGGATTCTTATATCACCCCTTTTCTCTAAATGATTTCAAATTACATTTAGGTAATTAACTTATTTAATCTAAAAAAAAAAATTTAAACAAATGAAGCTTCAACTTTTTTCAAAACTAAAGAAAAAGAATATTCAGAGTAAATTAAAAGATAAAAGTTACATAAATTTATCATTTTTAATATCTTGTACCACTTTTTAACAAGAACATTCTATAATTATTGTTGCTTAAGATATACACCAAATATATTTGAAAGGGTTTTGACTCATGTTGAAGTAGTGTTATAACTTAACAAATAAATAGTATTTTAGGCAGGGAACACAGATGTACTTACATACGCTTGGAATGTAGCCCTATCTTTTATAGACTTTAAGGTTTACCCCTTTTGTAAATATATTGAAGTCAAATCTTTTCTCAAATAATAAATCTATTAGTTATGAGGTTGTGTGAAAGTTGATAAAAAAGGCCTTTAAACAAGGGCGTCAATTCACACTTGTTAGACTTAATCCACTGCGCATTTGAAAAGAACGCACGTGATGACCTGTCAAAATGCACGTATTATGTGCGCATTGGAAAAAAATTCAAAGTGCCAAATTTTCCAATCTAGCACGTTATGAAGTGCGGCAAAATGCAAGCACGGGTGGAGCCCACTTTATAAATTCATTTACTTTTTTAATTTAATCAATGTTTGCTTTATTTAAAAAGCAATTTTTTATCATACTATTTTTAATTTAAGCACGTTATGAAGTGCCAACTTTTCCATTTATTTTTTTAATTTAAGCACGTTATGAAGTGCGGCAAAATGCATGCATGTATCATACTACATAATATGATTGTTGAAGATGAAGGTCATGCAATAACTAACTGGTCCCGGGAAGAACACGAGCCTGAGCCGTCAAGTTACAAAGAAGGAGCTCCTACTGAATTTTCACAATATCTTGAGAGGTTTAATCCTTACGAAGCAAAGACACTCACATCGCACTACGCAACGATCTTATGGAACATCTTTGGGATCTTAAGCAAGTCCGTCAAGAGTAGCTTCGTCTTAAGAAACTTAATTTTATCTTTTATATTTTTTATTTTAAGATTTTAAGTGTGTTTAATTATGTAATTTTATTTTAAGTTTAGGAAAATGTAATTTAAGTTTTATGTATATCAGTATATTTTTATTAATTTGTTTTCTTGTTTTTAGTATTTTTTTTATTTAATTATATTTTATATTTATTTATTAAATATGTTTTTATATTTAAAATTATGGTTTAAAAGAAAAATAGAAAAAGAAATAATGATGTGGAAGAGAGAGAGGATGCATGTAATAAGGATGGTTGGAGTTAAAAAGAGGAGAGAGAATGCATGTAGTAAGGATGTGTAAAAAGCTAAGGTGACACTGATGACTAGGATACATGTAGTAAATACGGTGTATGCATTGCGGGTAGTCTTATGAAGAATGATAGGTGATATAAAGTTTTATGTTGGCTAAAATAACTTGTTTAATAAACGGATTAACCTGAACACATTACATTTAATAAACCTATCAAACAACACATCCGCTTAATAACAAGTCAACTTAACATAACATTTTAGATGATCGGTATTAATCCGTTAAGCTTAAGGGTTTCTATTTACATGTGTGCGGGTTATATAAAAGTTATTAACATTTAAAGTTTAACATTATCTTATTATTCATTTATAGAAGTTTATTCACTACTCCCAACTATATATTCTTCGGTTCTTTATGTCTGATTCAGATATTAAGAGGAACATGTAGATATGGACTTTCATAGGTCTTGGTATCTTGGCTTATATTGTCTTTAGTCTCTTAAGTGTCATGCTAATTTCTCATGTGATAATTTATTTATAGAACCTTAGAATTTTTTTTCCGACAAAAACAACTCTTTGTTATATATCTACTCTATTTTTAAATCATCCTAGTTACACGGATTTTAAATTTATAACTAGTTGGTTGGAGATTACAACATTTTACCATTCTAACGTACCATTAAAAACTATAAATCTTGCATTTAATCGGATACTCTTAATGTAGAATTAATGAATTAAGTTAAAAAATTATATAAAATAACTCATGACTAGTTAATGGGTAAAACGGCACCCTGATTTTATGGGGTCCAAATCCTTTTTCCTCAACTCGTGTGCACGACCCTCTGCTTACTATATTTTAATATGATTTACACGTGATTTCATATTATTTTAGAATTTGCTGCAGTAAATTAGTGATTGAAAAGTAGAATAAAAACAAACGTAAAGCTATACTTATGAAATTAAATAGATAGTTTGAGTAGAAAAAGCCAAGGTTCATGCCACCTTTGTCCCTAGATCTTGACTGTAGAGTTGATAAATTCCCCGTTCTTACATTTTACTTATTTTAATAATGTTCATATTCAACTCATAAAGTTATTATAAAAAAAAAAACTTATAGAAGTTTTATTATAATATTCATGCCCATTACTTCCTCACATCAAGACTTTTGAAACGGGGTGAAGGAGAACTAAAACAACACTCAAAGTTAATTAAAGTTTACAAACATGATTAAATATATATACTGTGTGGTTTAATCTTTAAATACATCTTTTAATACTTTTTATCTTTTGAGTTATATGGATTTACGATATGCATTATTCCACTAAGACGGGTTGGTTGTTTTCATAGATTGTAAATCATGTCCCATAAAAGTCATGTACCCGTTGCATATATCTATAGGTAATTACGCATCTGGCATTGAAAACGTCCATTTATTTTTTAAAGGTACGTGTTAGAATTACCGATATGTTTCTTATTATTTTAATTTCTATATAATTTATTACACAATAATTTAGAAATTTAAAAAACAAACAGTTGAATATTATTACCTAAGAATAAAATAAAAATACAAATAAATAAAAAACAAATGTTGACACATATATTTTGGGTAAATAGCCATGTATGTTTCGGGTAATTAGACTAGGTATCATCTAATATCATACATGGATTTATAAGACTAATCCAATACTCTCACATAAACGAATGTTTTGGGCTTGTATCTTGGGTTTAGGTTCATTTGCCAGCCCTCTTAGTGATTGTCTCTCTTGTCACAAACTAATGCTCTTATCTTTATTATATTATTTTAAAACAACTGATTCTAATTTCTATTAAACTACAACATCTAGTATGATATTTACATATAACTTAAAATAACAGTTTAGTCATAGTTAAATGATTAAAGTAGTATCTAATAATGAAATGAGAGTTCTCACATGATGGAATTTACTCATTAACTAATGATACTACTCACTTCATGTTATTGAAATCGTAAATAAATATTTTGTATAATAAGTTTCAAATAAAAGTGTAACTATTATCACCTAGAGTTTCATTACACTGTTTGTTATACTTTAATTTTGGTAAACAATTTTTTCTTTATAATATATTTTCAGTATTTCCTTTTTAAGAAGCATTACCTATTATGAATTAGCAAACGCGATGAACAGTGCGGGCCTCCATCTTGGCCGTTGATTTCTTATAAACGGATCTGCTCCGACCACGCGTCCTTATCTTTTCAAAGACGCACAAATACCTGTGCTTTGTGTGCTGTAGATCTGACTCCTCTTCTCAGCCGTTTGGTCGTCGCCGTGGGTTGTGGGGTTTGTCGGCGAGTTTGACCGGTAAGTATGTGCTTTCGTTTTGTCCGTCCCTTTCCTGCGAGGCGGTCCCCCCGGTGACCAAAATGCGGTGGCTCTTTGTCCTCGGTACATGGTGTCGCCTGCTTTGCCTGTGACAGGTTTTGGGGGTTGCCGTCGGCTCAGGTTATTTGCCTCCTATATTACGTTGTTGTCGGTACAGGGGACGACGCCGCCGGTGGTATTTGCGTGATGCCATAGGTGGCGTCTGTTTCACGGCGATGACCGCCAATCATCCGGCCGTTCCGGCTGCCTATGCATGCCGGGTCTCCGTATGGTGTATCTTGGCTCTTGGAGTGGTGTCGGTTCAGATCTCTGTAGATCTGATCGGCGATTGATGTCCCCGGTATTTGGTTCCCTTGGGTTCCGGTGGCGGTGGCGGTGGAGCTTGTCGCCGCTCTGCCTCGCCTTTGTGGTTGAGGTGGAGCAGGTGGCGCTCTTGTAGCCGTTGCCGATGTTAATGGCCATCTTTATTGCTCCCTTATCTTTGTGTTTCTATGGGCCCTTTTAACGTTTCAGATGTATCTATTTGTGGTGTTTTGGTTGTTGGCTGTTGATTCTGGTTATTGGGTTTCATTGCATTGTCGATGGGTGCGAGGCACTACCTCGCCGTCGCCGTGGTTGCCTGGTATTCGCTTTTCCTTAATGGCAGTGCCGCATAGTCGCGGTTAAGGTTTGTTTGCCGCTGGACTTGCGTTACGTTCACGGTTTGGTTGTCCTTGGCACTGTGGTTGTTGTAGCCCTGTTTTAGGTCTTTTTCGGGTAACAATAACAGTTATGAACCTTTATTCTCCTGATGTTGGTTGGGTGCGTGAGAGACTGCTACGATGTTTTTGAATGTTTGATGAGTCTCCCTTTCGGTTTATTATTAGACCGATGATGGCGACTAGCAGATCGTCTGAGGCATTACTCACATCTCGATCTTCATGTGGTTACGAATTGTTGGTTGGTCTTCATTGCGTGGCTATGATGAAATTAAACGTAATAGATAGACGTTGAAATAGGTGCAGTCTTGGCGGGGCAGATTTCGAGGACGGTGGGTTTTACCCGCAACCCTTTGCAGCCATAATGCCCTCATTCCGTTTATATTTCTGAGCCTATCGATTTGTGGTATTAGCCGTCCCACGTTCGTTTTTTATTGCAATTTTGAGGCTGTGATGATAACTCATTAATAGTTAGATATTATAATCCTTTGATTACTGTGTTTATCTGAGCTTCGCTTATATCTGTTTACTTCGCGTACAAGACTGTAACCTAACCGCCGCGAAGCGCGGTTGGTTTTCTACTAGTTATATTTGATATACCAATGTTAATTTAATTGGTTGGAGCTAGGTTTATCTATGATGGTTTTAAGCAAGTGGAAAAGATTATATAAACCATATTTAACGTTTTATTTATTATTATTATTATTACTATTTTGGAAAGAATTGAAACCACATCCTACTTATTTAGGAATTAGGACGATGAAGTGATGAACCACCATCGGGCCCAAACAAGACAATGTTAAATATACAACTGAAGTTGAAACCTACTCTGTTATAATTTATAATGCAATCCAATAAGATCCCAACTAACAGCCCATTATGAACTTGTAAGTTGTAGTGGAAAAATGAGTGTAAGCAAAGGTGTACAAAATCAGTTTCACCTGTCCGGGTCCGAACCAGTTTTCTTCTGGTTAAAACTTAAAAAAGACAAACCAGTTTGGCGGTGGAACCAAGTCGGAACCAGTTCAGGTTGGGCTACTGTAAAACGGTTCCCGTCCTATCCGGTTTGGGTTGGTTCTAGACCAGTTCATGCAGTGACGGAACTAGGATTAACTTTTATGAGGTCACTATTTTTTATGATTAGATTTCTAACTAAGCAACAACAAAATTTCCTATCGGATGGTAGGGTCCGATGAGTCATGATAGCCTTAACTTCTAAGAATTGTTTTTAGAACCGGACTAGCTGATTGGACCTGTTGGATCGGGACCGACTATAGAACTGGTCCAGTTTGTGTGTATTTAGACCGATCTAAGTTAAACCGGTCCCTCGTCGTACCGGATTTCGATTTTTACCTTTCAAAATTTGATTAAATCTAATAATTTATGATACATATTTTGGTTAATTAAGTATTAATATTGTGTTAAGATTTATAATTCCACTCTAAAGCATATATTATTTTCATATTTTGCTCTTGATTTAGATATACATAATTAATATTTATTTTTATAGAGTAAATTACAAATCGTGTCCTTTATTAATACACAAAATCATGGTATGTCCTTTAGTTTTAATAATTACATCCAATGTTCTTTTTTTTTAAATATGTGCACACCTACTGTCCTTTACACTAACTTTCAGTTAAATATACAGTTAACTCAGTTACGTATCTCTCACATGAGGTGCATTTTTATCATTTTCTTTCCATATCTAATATACTAAACAAATAAAAAAATTAATTACTTTATATGAAAAATAAAATTAAAGATATCGGACCGTTGGATAAGTCAGTGAACCCGCGTTCCTCTTACGTTCAATACCATTAATTCATCATCCCCCCCTATTTGATAGCCCAATACCAATCATCTTCACCATCTACAACATCTCATACACCATTGAAACCCTTGAACTCGAACAAACAATGATGGTAAGATTAAAATCCCTAATTCACTTTTTGTATTTCGTTGTTTTTTTAATTTCGGGTTATGTTGTTTTGTGATTAACGAGCGACTAATAGTTCATTTTTTTGTTTTTGCAATTATATAGCATTTTAAAGAATTACATGTAATCTTCAAGTTTTTGTTCTTTATTGATTTCATTATTTGTTGGTGTGAGTAGTTTATAAAATATTTACATGTATTTTTTTAGTGTTTATTGATGATTTTCCGACCTTCTAAATGATTTGTAACTTAGACTTCTTACTTTAGTAAATGTATTGGAGGTTGTTGTCATTAAAGTTTTAACTATTGGTTGAATGAACACACACCAAGAGTGATGTTTTCACCGACTAACGATCCATATTTTTTATTTTGTTTTTTTTTCATTTAAAATTTGTACTTTTTATTAATTTTTAAATATATTATATGTGAAAAAAAATGATAAAATAGTCTCATGTGAGGGGGTACATAACTGAGTTAACTGTACATTTAGATGATAGTTAGTGTAAAGGATAATGTGTGCAAAATCTTTTAATAAAAGGACATGGTATGTATTATTAAAACTAAAGGACATACCATACAATTTTATATATTATAAAGGACACAATTTGTAATTTACTCTTTTTTATATATGACGTCATCTGATTTTAAATCTGGCCAGACCAATGAACATCTTAGGTGACCGATTCGTTATCCGGTTCAGCTTTAAAAACAATGGTTCTAAGGAGTAAGGAAATCAATTGAATCTTTGAATTTAAAATACAAGGAAAACTAACTATAAGTCTAAGGAGTACGAAGTGAGGGATGAGAGTTATAATCAAGACGCGTAAGTGCGCAAGATAGGAGAAAACCAATGGACCAAATTACAACCTTGTGTCGCTAAAGGAGTCACTTTAAAAATATATATAGATTCACTTGAAAATTCGGTATTATAAGTCCACTACTACTTTAAAAATCATTGGAGTTGTTTGACACCGTTCCCATTAATTGTTTTTTGTGCACCAAACCGCTTAAGTGCGTAACTAGGACACTATGAAATAACTTCAAGGGTACTTCTTAGCACAGATTCAACCCATTGCCATTTCAATCCTGGTCGACCACAATAACAACCGCACCAAATGAAAATCAAACGTGCAAACAAGTCAAATCAGCTCGTGAACAACTTATGGTTGAATCGCTAATCAAGCCAAAGTTAAATAAGCTCCGGCCCGCTTCAAATAACAAATCGAGCCAATTCCCAAGCCCAAACAAACTACTTATTTTTTAATTTTTATTAATCTACTAAATATATATTTATATCAACAATAATTATTATATACAAAAATATGATAAAAACATTTAAATAGTACATACTATGCTATATATAAAAAAACATAACTATAAATATATAAAAAAATAATTATAAGAATAAAAAACTAAAAATAATGAAATATAAACAAATCAAGGCCCAGCATAACTCGAACATGAAAATTTATCACCAGCCAAGCTCAAGGTTTATAATAAAACTCTAAACAAGCATTCCTCACGTTAAAGCGGCTGAGCTTAAGCTCGGTTTGTTTATGCCCCCGCAAGAAATGGATATCATCCAGGGCCGTGAACAACACCAACTAAACTAGAAAAGCTACCCCTAAACTCCTTTAACTCTTAACATTTGATTCAACCTCATACCATTAACATGTAAGAGCTAATATTAGACATGGTAATGTCGACTCATTCGTACGCTAGGCTGTATTTCATCAACAACTGATTCCACCTATAATCGAAATCTGTCGAATAAATTGAATACTGCCTAACAAAGTGACATTATTTATACGGCATTGTAAGATTGAATCAGGATTGTGCAAATTTAAGAAAGGAAAGAACAAGAGAAGTACAACAGAACAAGATTAGATTGTTTAAGAAGATAAAACAAATAATAGTGTCTTTAAGGATGGGCATGTTTTGTTGCCTTATCCTTCTAAAATCTGTCTTACCGATTACAATACATGAAAACACAATTCACACATTTTCATTCATTACATATAATATTTTACTTCATAAAAGTAGCAAAGGCAGCCACTAACCCATGGCATACTTTGGGTCCAGCTTCGTGCAGTTGTCTCGTATTTGTTCCTGTCTGTCTTGTACATGTGGGCAATCTCAGGCACAAGCGGGTCATCTGGGTTGGGGTCCGTTAACAAAGAGCAAATCGACAGTAAAACCTGATAAGTTAAAACAAAACCATCAGTGTCTTAAATCTGTCATGTGTAAATAATCAAGTAGCCAAAGTAAGATATTTCAAAGAAATTAACTAACTATGACTGTTTACTTGGTTTTAGAAAACGAAAAGCACACCTAGGGAATAGGAACCCGAGCCGAGGTGTGAGGCATAGAGCACACCGATTTTCATAAGCAAGGGGCAATTTATTTAATTAAAATTTTCATATTCTCATATGCTCCTACCCAAAATTTAGCTATAAATAAGCTTTAAATATGATTAAGTATTAAAATAAAGTATATGAACAACCTAAAAAGCTATATGTACAACATCCTAATGCACAAAGCGGCGTCTCATATCGATTTCCGTGCACTTTTTGTACATTGTGCACCTCACCAAGTCAGAAGGGCAAGCCTACACCTCGGGGTGTACCTAGGAGCGCTTTTTAAACCAAGGTTGTTTAATCAATACTAGAATATTAACCTTGGAAATAGTTAGGGCTGGGCTCCATTGTTCCTTCAAAATATCAAGACAAATGCTGCCATTGCTGTTGATGTTTGGGTGGAAAACCTTTGTTCTGAAAGCCACCTACAAAAGAACCAACAGAAAATGCAAACAAATATGTTTACAAAAAACTTAAACTTCAAAACGCATGAAAAAGTTGCTCGACCAAAGTTGTGAGCTTATGATTTCATATAGTATTATATATGGTCATTGATCATTATGCCTTTTTAGATTTTGTTAAATTCAATATAATGTTATAACCAATGGAAGACTTGTGTATCATGAAAATTTTCTGTTGACTAACTTGAAAATTTATCTGATTTTGATAACGAAACCAAGTACCTTAGGTGGCTTAAATGGATAATCTGGAGGGAAATGAATAGTAACAAGAAAACTCCACCAGCATAAGGGCTGTCAGGAGGCCCCATAATTGTAGCTTGCCAGTGAACATGTCTTCTGCCACTGGGCCTAAATCACACTTACAAGAGAGGAGGTAAGCAAATGAAGAATTGGCAGTAACTTTGAATTACATGTTTAGTAAGATTGCCCATACATACAATCAACACAGCCACCAATTGCTTCATATAAGTATGGGAATGATACTCTTTCATAAAGAAACATTTAATTAACTTTAAATACACCAACAACAAGAATATTGACAATGGTGCCTTTAATTCATATATGGTACTTTCAACAGGTTCATTAGTGATGTTAGAAATTTGTAGGGAAACTTTTATCATATTTAAATAAAAAAGAGCAGAGCATATTTAACATCGAGTAATCCTGCCTGTGAGTTCTATGTAAAGATGCATGGAGACATAAAAGCAGATGAGTATAATAATACATAGTTATATTTACCATCTATCTTTGTATAGAGAAAACAATAAATCCGATATTAGCCATTTATTATACAAATTTCAGGTATTATTCCAGAATGTACAGCCTCTTCTGACTTCAATTGCTTCTTTAAGTAAGCTAGGTATAAATATCTTCAACACGCTATATTGCAAAGGGAAATGAAATGAATACACCTAATGACGGACGGAGTGAAGATAGCAACTCATCAAGAAACCCACAAACTCAATACCTACTTCTGCAATTTCCTCTCCTTCCAGAAAAAAAAACTGCTGACTTTTCGGCACCCAAAAAATTGAAAAGAGACCCTATTTTGATTATGAAAGCCAATATCTTCCCATAATACACATTCAGAAACAGTCTACTGATTTATGCTCATGAAATAAGTGAATTCATGGTATATTGGTATGTTTCTGATTACTTGATCATTAATTCCTAAGGCTCATGAAACCATGAGTGTAAAACCTATGCATATTAACATGGTAAATATTCATAGGATAGCACATTTCATGACTCAATCTCAGGTCAACACCTTCCACCTGCCAAAAGAACATTTTTACCTAGAGATCTGATCATCCTCCCAACAATTCCCACCCCCCACAAACAAAATCCAACAATTAATCCCCCTCCCATAAATCCCAACACCAAACAACAAATTCAAACACATATAACCTCCAATAAAGCACGATCCAACACAAAACGAAACAAACTCAAACACAAATCCAACAGATCAAAACCACAAATTGAAACAAACCAACAAACACACGATCTAAGCGATGGATGCGTATACGATACCTGCGCTGCACGAGGTCGGAGGATCCTTCTGTAGATCCTTGAGTTCCTTCAAGATCCGCTTCGACGCCATCGCTGAAACACCACCACAAAGAGATCCTAAATTCCGACGCAAACACGAACCCTAACTCAATGGGAATCTCAACTCAAAATCATAACAATAGAAATATAACATGCATATGTAGATGTAGATCAGATAGATAGATAGATAGATAGATAGATTGAAGAGATAATTAATGAGAGAGAAAGGGGATGATTACCTCGAAGATCCTCTCACCTCTGAAAATCAGTAGTCGTGTTTTTTTCGTCGTCTGAAAAATCGGAGCAAAATACGAGTGCTCATTTATATACATTATTCTTATTCTCTCGGATACCCACTTGTATAACCGACCCGAACGACCCGATTCTAGTCTGTTTTTCTATTATGACTTTAAATTATAAAATTTAGAACATACAGATTGTCACCAAATCAGAGTGGCGCAGCGGAAGCGTGGTGGGCCCATAACCCACAGGTCCCAGGATCGAAACCTGGCTCTGATAAGAGTGGCTTCCGATTTTTTTTACTTATTTATATTTTCTAATTTCTTAATGTATTTTATTATTAGTGTTATTTGTTTCTTCCATGTTACATTTTAATATGCTTTAACATCTGCTTTATACGGTGATTCATGTGTGTTGTAATTTCGAAGTTGTGTTTTGTGGATTGATGAGTGAGCAAGGAGTAAAGTTGAGGGTTTTTTAGGGTATCTCTTACGTGAATGTTTTAGTTGTATAGTGAAGTAAAAATGCATCTTTTGATGATTGTAAGAGGTATGAGAAATCATGGTTTTTTAGTTAGCATGGTTTGGAAGCAAATATGGTGAGTTATGAAGATATAATGTAAAACAACGTTTGAAAACACTACTTTATAGTTGTGCGATATTTTTTTAGGGCTACATGTTAAGCGAACCTGAAAAAGTTTGGAGAGTGCTACTTTATAAATTAAGATCATGTAGCTATTAATTATTTTGTTAATATTATGTTCTGACATAATCGCTTACACGTTATGCAAGTAAAGAAAAACAAGTATGGTATGTTTACCAAATATAATCATGTGACATTAATTTGTCTATAGACTACACAATCCACAAAATGAAAATGTGGCCGAGAGTTGATTTTAACTCATTGTACTAGATAGTGTGGCACACTTTACGTCACACAGACACGCTATTTAGGAGAATAGCAATATTGTGATGTAGTGTAGTAAATTGCTAGAGTTTGAATTAAAGATGATGTTGCTATAAGCTTAAGAAAATTGTAGGGTAATATTATTTGCCTCAAAACTAATGAATATTAAAACTTTTATATATATACTAATTAGCAAGTTTTCTATGCATCGTAAGTTGTACTTTATGCTCCATGGGTTGTACCCAATTGTTTTCATTTTTTTAATTTTTAACTAACCCGATACTTTTACATATTTTACAATTTAGGCACAATTAAATTTTACTTTCAACTTTGTTACCCTGTACATTTCATATTTTATAATTTTTTGTTTTACGTCTCGATCTAAATTTTACGAGTTAACATGTCGTAACGCGTGTGTGGGTTAAACGTTTTTTCGTCTACTTTTCATTCGATTTATTATTTCTGTTTTTATGTTTTCTTGGTGTGTGGTCAATGAAGTGGTGTGGCCATTAGTGTTACTTGACACAGTTTTACGTCTGTCGTCGCAACACGGGGGGCTTAATGCTAATTTTCTTTAATTAATAACCACGCCATATTCTTTTGAGCATCAATTATTCTCCTAAATACTACCTAATTATTCTATATTTACAGATATTCAAACTCAAAGCTACAAGACCAAAAGCAAGAATCATGTTATAAAAATATGTGTGATAGTGTACTTAATGAATGGTAGCCAATAACTTATCATTAATTAATTGACTAATATTAATTATTTCGACATATCAAGACAAAAATCATTGTATTTTACACTTAACCGTTTTACGCAAATAATACTAGCTGATTCTTTCATTTTATGCACAACCCATGATAAATCCCAAGCAAATAACGATCAGTGGTGCATCATGCATGCATGGTTCACGAGTGGTAATCGGTTCATTGAACTTGACACGTTTAGAATTAAAGGATCATAGTTTATTTTGCCATAAGTGTTTATGTGCTTTCAATGCAAATTAGGTATACGTGTGGTTTAAAACGTAGTAGTGTGAACCCGTAGATATGGAAAAAAAAAGTCTACACTAGTCATTGGGTAATTCATTTTTAATTTTCTTTTGTTGTAATTCAACTTTGCTTTAGTGTTTTGTTAATCATATTTGTCACGTCACATTTCACTACACTACATCATAAACTCAAATTGGTGGTGTGACGTGTGTTCCTACATCACACTACTATACATATACATATACATATATATATATGTATTATGTATGTATGTATATGTATATATGTATATATGTATATGTATACATATATATGCATATATACATGTATATATGTATATATATACATATATATTATACACACACACCTATACACATATATATAGAGAGAGAGTGTGTGTGTGTGTGAGGTTTTTTACTAAAAATATATTTGCCTAAAAAGATTAAGAAATGATCTTAATCTTTCATTTCTTAATCAATGACTAATATAATAATATTGCAAATAAAAAAGTGAAAAATATTTTTGGTATGTACGTAACCACTTTTGTTAACTTTTTGAGTTTTCTCTAAACTTTTAAACGTTTATCACTTTTGCATGTTAGATTATTTTTTTAAATAAATTGCACCATAAAATCAAGCATTTTTTTTCTTTAAATTGAGTATAGTATTGCTATATTTTTTTTATAAAAAAACAAATTATGTGAAATTGTGCTGCATTTTAACATTTTTATGTGTTATTTCATAAAACAGTACAAAATTTTGTTGTATTTCACAAACAGCATAAAATATGTTGTACTTCATAATAAAATCACTGTTTGTGTTGTTTTGCGTCAAACACATAGTTTTGTGCTGTATTTCATCAAAACAACACAAATTATGTTGTATTTTATAAAAACATCACAGTTTCGTGTTGTTTTTACGTCAAACAGGACAGTTTTGATAAGATGCTACGAGGCTCCATGTTCTGATCAGTAAGCTGCTCCACCAAATTGTATTCGTTTGAGAAAACCTTCTTACAAAAGGATGCCCCTCCATATGTGAGCAGGATCATGGTTATGTTGTCACTTCGCACCTCTAATTTCCACGAACGACGTTTGTTGTCGTATATCCCAACTAATTTAAAAGGACATCCGATTTTTTTGCTACCAGATCGTCTAACTGTTGCTTTACTTTTGTGTTCGCCAGCACGATCACAGATAAGCCATACTTTACGACCTGACCTTCTTTTTTCTTTGATCTTCGTGTAATAATAACGTAACCATTATCACGTCCTCTATTAACAGCCAACAGACTAGCTCATCGAGAGATAAAAATTCTGAGATGTTTCAAAACGATACCTGTCGTTGTTTTTCATCACTCGAGAGTATATTATTTTGTTGCGTGTCGTAAGTGACTCTCGGCAAAACTCAACCTCATCATCGGGAACATACGATTGGTTTAAATCTGGCAGTCATGTCTCGTAAGCAGATTGAACGTACGCATTATCTTGATTATTATCACCACGAACGAATATTCATTTGAATATTCATTTGAATATTCACAAACAAATAGTTACCGTCCCAAAACGACATACGAACGAATAAAAAGTGTGATATTTTGAGAGGAAATACGTTTGGGATTTACAGGGATCGAAAGCATATCGAAAGTGTTATCGAAATCGTTGTTATATAGGTGAAAACGAATCTTGGGTCCGTCATAGCGAAATTATTTATACGTGGCGTATGGGGCCATACCACGTATAGGCTGTCGTATGACCCCTATACGACGCGTATAGGACTATACGCCACGTATAGGCTTGCCACGTCTTCCACGTATGGCACCTATACGCTGCGTATATCGTACATGGTACAAAAACGCTTTATAGGACGTCTGACAAACTATACGTAGCGTATGGGTCTATACGCCACGTATAGTTGCCTATACGCAGCGTATGGTGCTATACTTGCGTATAATCTTGCCACGTTTGCCCCGTATGAGCCCATACGTTGCTTGTAATCGTACATGGTACAAAAAGTACATCTGACACCACCTATACGTGCCATACGCCACGTATAGTGCAAAAGAATTGGGCGCATGAGCACTATACGTGGTCACATGAGCATATAGGTGGAGGAGCTATACGCCGCGTATGGGTCATACGCGGCGTATACCTTATATTTTTTTAAATCGACACCGACCTATACGTGGCGTATGGGCCTATACGCCCGTATAGGTAGACTGATATGACGTCGGTTGTCAGTCATTAATGTCGCATTAATGGTCGTCCTGTACGCCGGGCATGGGTCGCGTATGGACCTATACGCGGCGTATAGGGGGCTGTCGATTTAAACTTTTGGGTGTCTATATTAGCACCCTAGATGAAACGAGACCGTGGTTAATGTAGGTGACAAGTTATCGCTCATAAAAGTCAAAGTCCTAAAACAAATACCGTTGTACGATAATGTGAGATCGACGTGGGCTATTGATGACTTCTTGAAATTTTGATTTCAACGTATACAAATTAACCACTCAAGATTGTATTCAAGAGTCAAGACGTCCTTAATATGCAAAGATTAAGTAAATTGTTGGAATGAAAGTTGCAAATAGACGTGCATGAAAAAGAACTAAAAAGCTACGGGTGGTTGAACGGTTGATGTTGTCGTCTGATCGCTCATTAATTGTATTATGCCACCTTATACAAACTCCTAAACAAGTTTTATGTCCTATGCGTTTATGGTTATAAATGACAATAATATTAAGTTCTGGGTTTAAAAGATAACTTTAACTTATCTATACTATATATAAGTATATGATGGGGGCATTTTAAGATACCATAAAATAAGAACACTTACTATATAATGCATAAGATAAACCATTTTTAGGGGTAAAATAGTATTTATCACATTATTTACACATTACCCTTATAATTAGTTACATAATAACATTACATTACTAAAATTTGCATAAAATTTTATATTATTTACTCATAAACCAAAAAAAACTAATATGTTTTAAGATTTTAGCTCTATCTTTTAATCTATCGCATTAGAAAACATTTTGAGACTGCAACTTAACCTGTGTTTATTTTTAAATGTTTGATTTAAACTTTTTGCTTAAACGGTCTGTATTTTATGAGGTACAATAAGTTAGTGCGTATATACAAGTCGTTATGCAGAACTCATTTTTTGATGTTTTAAATTTTAGTTTAGAAAAACATAATAAACTTTTATAAACTACTACAAAATAACAAAATATTAATGCACGTGTCAAATGTAAAATGTCGTCCGCCATATGCGCGGGCACCCTTCTAGTTAAATATAAAACTTAACGTCAGTTCTTATTTTTCATGCAACTTGTTTGCTAGCTCTTAATATGTGAACTCTATAAAATTGTAGTCAACTATTCATAGATGACATTTATAACGATAAGATTATATATTTTTCATGTCGACCAAAATTTATGTTTTTATCTAAACTTTAGAAGGTATAAATATTCGTATAAGAAAGAAGAAAGTATAAACTATTATTTTGTACAGAATCTACAAGCATGATGGTTACTAAGTAAATGATCACACTCATTTTTAATGCGGTAAAAAACATATTAATAAGATACTCTTCTTATACATGATTCAATTTAGGTAAACATATAAGTTAAAGACATACGCATGAATTATATTATATATATTATAGTATATATTAAACACTTTGGTCGGTGGTTACAGTGCCACCGTACCCATATTTATGCAGAGTGTGCAATCCTACTATGCAGCTACTGTATTCATCCTTTTTTTTCTCGACATCAGCGCCCACTACAAGAAAAAGGATTTTTGCGGCGACTATTATCGTCGCAAAAAACTCATTTTTCGTCGCAATATTATTTGCGACGAAAATTTCGTCGCAAAACTGTCGCCGTAAAAAAGTGGTCGCAAAATGTTATTTGCGACTAAATTTGCGACGATTTCTTTTGTGGGCTCCACTTATTTTAAAAAAAATGAAATTCTGAGATAAATCTTTTACGACGATATTGTTTGCGACGACTTCTTAATTTTGCGGCGATATATCGCCGCAATTATTTTGACCAAAATATTTTTTGCGGCGAGAGTCTTTCAATATTTTACTCTTTTTTGCGACGACATATCGCCGCAAAAAAGAATTTTTTTTAATAATTTTGCTGCATTTGCAGCAATCCACCCAGATTTTTCTGGGTACCAGACCAAACCTGCTGTTCCAAATCAGTACACACTATCAAAACCATCAAACCAATCGCAAAACATAGCATAAACAAAAAATTGTCCAAATTTAATAAGTTAAAAGTTACACAAACAAATGTTTTAAATAGTCATAACAATCACTAAAACCATCAAACCATCCTATGACGACCCACCTTCATCATCTTCATCTTCATCTTGTTGAGAATGACCACTTGTAACACCCGGACCTCCAAAGGGTCCATTTAAGTTCAATAAACATGCGGAATTTGGTCCCAGAAAATTTCGTTAACATTTAACTTCCAAAATATGTGTTTCGTGTCAACCGACACTCAAAAACGAAGTTTAACAATCCATTTACATACACACGTGATAGGAAGTTTCAAAATAATGTTAACACGTTAGTTTCTACAAAAGAAACGTGTATGCAAGTCCCGTTCGATCCTTGTATGCCCATCGATCACTTTAGCCTTCCGGTCCCGTAACACCTGAAAACACACGTTTAGACATCCATTAGTTCATAAGAACTAAGTAAGTACATTCTAACATTCATTTCGGGTCTTTACGGGGGTTTAAACGGACTCGGAACGCGTTTAAAACGACAACCGACAAAAAGCTGGAAATGGGGCCTACCGTAACTTACGGTAGCCACCGTAAGTTACGGTAGCCTCCATTTTGCTACGGTGGTAACCTACTGGCTACAGTAGCTCATTTCGACCAGGAACCCACCGTAACTTACGGTACCACCGTAAGCTACGGTAGACCTGCAGCAAAGTCATTATTTTGACCCGTTATGGGTCGTTTTGCGTTCCCGAACCACCCCTTTCGATCCCGATGTTCCAAACACCTGGAAATAACATATTTCATCATATATGTGATTCCCACAGAGTTTCAACGAGTCTAACCCGACTCTTGGCAACATACCAAAATTTTTCTATTTATTTGGTATTTAATTCCTTAATTAACCCGTTATGGTTCGTTTGTTCTTTAGAGTTCCCGACCGTCCCGACAACCATGGAACCGATCTATTATAACATATTACATATGTTTGTGAGTTCTTAGACCCAACCCATCCATTTGCTTATCATAACGCAAATTTCCTTTTTATACCGAATTTGCCCTTATAGGGTCAAATCCCATTTTAATGAGCGGTTTGCCATTCTTTCGCGAACGACCGCTTTCCTTGGCATTACCCAACGTTCACACACATTGCAAATCGTATGGATAAACCTTACCCTAGTGTTCACACACGATGGAATCACTTTAATCGGGTTTGTCCTTTCTTCCCATTTCCATGGGACGGTCACGCACGTCATGACTCGTCTGTTCCACAACCATGTGGTATAACACTAAAGTGTTATTTCCTTTATGTTCACGCACGTCGTGAATCATTGTCATAGAAGCTCACATACGGTGCAAGTCAACTATATCCTTTTTAAACGTTGTTTTCATTTTGTTGAGCTTATGAGCACATGGTCACACCATTGTGACTCATGCCTCTACTTTGTTATGCTCAATTTAAAGAATGTCTTACCTTGAGTCCGGAAGGTTTAAGTGGTCAATTAAACGTGTTCCTTGCCGGTTCCCTTGGATCCGCTTGCCACACCACTTCCTATTACCATTTTAAGGACCCATTTAACACATAACATTCATTTAATCACACTTATGGTCTATTTGACCATTTATCACATTTAACCTACAATCTAGGCTTTCACATTGCACATTCTTGCAATTAAGTAGTTCATTCATGATTTTCATCTAATTTAGGCATTTCATCAAACACCTTATGTGCATAACTTAACATATGGTTATTTACTAGCTTTTAAAACATCAAGCTAGTTTTACACCCAAATCACATAACACACATGTGATTCATCATTTCAACCAAAGGTTATGCACCTAATCACATTTCTTACAAGAATGAACATGGATTCTACAACTAGCAACTAGTTTACATGAAGAATCCTTAGTTTAACCTTCTAGTAACTAAACCCATTTCCATGGTTCATGTAAATCTTCAATTAAGGAGCAATTACACATCTAGTTACCATAATACACACATACACATGATCATCTAGCAATATACACTAGGATTTCATGTTTAAACCCAATTTACACCCATCATGTGGGTGACGATTTTACCACCTCAAGAACATCAAATGACACTTACTTGTAGCTCTTGATGAGATGAAGAATGATTTCTAGGGCTCAATTTCGGATCTTGCACTTGAATCACAACAATTTGAGAAATGAGGTGACAAAACCCTCTTTCTCCTCTTCTCTTGAAAGAAACGTGAATGAGCAACTATGCTCACCAAATGTATGACAAACCATACATATCCATGTTCAAGTTTCCTCTATGGCAAGATCCACCCCTCTAGTTATCATTTTCATTTCCCAACACTATTAACTAACTAGAAATTTTCCAGTTAAGTCTTAAATATTTACAATATTAACACATGATACATTAATTGTATTTTAATTACATAATACGAAATTCGGGTCGTTACAAGTCTCTCCCTCTAAGGAGAGTTTCGTCCCGAAACTTTACATACTAATCAAATAGATGAGGATAAGACTTCCTCATTTCATCTTCCGATTCCAAGTGGCATCGGACCCCTTACGATTTTCCATTGCACCTTCACCTGATTGAGTGTTTTGTTTCTCAGTGCTTGGCTCACGACCGCTTCACGATATCAGTTTTATCAATCTGTCATCAACTTCCAAATCCTCGTACGGGACATAGGCCGACTCGTCAGCCACAAAACATCTTCCTCAAGTAAGATTGGAACGTGTTGTGAATTCCTTGAAGCTCTTCCGGCAATTCCAACCGGTAAACACTTTACCCACACGTGCGATGATTTTAAACGGCCCGATAAACCTCGGACTCAACTTTCCCCGCTTCCGAATCGTTAATACCCTTCCATGGGGAAAACCTTTAACAAAACAAAATCGCCCACCTCAAACTCGATGGGTCGTCTACGCTTATCGCGTAACTTTCTGACGGTCTTGCGCCGCCTTCATGCGAGCACGGATTTGCTTAATCTTTCATCCGTATTCATTATCGTATCGTGGCCCAGCGAGTTCCTGCGACCAATTTCTCCCCAACAAATGGGAGTTCGGCATTTCTTCCATATAAAGCTCATAGGAGGCATCTCGATGGGGGGAGTGGTAGCTATTTGTAAGAAAATTCGCCAGAGGCAAATACTATCCCAACTACCCCCAAAGTCAAGAACACACGCTCGTAGCATATCTTCTAATGTTTGAATGGTTTTTCACTTTGTCCGTCGGTTTGGGGAGTGGTATGACGTGCTTAGCAATAGCTTTGTTCCATCTCCGCTTGAAATTTCCTCCAAAACTTGGAAGTAAACCGTGGTGTCTCTATCGGACACAATCGACACGGGCACCCCGTGTCGTGACATATTTCGTTCACGTAAACCTCCGCCATTTTCTCCGAATTGTAAGTCTCACGAATAGGAAGAAATGAGCGCTCTTGGTCAATCGACGACACAACCCATATCGCATCGTACCCTTTTTTGTTCTTGGAAGTTAGTAATCAAATCCATTGTCAACTTTTCCATTTCCATCCGGAATATCCAACGGTTGCAATTCACCATGAGGTTTTTGATGTTCCGCCTTCACTTGCAAACAAGTTAAGCATTTCTCCACGTATTTGACAATATCGCGTTTCATGCCCGGCCACCAATAGTTAACCCGAAGGTCTCTATACATCTTAGTCGCTCCGGGTGATGAATGAATACTTGGATTTATGATTAGATCCAATAGTTCATTCTTCAAGGTACACAGAGTTGGTTCCATCCATACCAACTTCAAGTTGTTGATTTTCTGATCATCTTCCAGTTTTGAGTTTGACCTTTGATTCGATTTTCTTCAAATTTTCTTCCTTTAGCGCTTCAGTTTGTGCTTCCTTAATTCGTTCAACCACTTCGGATATAACGTTATCTTCATTGCGGTTATTTTGATAGGAGTATGATCCTCCTTTCGACTCAAGGCGTCAGCCACGACATTGGCCTTTTCCGGATGATATAGGATTTCACAATCATAATCCTTTAGCAATTCCATCCACCGCCTTTGTCTCATGTTTAACTCCTTTTGCGTAAAGAAGTACTTTAAACTCTTATGGTCCGTGTAAATCGTACACTTTACACCATATAGGTAATGCCTCCAAATCTTAACGCGAACACCACCGCGGCTAGTTCAAGATCATGGGTTGGGTAGTTCTTTTCATGCACTTTCAGTTGTCTCGAGGCATAAGCGATCACCTTGCCCTTTGCATTACACACCCCAAACCGGAGTAGGAAGCATCCGAGTATACCACAAAAATCGTCGGTTCCCTCGGGTAAAGACAAAACGGAGCTTGAGTCAATTTCGACTTTAACTCTTGAAGGCTTTCTCTTGCTCTTCACCCATAGGAACTTCACCTCTTTCTTGGTAAGCTGGTTAAAGGAGAAGCAATCTTAGCAAAGTCTTGAATGAATCTCCGATAATATCCGGCTAACCCAAGAAAGCTTCTAATCTCCGTGGGAGTCTTGGGTGGACTCCATTTGTCACCGCGTGAATCTTTGTGGGGTCTACGTGTATACCTTCCGAGTTTACCACAGACCCAAGAATTGTACCTCTCGCAACCAAATGGCACACTTGGAGAATTTTGCGAACAATTTCTCCGACGAAGCGTTTCGAGAACTTCACGTAAGGACAAGCATGATCACACTTCATTTTTAGAAATAAGGATATCATCTATGAATACAATGACAGATCGGTCTAACGGGTCGGCACACCCTATATCAAATCCATGAATGAATGCTGCCGGGGCGTTTGTCAACCCGAAAGACATCACAAGGAAATCATAATGCCCGTATCTAGTACGAAATGCCTCTTGGGGATGTCTTCTCCCTTACCTTCAACTGATGATAACCCGACCGTAAGTCGATTTTCGAAAACCACGATGCACCTTGCAACTGATCGAATAGGTCATCAATCCTAGGCAATGGGTAACGTTTCTTAACCGTCACCTTGTTCAACTCTCTATAGTTGATACACATCCGAAGACTTCCTCCTCTTTTTCACGAAAAGAACCGGTGCTCCCCATGGCGAAGTACTCGGAGTATGAACCCTTGTCTAAAAGATCTTGCAATTGTGTCATTAACTCTTGGAGCTCCGATGGCGCCAAGCGATAGGGAGCCTTTGCAATGGGTTAGCTCCCGGGGTTAGGTCGATTCGAAACTCGACCTCCCGTTCCGGTGGGACTCCCGGCAATCCTCCGGAAAGACATCTGGAAAATCCCGAACAACCGGAATATCTTCCAACACTTGAACTTTCGTTTCCGTGTCTATTACATAGGCTAAGAACGATTGTCCTCCATGGCTCATGTATTTCATTGCTTTAACCAAAGAACATAAAGCTACGCCACCGCGTTTTGCACCTTGGATTATTACCTCATAACCACTCGGAGATAGCAATGGATGCACTTGCGATTGCAAACTATTGGCGTGGTACATGGAAAGCCAATCCATACCAATTACTACATCAAACTCCGAGTGTCATGGGTATTAAGTCGACCGAATAATCCTCACCTTCGATGGTAAGTATGCAATTTCGATAAACATTGAACGCTAAGAACGTTTTTGAATCCGCTACCTCAATCTCTAAAGGAAGGTAAGTTGTCTAACACCATGGAAAATGACTCGCAAATTTAACCGAAACAAACGATCTATTAGCACCCGAGTCAAATAGCACATAAGCAGGTAGTGAGTTGATGAGAAAGGTACCGTCACAACGTCGGCTATAGATTTGGCCTCTTCCGCCGTAATCAAAAAGGTTCTCGCCTTAGCTTTTCCTCCATCACCCTTTTTCCCCGAACCTTGAGCATCCGAGGATGACTTGTACCATCCTTCTTGAGTTCCGGACATTCGCGCTCTTTTGTGGCCCGGTTTGTAGCAGTTGTAGCACACACTTAGCGGGCTTGTGCATTGAGATGTCGAATGACCCGACTTTTCCACACTTGAAGCAATTTTTAGATTCGTATCTACAAACTCCCCCATGCTTCTTTTACAAATCTTGCAATGTTTGGAGTCTTGTCGTTCCCAAACTTGTTTGATGAGGATGAAATCTTGGCTTTCTTAGACGAACCGTCTCCGTTTCAGCCGCACGCTTCTCCCCACGATCAACTTGCCTTTTCAATTCCGCTTCCCGATCCCTAGCACAATCGATAAGCTCTGCTAGAGTCTCACATTTGGACGGTGTAAGAAACTCTCGATACTTGGCACTCAACATGCCATAGTAGTGGTTAATCCACATCCTTTCATCCTGGAGCAACTGTGGGCAAAACTTGGCTTTGTCATAGAAGATGGCCGTGATGGTATCAATACTTCATCTTTTTTGTCGTAAGTAGGAATTCTTCTGCTATTCTGTTGATAGCGGCTTGTGGGCAAAACCGCTTTGTGAACAACTTCTTAAATTCTTCCAAGTCATACTTTTGATACCTTCCGCCTCTTCTCATCCCGTTGCAATTCCCACCAGTCTTTAGCTCGTTCCCGGAGTTGGCTTGCAGCAAACCTCACTTCATCAGATTCTTCACAGTGTGAGGTTTCAAAGGCACTTTCCATATCTTTGATCCACCTTGACTAAGTAGTGGATCTACCTCACCCTTGAACGTTGTAGGTTGCATGCAACGAACTCCTTATAGGTCACTTTCTTTGTTGGCCTTTCGGTTTCTTTATCAGCCTTCAGAGCCACAAACTCTTGTTGAATGAGATCCCGTAGATCTTTGCGTACATCCTCGATGTAGCCCGGCAATAAAGCCTCAAAAGCCTTGCCAACTTCCTCCTTGATCATTTCCCGTGTTACATCATCGGGATGGGTCTCGTGATTCTCTATATTGATCACGTGATCGTCACCAGCCATGACCTAAGACTGTGACAATTTACCTTTGCGTTAGTACCATGTACGTAATCTATAGCATATACACCGATGCTTATGATTCTACTATCACTAGGGCCTAACCCTATTCACACAATACCATTTCCATCCTTAAGTTTAAAACAACATCCCTAAGAATCCATTCGCGTGCTTTGTTGTTGTTAGACTGGCCAGGCCTAGCAACAAGCTCACCACACGGATGCCTTCTTAGTTCCATTATTCCAAACATAAGTCAAGAAGCTAGGTTCAATCAATTCATATGATCATATCATACATATATCATACATATATCATACTGTGTCAAGCCTGTTACGTTTATAAACGGCACACTAACCTTTACCTTTAGGCTTAGTGATCGGCTTCTTGGATCGAACGCTGCATTTCTCATATCTAGAGCTCAAAAGTTTGAGTCCAAGTGTTCGCGACGCACTTGAATCCCTCAAACCGTTGGCTCTGATACCAACTTGTACACACCGGACCTCAAAGGGTCCATTTAAGTTCAAAAACATGCGGAATTTGGTCCCAGAAATTTCGTTACATTTAACTTCCAAAATATGTGTTTCGTGTCAACCGACACTCAAAAACGAAGTTTAACAATCCATTACATACACACGTGATAGGAAGTTTCAAAATAATGTTAACACGTTAGTTTCTACAAAAGAAACGTGTATGCAAGTCCCGTTCGATCCTTGTATGCCCCATCGATCACTTTAGCTCCGGTCCGTCCGTACACGTACAACCAACACCTATACACGTTTACATCTAGTTATAAGAACTAAGTAAGTACATTTAACATTCATTTCGGGTCTTACGGGGGTTTAAACGGACTCGGAACGCGTTAAAACGACAACCGACAAAAAGCTGGAAATGGGGCCTACCGTAACTTACGGTAGCCACCGTAAGTTACGGTAGCCTCCATTTGCTACGGTGGTAACCTACTGGCTTACGGTAGCTCATTTCGACCAGGAACCCACCGTAACTTACGGTACCACCGTAAGCTACGGTAGACCCTGCAGCAAAGTCATTATTTTTGACCCGTTATGGGTCGTTTTGCGTTCCCGAACCCCCCTTCGATCCCGATTGTTCCAAACACTGGAAATAAATATTTCATCATATATGTGATTCCCACGGAGTTTCAACGAGTCTAACCCGACTCTGGCAACATACCAAAATTTTTCTATTTATTTGGTATTTAATTCCTTAATAACCCGTTTATGGTTCGTTTGTTCTTTAGAGTTCCCGACCGTCCCGACAACCATGGAACCGATCTATTATAACATACATATGTTTGGTGAGTTCTTAGACCCAACCCATCCCATTTGCTTATCATAACGCAAATTTCCTTTTTATACCGAATTTGACCTTATAGGGTCAAATCCCATTTTAATGAGCGGTTTGCCATTCTTTCGCGAACGACCGCTTTCCTTGGCATTACCCAACGTTCACACACATTGCAAATCGTATGGATAACCTTTACCCTAGTGTTCACACACGATGTGAATCACTTTAATCCGGGTTTGTCCTTTCTTCCCATTTCCATGGGACGGTCACGCACGTCATGACTCGTTCTGTTCCACAACCATGTGGTATAACACTAAAGTGTTATTTTCCTTTATGTTCACGCACGTCGTGAATCATTTGTCATAGAAGCTCACTACGGTGCAAGTCAACTATTTTATCCTTTTTAAACGTGTTTTCATTTTGTTGAGCTTATGAGCACATGGTCACACACATGTGCTCATGCCTACTTGTGTTATGCTCAATTTAAAGAATGTCTTACCTTGAGTCCGAAGGTTTAAGTGGTCAACAATTAAACGTGTTCCTTGCCGGTTCCCTTGGATCCGCCTACACCACTTCCTTCCTATTACCATTTTAAGGCCTTACACACAACACACATTCATGTAACACACTTATGGTCTTTTGACCATTTATCACATTAACCTACAATCTAGGCTTTCATCCATTGCACATTCTTGCAATTAAGTAGTTCATTCCTGATTTCATCTAATTTAGGCATTCATCAAACACCTTATGTGCATACTTAACATATTGGTTATTTACTAGCTTTTAACATCATCAAGCTAGTTTTACACCCAAATCACATAACACACATGTGATTCAATTTCACCAAAAGGTATGCACCTAATCATGCACTATCACATGCTTCACATGAACATGGATTCTACAACTAGCACATAGTTTATGAAGAATCCTTAGTTTAACTTCTAGTAACTAAACCATTTTTCTCATGGTTCATGTAAATCTTTAATCGGAGCATTACACATATCTAGTTACATATACACACATACACATGATCATCTAGCACTATAACACTAGGATTTCATGTTTAAACCAATTCTCTACACCCATCATGTGGGTGACGATTTTACCACCTCAAGAACATCAAATGACACTTACTTGTAGCTCTTGATGAGGAAGAATGATGATTTTAGGCTCAATTCGGATCTTGCACTTGAATCACCAACAAATTTGAGAAATGAGGTGACAAAAACCCTCTCTCCTCTTCTCTTGAAAGAAACGTGATGAGCAACTATGCTCACCAAATGTATGAAACCATAATACCATGTTCAAGTTTCCTCTTGGCAATCCATCCCCCTCTAGTTATCATTTTCATTTCCCAACATATTAACTAACTAAATTTTCCAGTTAAGTCTTAAATATTTACAATATTAACACATGATACATTAATTGTATTTAATTACTAATACGAAATTCGGGTCGTTACACCACTTCTCCTCAACGCACTCTGGACTTGGCTTTGGATTTGACTTTGCATTTGTGCCATCATATTAGCCAAATCTGTGACTGCCATTGTTCTTGCTCACTGGCCAGTCTCGCTGCTACTATCTCCTCAACCTCAGATTGTGAGAACATCCGCTGATCTGTTCTATGAGGTGGCGGTGGGGTTGTGAAGGCACACTCGGTATTGGACCGATGCCACGTTCCACCCGGGCCGCTCCCCCAACATGTACACAAATACGCATATACA
Organism: Flaveria linearis; assembly: GCA_024085815.1. Classification (NCBI taxonomy): domain Eukaryota; kingdom Viridiplantae; phylum Streptophyta; class Magnoliopsida; order Asterales; family Asteraceae; genus Flaveria; species Flaveria linearis. The sequence goes on from CM044012.1 coordinate 59,709,874, forward strand.
TCTATTTACATCCATACACAAATCCACATACATCCATACATCACACAAACACATATAATCCATACACAATACACATATACATCCATACACAAATACGCATATACATCTTTTTATCACAATTCAACATACATATACACATACACATATACATCCATACATAAATACACATATACATCCATACACATATACATCCATACAAATATACATCCATACATAAATACAATATACATAAATACATAATACATCTACACACATATACATACATTCTAATATATACACATACACATTCATACACAAATACCCAATATTCATACACAAATATACATATAAATCCATTTTAATCTCAATACCCATATACATTTATACACAAATATATATCATTTTAATCTCAATACCCATATACATTCATACACACATATACATACATTCTAATATATACACATACATATTCATACACAAATACCCATATACATATGCACAAATATACATATTAATCCATTAATATATCCAGAAATATATTTGTATAACAAATAAGAATTGGGAACAGATACATCCATACACAAATATACATACATTCTAATATACATACACAATCCATACACACCTGGCGCATGATCTGTTTCTCTGATATTTCTGGATGTTGTTGTTGAAGCGCAACCATTTGCTCCTTTATAGTTTACAAAAAAAAATAAAAATGTTATATATATGGTGATGTTATATATTACTTATTTTTATAAAATTGTAAGACGTGTACATTACTTACATAGTATGCAGCGGGTTCAGGTTGATAGAAATTACCGCTTGAATCGGTATAGAAGCGACGATATGCTAATATGGCACTCCCAGATTCATCAGAACCATCTTCCCGCTATAAAACACATTTATAGTTATATAATAATATAAAAGTAACTTACAAACACATAAAACAAGTTATAAACACATTAGATTAAAATAACTTACAAACATATAACGACATTGGCTAAAGATGTCCGGCCGCCATGTCCCTTGATCGTCTGCTTCCCTTTGTTGGACTTGTTGTTGCAGACCGAGCCTTGACTTCAGGAGAAGTGTAGTAATCCACATAGCCTTCCATTCAGATTCATGCATATCAGGTGGCACAACATCAGAAATATCAACCCTGTTCCTCCCGCCTATTTGCTAAAATGCTTTTGCTTGAACCGGTATTTGTGATCTTTATATCGGTTTGCAGCATATTTCTCAATGCCTGCCCTCAGGCCTTCGTGGGGAGTCATATCAAAATACATCTGCAAATTATGAAAACAAATAGCTTAGTGTAATATATTTAATCACTGAATTTAATTATCAAAAACTTAACCTGTAAGTCAGGCCAGATAGTCGCCTTCAAATCTGCAGGTATCTTTCTCCAGCTCTTGTAGTTTTGAGGAAATCTGTCAACGATTGTGCCAACCAGTGAAGCAAAGGTCGCCTGATTGACACCCACAGGTTGTAGGTGTCATGCGTACCTTGCTCAAATTCAATTGTGAGCAAATTTCCTTGTGGATTTCTTTCGCATACCTTGAAGTGTGGTCTTTCACGCTTGCCTTGTCCTGCAAATTGATAATAGTATAAAAAATTCTATGTAAATTATATATTTCATTTTAAAAGATAATAGTATAAAAAATTCGTCATACCTCGTCCGCTGCCGCTGCCGGAGTCATCACTGACCTCGCACTGTCGTGGCGGCTGCCACGATCGATCATCATCGGGAGGACCACCACCAGGTGGACCACGACCATAGGTATCCCCACCGTGACCTTGGGCCACGCCTGCCATCTGTAAAAAAAGATTATATAAGTATACAAATATACCGTAATGAATCATTAGCTAAACACATAATTGAAAAAAACAATTCAATAAACATAATAGATCAAACATAATAAATGATTCGGTTTAAAATTAAAAATACAATCAATCGGATTCATCGGTGTGATAAGAATCTTCTCCACAATCATTATTAAATTCGTCTGATTCATCATCTGAATTATCAGAAACGTCAACAACCTGGTCTGCATCGTCGTCTTCACCCTCATCCGTATCTTCATATGTCTCGTCCTCTACATTGACATGCTCAAGGGAAACATCGACTTCTGTAGCTTCATCTCTACTCATACCATCATAAGTTAAATTATCTAAGTCAGCAGACAACAAAAGCTCAGATGAAGTGCTGCCATGAATTAAATCTGCTTCATTATTTTCATTATAATATCTCAGTCCCAAATCTTCGATGATTCACCTCTTGGACGACCTTCCAATGTCTGATTGATTGAACTCTTTGACCGGCTTTAGACGGTTCGTCAAGATAAAAAACTTGCTCTGCTTGTGTTGCAAGAATGTATGATCATTTGTAAACCATTCAGTTTGGGTAGAAATACTGGTTATGTTATTCTTAATGACACAAAGTTTGTTGTTATTAGTTTAAACCATTTACATCGAAACAACACAACCTTACAACGGTCTAGATAGCCTAGCTCCAGAATCTCTTCCAACAACCGTAATACTTTGTTCCATCTTGACCAGTTGTTGAGATGCCGCTATTTGAGTTGTACGGCGTACGTCTCGGCTATGAACTACAAATCTCACACCGTTAACTATACAAGCGGTGTAAGAGTTTGCATGTCGTGGTCCATTTGCTAAAGCAAATAACTGAGGACTAACACTAGATTCATCATTTACTCGCCGACGGTTGATCTATTTGAAATAAGAGAAAATTAGGAAAATTTGTATGATCGGTTTGTATAATCGGTTTATACACAAATGAGTTTACTTCTGTTTAACCAGTTAGGAAAATTTGCTTCCAAGTCAGTTCCATGCGGCATTTGAGTAATAAATTCACTATAAATAACTGTTATTATAATTACGTTAATAATAATCTATAAAGATAACTTACGAAAACACAACCCGAAATAGAAAATACTTACTCTTTGTATTCTTCGATCTCAGAGCTGTTGTTAAGGACAAACCAATTTAGATTTGTCCAAAGCACACCATCCATTTTTTATCAACCCCTTGCTGATAGGTGTGCATAGCGATTGGAAGACATAAAACTCACGTGGTGGGAACTGGGGCATCTTCGTTTCTGTCGGCGATAAATCTCGTCGGTACACCGTCAAGATACCTTGAACAGAAAGTTAAGGCTTCATCTGCGACATACCCCTCCGCAATGGAACCTTCGGGCCTAGCCTTATTTCTAACATAATTTTTCAGCTTTTTCATGTATTTTCAAATGGATACATCCACCTCATATAAACTGGCCCACCTGAATGGCCTCCTCAGGTAAATGCATAACTAAATGAATCATTATGTCAAAAAATGACGGAGGAAATATTTGCTTGAAAGAACACAAAATTTAATCAACTTCTCCTCAGCATCTTGCATGTCAGATGACATCAAGTTCCGAGCACAAAGTTGCTTAAAGAAAGAATAAGCAATCTCAATTATGGTGTGAAATGTTTTTATCCAAGTACGCTTGAGCACAATCGGAAGCAACCGTTGCATCATATATGATGATCATGTGATTTCATCCCATTATTTGGGTATCATTATCGGTTACCTTATGTTTAAAGTTAGAGCCAAAACCATCAGGTAGTTTTACTTCCTAATAAATTGACAAAAAAGACTCCTTTCGGCGTTTGAGAAAGAGAACTTGGGATGAGGCTTTGAGAGCTTACCGCGACCGTTATCTACAAGCCACAAGTCACGTCGAATGTTCCATGTTCTAACACCATTCTTGCCTTATTAGTGTCTTTGGATTTTTCCTTGTTCATCATCAACGTATTCAACATACTCTCGCACACATTCTTTTCGATATGCATGACATCCAAATTATGTTTTAGTTGAATTGAAGACCAATATTCAAGCTCGAAGAAAATAGAACGCTTGGTCCAATTCAATCAACATTGGAATCACGTTTTCTCTTCTTACCACCAAATGAACATGTTTCCCAGAAATACGAGGCGGCAATTTATTAAGTTGTTCTAAAATCGATCATTAGTTTTCCTGTTAGGAGGACGTCTAGTCGTTTTACCATTGAATGACTTGTCCTTCCTCCATTTATGATTTGTTGGTAACCATTTTATGCCCAACATAAGCAGTTTTTCCCAATACATGAACAGATGGAGTGTCTTCCTTACATGTTGGGCATGCAAAGTAACCTTGCCCACTCCAACCAGACAAGCTACTACGAGCAGGGAAATCATTGATAGTCCATAAAAGCATTGCACGAATGTGAAGAAAGTGTTTGTAACTGCATCTTTGTCACGACTCGTCCGACCAAAGACTTTTCAATTCATCAACCAATGGGCTTAAAAAAACATCAATGTCCTTCCAGGTGATTTAGGGCCAGGGATTAATAACGTCAGCATGAATGAAGACTCTTTCATACATAACCATGGTGGCGTATTGTATGTTGTCAGTATTACCGGCCACATGCTATACGGCGTACTCATGTTCCCAAATGGATTGAAGCCATCAGCAGCCAACCCTAATCTAACATTTCTAGGTCTTTGGCAAAATCAGGATACATTGAATCGAATCTTTCCATGATGTACCATCCACCGGGTGACGTAACTTACCATCTTCCGTGCAACGTCCAGAAGCATGCCATGTCATATGCTTTGCAGTGTGTCTTGAGCTATAAATACGCTTTAATCTAGGAATTAATGGAAAGTAACGCATAACCTTGTTGGCAACTTTCTTCCCCTTAGTGTTTGCGTCCTTCCATCTACTTTCATCACATATGGACATTTTGCAAATCTTGGTTATCCTTACCTAAAATAAACAACAGTCGTTCTTACAAACGTGGATCGATTCATATCCTAACCCAACTTTCTTCATTATCTTCTTGGCTTCATAGTTTGACGGTGGGATTTTAGCAAGCGAAAATGCAGTTTTCAAAAATTCTAACAATTGGTCAAACGATGTATCGGTCCATTTATTGATGGCCTTCATGTGACTCAGTTTTGCCAAGAAATCCAATGAAGACATCCGTCACAACCAGGGTATAGTTCGGTGTCGGCAAGTTCAGTAATTCAGCAAGTTCATCATTGTATCACTCGGTGTATCTGTTGTGTCATTGGCTCGTCGTCGTCGTATGTGTTGTCCTTTTGTGGGACATTCTCCTGACGAACATCGTTAATAAAATCATGTATTGGGTCTGTCGTTTGAGGTATGATAGGAACTACGGTGAGGAACATATGATTCACTATGATGCGTCCACGTTTGTAAAATCGGCAAAAACCATTATTATGTATGTGGCGCTCTATTGTTGAAGAGGAAACCAATAACTGTTATTGCAATATTACACGGACACCGAGCTTTATTTTGGCCATTCGTATAATTCTTACACCTTTCCATGAATGCTTTAAGACCAATCAGATATTCTTTAGAAAATTTATTTCTAAAGTAGTCCAACTCTTATCAATCGTCATAACTGTGTTTACAAACAAATATTAAATATCTTAACACGTTTAAAAATAAGGAAATACAATATAAAAGTTAAATATTTAATAAACTTCCTAACCTAAGTAACATACTAAATACATACATTCTTTTTATATACATACATACACACATTCTATTCATCTTAACTAAGTTAAATCCATCCATTTTTTCATAACCATAAAACTTGCTAAACCTACTTTCAAACAATAACTACATATTAATACAATTTAACATACCAAATGCATATATACATTCTTATATTCACACCAAATATATACATACATTCTTATATTAACATACCAAACATCCATGTTTCATAACCATATAAACTTGCTAACCCTAATTCCAAACAAGAACCACATATTAACATAAAAAACATATCAAATACATACATTATTTATATTCATACATACACACATGTTATTTCAAACAATCTAACTAAGTTAACATCTATGTTTCATAATCATAAAACTTCCTAACCCTAATTTCAAACAATCTCAACTAAGTTAAACATCTAAGTTTTCATAACCATATAAACGTGCTAACCCTAATTCCAACATCTTAAAGCTAACTTCTTATACAAACATACATTCTTGCTAACCCTAATTTCAAATACCATATAAAAACAATTAATACAAACATACATTCTTATATATTCATAAACTACAAAACCCCAAACTTAACATTTCATATTTTCATAAACTTCATAAACTATATTCTTATATTCTTACATACACACGTTAAACAACCATATTTTCATAAACAAAATAAACTTCAAAACCCCAAACAACTACAAATTAACACATTTTTATATTCTTACATAACCACATAAACTTTATTACCCTAATTTCAAAATATTAACTAAAAATTAACATAAAATTAGGTAAAATTGAGGATATTACCTAAAATCAGGAGTGGTGGTGGTGGCTAGGTGTAAATGAGGTGGCGACGGTGGTCAGGCGGCGACGGTGGTCAGGCGGCGACGGTGGTGGACTGGCGGTGTGGACAGCGGTGGTGGAGCGCACAACTTTGCCGACTAAATGGCGGTGGTGGACAGGCGGTGGTGCGTAAGGGTGGAGGCGGCGCGAGCGTGGTGAGGGAGCCGACGGTGGGGTGCGCAAGGGGAGGGTGGGGTGCGCGCAGTGGGGGTGAGGGTGGGTTGCGCAGTCGGGCTGTGCAGTCGGGCTGTGCAGTCGGGCTGTGGTGTGGTGGTTTGTAAAATGGTGAAAATATGAACTGTCCCGACTAAATGGGGGTCCTTTTTGCGGCGATATATCGCCGCAATAATGTAATTGCGACGAAAACAATTTAATTATTTATATATTATAATATTTAGTGGTTATTGCGACGAAAAAGTCGCCGCAAATGATTACGCGGGATTTTTCCCGCTCTTAAAAAGGTTTCGTGATATTAAAAAAAATAAAATAATTAATTTTAACTTTTTGCGACGAAAAATCGCCGCAAAAAAGTGTGTTGACTTTTAAAGTCAAAAAAGTTATTTCTTTTGTCGTTTTGTGACTCTTTTGCGACGAAAACGTTGTCGCCGCAAAAAAATGTGGTCGCAAAAAAACCATTTTTGTTGTAGTGGCCATATATGAGAGAGAGTTCCCTCCTCCATCTTCTTCTTCATCGGTCTCATTCTCCTCTCCCTGTCTCTGATCCCTTTCGCAAGTCTCAAAACAACCACAAAACTCAAAACAACGCAATCGGCAGATTCCGGGTGACCAATCAAGCACAAACCCACACAAAAACCATATCAAACACAAAATTAACAAAATAAGGAGCATGCACCATCAAATGCGTACCATAGAAGACAAGAGCATAGGAACCAAACATATAGACATAGTCAGACGCGAAGAACAAAATCAATAGCAGCGACGGAGACAAATCAAAGGAGACGACGGCTACAAGAACACTAACCATCACGGGGAGACGAAGATGAACGGAGAGCGACACAACAACACACCCCCCACAACCTTTTATTCACGACTCCACCAACCACCATGTTCGATTTGACCGAGTTAAAATGAGAAGACGAAGATGACGAAACCCTAAAGTAGAAGCGTATTGTTGAGCGAGGATGTAGGAAGACGAAGATCCGCTTGAGGGGAAGAGGACGAATATTACTGACGATGTTAGATGCAGAGGCCGCTGAATCTTGATTTTAGAGGTTTAGAACTCATTGGAAGAGGATCTTATGGTGATGTGTATGAAGGGTAAATTCTTAAAAATAATTTGCAACTACTTAACCTGAGTTCTATTATGCATAATCTGATAATATTTTTTGATTTGCAGGTTAACATGGAAATCAACAAAAAGGTTACTATTAAAGATTTTGATTTGGAAGATTCATAAGATTTTATTCGTATTTAAATTTTTCATATCAATATATTTATGAAGAGATATTTTGATTTTGTTTTTATTCATTTGAGTGAATGAGATGTGATTAATAATAAATGCTGTGATAATACCACAGTTCATTTGTTTGGTCTATTTGATGTTTAAAAGCAGGCTTTAGTTTCTTTAAGGTGTCTAGCAATTGTGGGAGAGGATTTGAAAAAAATTGAATGTGGTACTCATGCTAAAGAGCTGCTTTTTCAAAATTCTAGATAATGTTTTTGTTATATAAAGTGAGTTGAAACTTTCAGAGGTTATGTTAGCAGGTATAATTATTAGCTTTAAGGTTTCCACTTCAGTCAGAATGGTTTGATCAGAACATTTATATTGAAAACTCAAGTTATTTCTTTAGAGGTTATCTCTCAATCAATTTAGGTGTTTTTATCTTTTTTTGGTTCAAGTTTGTTCATTACCATAAACCATGATTAAAAGAATGCATCAAAAGATAATGGACGGATCGGGTAGAACTTAAACTTCAAAATTCACGTGAAACCCAACATTTCTACGTGTGAATCTTGATACTTACACTAAAGCTTACATATAACGCATGACATGTACATACACTATAATGGTGGTGCTAGATTATTGAAATCACTCCAATTAACATTTAAAAAGAGTGCAATTAATTCATTGTTTATTAATGTTTTTTAACCCAAAAGTATAAGTTGAGATACTCAGAACAATTAGAAATGGGAAGGTCTCGATTCGGGTCTCGGATTCGAGTCTCGCTCTATGCAAAAAAAGTAGTATGCGTTGAGCCTTTTTTTTATTGTAGGTTTTCTTTTAAGAAGGTTGGAGGTGCCGTTCCGACAGGAAAAAATATACGAACTTGATTAATTAACATCTATCATTATTTTGAATGTAATGTAATTTGATGTTTTTGTGTTTTAACACCGCAGCAACGCGCGAGTTAAATTACTAGTTCATTAATTTAATCACTTATTATCTAAAATAGTTAAATAGTTATATGTAGTATACTATTTTTTTAATTGTTAATTAGATCACTGGCGGAGCACTGATCCACCTGATCATCTCTACTACTCAAGTATGAAATTTGGGCCCTAGGCTAACACGTCCCCGAAGGAAAGATCGTACATCAGTCTGTCCTTACAGTCCCACACTTAAGAGTTAAGACCACCATCAGAAGAAAACCTACCTTAGGTGAAAAAACTCTCTGACTCAACATGGATCCCTGTTTTTTTCCATATGAGACTTGAATCCAAAACTTTATTTATTTTAATGAAGTCTTAGGGTATCTTCTCTCCCCATTGATCTAAAAGATTATTGATATGTAGTATAGTATTTGAATTTTTTATTTATCATTTACTAGGATTTTATATCACCCCTTTTTCTCTAAATGATTTCAAATTACATTTTAGGTAATTAACTTATTTAATCTAAAAAAAAAATTTAAACAAATGAGCTTAACTTTTTCAAAACTAAAGAAAAAGAATATTCAGAGTAAAATAAAAGATAAAAGTTACATAAATTTATCATTTTTAATATCTTGTACCACTTTTTAACAAGAACATTTAATAATTATTGTTGAAGATATACACCCAATATATTTGAAAGGGTTTTGACTCATGTTGAAGTAGTGTTATAACTAACAAATAAATAGTATTTAGGCAGGGAACACAGATGTACTTACATACGCTTGGAATGTAGCCCTATCTTTATAGGACTTTAAGGTTTACCCCTTTTGTAAATATATTGAAGTCCAATCTTTTCTCAAATAATAAATCTATTAGTTATGAGGTTGTGTGAAAATGTGATAAAAAAGGCCTTTAAACAAGGGCGTCAATTCACACTTGTTAGACTTAATCCACTGCGCATTTGAAAAGAACGCACGTGATGACCTGTCAAAATGCACGTATTATGTGCGCATTGGAGAAAAAATTCAAAGTGCCAAATTTTCCAATCTAGCACGTTATGAAGTGCGGCAAAATGCAAGCACGGGTGGAGCCCACTTTATAAATTCATTTACTTTTTTAATTTAATCAATGTTTGCTTTATTTAAAAGCAATTTTATCATACTATTTTTAATTAAGCACGTTATGAAGTGCCAATTTCCATTTATTTTTTTAATTAAGCATTATGAAGTGCGGCAAAATGCATGCATGTATCATACTACAATATGATTGTTGAAGATGAAGGTCATGCAATAACTAACTGGTCCGGGAAGAACACGAGCCTGAGCCGTCAAGTTACAAAGAAGGAGCTTACTGAATTTTCACAATATCTTGAGAGGTTTAATCCTTACGAAGCAAAACACTCACATCGCACTACGCAACGATCTTATGGAACATCTTTGATCTTAAGCAAGTCCGTCAAGAGTAGCTTCGTCTTAAGAAACTTAATTTTATCTTTTATGTTTTTTATTTTAAGATTTTAAGTGTGTTTAATTATGTAATTTTATTTTGTTTTAGGAAAATGTAATTAAGTTTTATGTAATATCAGTATAATTTTTATTAATTGTTTCTTGTTTTTAGTATTTTTTATTATTTAATTATATTTTATATTTATTTATTAAATATGTTTTTATATTTAAAATTATTGGTTTAAAAGAAAAATAGAAAAAGAAATAATGATGTGGAGAGAGAGAGAGGATGCATGTAAAAGGATGGGTTGGAGTAAAAAGAGGAGAGAGAATGCATGTAGTAAGGATGTGTAAAAGCTAAGGTGACACTGATGACTAGGATACATGTAGTAAATACGGGTGTATGCATTGCGGGTAGTCTTATGAAGAATGATAGGTGATATAAAGTTTTATGTTGGCTAAATAACTTGTTTAATAAACGGATTAACCTGAACACATTACATTAATAAACCTATCAAACAAACACATCCGCTTAATAAACAAGTCAACTTAAACATAACATTTTAGATGATCGGTATTAATCCGTTTAAGCTTAAGGGTTTCTATTTACATGTGTGCGGGTTATATAAAAGTTATAACATTTAAAGTTTAACATTATCTTATTATCATTTATAGAAGTTTATTCACTACTCCCAACTATATATTCTTCGGTTCTTTATGTCTGATTCAGATATTAAGAGGAACATGTAGATATGGACTTTCATAGGTCTTGGTATCTTGGCTTATATTGTCTTTAGTCTCTTAAGTGTCATGCTAATTTCTCATGTGATAATTTATTTATAGAACCTTAGAATTTTTTTCCGACAAAAACAAACTCTTTGTTATTATCTACTCTATTTTAATCATCCTAGTTACACGGATTTTAAATTATAACTAGTTGGTGGAGATTACAACATTTTACCATTCTAACGTACCATTAAAAACTATAAAATCTTGCATTTAATCGGATACTCTTAATGTAGAATTAATGAATTAAGTTAAAAAATTATATAAAATCTCATGACTAGTTAATGGGTAAACGGCACCCTGATTTTATGGGGTCCAAATCCTTTTTCCTCAACTCGTGTGCACGACCCTCTGCTTACTATATTTTAATATGATTTACACGTGATTTCATATATTTTAGAATTTGCTGCAGTAAATTAGTGATTGAAAAGTAGAATAAAAACAAACGTAAAGCTATACTTATGAAATTAAATAGATAGTTTGAGTAGGAAAAAGCCAAGGTTCATGCCACCTTTGTCCTAGATCTTGACTGTAGAGTTGATAAATTCCCCGTTCTTACATTTTACTTATTTTAATAATGTTCATATTCAACTCATAAAGTTATTATAAAAAAAAAAAACTTATAGAAGTTTTATTATAATATTCATGCCCATTACTTCCTCACATCAAGACTTTTGAAACGGGGTGAAGGAGAACTAAAACAACACTCAAAGTTAATTAAAGTTTACAAACATGATTAAAATATATACTGTGTGGTTAATCTTTAAATACATCTTTTAATACTTTTATCTTTTGAGTTATATGGATTTACGATATGCATTATTCCACTAAGACGGGTTGGTTGTTTTCATAGATTGTAAATCATGTCCCATAAAAAGTCATGTACCCGTTGCATATATCTATAGGTAATTACGCATCTGGCATTGAAAACGTCCATTTATTTTTTAAAGGTACGTGTTAGAATTACCGATATTGTTTATTATTTTAATTTCTATATAATTTATTACACAATAAATTTAGAAATTTAAAACAAACAGTTGAATATTGTATTACCTAAGAATAAAATAAAAATACAAATAAATATAAAAACAAATGTTGACACATATATTTGGGTAAATAGCCATGTATGTTTCGGGTAATTAGACTAGGTATCATCTAATATCATACATGGATTTATAAGACTAATCCAATACTCTCACATAAACGAATGTTTTGGGCTTGTATCTTGGGTTTAGGTTCATTTGCCAGCCCTCTTAGTGATTGTCTCTCTTGTCACAAAAAATGCTGCTCTTATCTTTATTATATTATTTTAAAACAACTGATTCTAATTTCTATTAAAACTACAACATCTAGTATGATATTTACATATAACTTAAAATAACAGTTTAGTCATAGTTAAATGATTAAAGTAGTATCTAATAATGAAATGAGAGTTCTCACATGATGGAATTTACTCATTAACTAATGATACTACTCACTTCATGTTATTGAAATCGTAAATAAATATTTGTATAATAAGTTTCAAATAAAAGTGTAACTATTATCACCTAGAGTTTCATTACACTGTTTGTTATACTTTAATTTTGGTAAACAATTTTTTCTTTATAATATATTTTCAGTATTTCCTTTTTAAGAAGCATTACCTATTATGAAATTAGCAAACGCGATGAACAGTGCGGGCCTCCATCTTGGCCGTTGATTTCTTATAAACGGATCTGCTCCGACCACGCGTCCTTATCTTTTCAAAGACGCACAAATACCTGTGCTTTGTGTGCTGTAGATCTGACTCCTCTTCTCAGCCGTTTGGTCGTCGCCGTGGGTTGGGGGTTTGTCGGCGAGTTGACCGGTAAGTATGTGCTTTCGTTTTGTCCGTCCCTTTCCTGCGAGGCGGTCCCCCCGGTGACCAAAATGCGGTGGCTCTTTGTCCTCGGTACATGGTGTCGCCTGCTTTGCCTGTGACAGGTTTTGGGGGTTGCCGTCGGCTCAGGTTATTTGCCTCCTATATTACGTTGTTGTCGGTACAGGGGACGACGCCGCCGGTGGTATTTGCGTGATGCCATAGGTGGCGTCTGTTTCACGGCGATGACCGCCAATCATCCGCCGTTCCGGCTGCCTATGCATGCCGGTGGTCTCCGTATGGTGTATCTTGGCTCTTGGAGTGGTGTCGGTTCAGATCTCTGTAGATCTGATCGGCGATTGATGTCCCCGGTATTGGTTCCCTTGGGTTCCGGTGGCGGTGGCGGTGGAGCTTGTCGCCGCTCTGCCTCGCCTTTGTGGTTGAGGTGGAGCAGGTGGCGCTCTTGTAGCCGTTGCCGATGTTAATGGCCATCTTTATTGCTCCCTTATCTTTGTGTTTCTATGGGCCCTTTTAACGTTTCAGATGTATCTATTTGTGGTGTTTTGGTTGTTGGCTGTTGATTCTGGTTATTGGGTTTCATTGCATTGTCGATGGGTGCGAGGCACTACCTCGCCGTCGCCGGTGGTTGCCTGGTATTCGCTTTTCCTTAATGGCAGTGCCGCATAGTCGCGGTTAAGGTTTGTTTGCCGCTGGACTTGCGTTACGTTCACGGTTTGGTTGTCCTTGGCACTGTGGTTGTTGTAGCCCTGTTTTAGGTCTTTTTCGGGTAACAATAACAGTTATGAACCTTTATTCTCCTGATGTTGGTTGGGTGCGTGAGAGAGCTACGATGTTTTTGAATGTTTGATGAGTCTCCCTTTCGGTTTATTATTAGACCGATGATGGCGACTAGCAGATCGTCTGAGGCATTACTCACATCTCGATCTTCATGTGGTTACGAATTGTTGGTGGTCTTCATTGCGTGGCTATGATGAAATTAAACGTAATAGATAGACGTTGAAATAGGTGCAGTCTTGGCGGGGCAGATTTCGAGGACGGTGGGTTGTTACCCGCAACCCTTTGCAGCCATAATGCCCTCATTCCGTTTATATTTCTGAGCCTATCGATTTGTGGTATTAGCCGTCCCACGTTCGTTTTTTATTGCAATTTGAGGCTGTGATGATAACATTAATAGTTAGATATTATAATCCTTGATTACCTGTGTTTATCTGAGCTTCGCTTATATCTGTTTACTTCGCGTACAAGACTGTAACCTAACCGCCGCGAAGCGCGGTTGGTTTTCTACTAGTTATATTTGATATACCAATGTTAATTTAATTGGTTGGAGCTAGGTTTATCTATGATGGTTTTAAGCAAGTGGAAAAGATTATATAAACCATATTTAACGTTTTTATTTATTATTATTATTTACTATTTTGGAAAGAATTGAAGAAACCACATCCTACTTATTTAGGAATTAGGACGATGAAGTGATGAACCACCATCGGGCCCAAAACAAGACAATGTTAAATATACAACTGAAGTTGAAACCTACTCTGTTATAATTTATAATGCAATCCAATAAGATCCCAACTAACAGCCCATTATGAACTTGTAAGTTGTAGTGGAAAAATGAGTGTAAGCAAAGGTGTACAAAATCAGTTTCACCTGTCCGGGTCCGAACCAGTTTTCTTCTGGTTAAAACTTAAAAAAGACAAACCAGTTTGGCGGTGGAACCAAGTCGGAACCAGTTCAGGTTGGGCTACTGTAAAACGGTTCCCGGTCCTATCCGGTTGGGTTGGTTTCTAGACCAGTTCATGCAGTGACGGAACTAGGATTAACTTTTATGAGGTCACTATTTTTTATGATTAGATTTCTAACTAAGCAACAACAAAATTTCCTATCGGATGGTAGGGTCCGATGAGTCATGATAGCCTTAACTTCTAAGAATTGTTTTTAGAACCGACTAGCTGATTGGACCTGTTGGATCGGGAACCGACTATAGAACTGGTCCAGTTTGTGTGTATTTAGACCGATCTAAGTTAAACCGGTCAGCCTCGGTCGTACCGGATTTCGATTTTACCTTTCAAAATTTGATTAAATCTAATAATTTATGATACATATTTTGGTTAATTAAGTATTAATATTGTGTTAAGATTTATAATTCCACTCTAAAGCATATATTATTTTCATATTTTGCTCTTGATTTAGATATACATAATTAATATTTATTTTTTATAGAGTAAATTACAAATCGTGTCCTTTATTAATACACAAAATATCATGGTATGTCCTTTAGTTTTAATAATTACATCCAATGTTCTTTTTTTTAAATATGTGCACACCTACTGTCCTTTACACTAACTTTCAGTTAAATATACAGTTAACTCAGTTACGTATCTCTCACATGAGGTGCATTTTTATCATTTTCTTTCCATATCTAATATACTAAACAAATAAAAAAATTAATTACTTTATATGAAAAATAAAATTAAAAGATATCGGACCGTTGGATAAGTCAGTGAACCCGCGTTCCTCTTACGTTCAATACCATTAAATTCATCATCCCCTATTTGATAGCCCAATACCAATCATCTTCACCATCTACAACATCTCATACACCATTGAAACCCCTTGAACTCGAACAAACAATGATGGTAAGATTAAAATCCCTAATTCACTTTTGTATTTCGTTGTTTTTTTAATTTCGGGTTATGTTGTTTTGTGATTAACGAGCGACTAATAGTTCATTTTTTTGTTTTTGCAATTATATAAGCATTTTAAAGAATTACATGTAATCTTCAAGTTTTTGTTCTTTATTGATTTTTCATTATTTGTTGGTGTGAGTAGTTTAAAAATATTACATGTATTTTTTTAGTGTTTATTGATGATTTTCCGACCTTCTAAATGATTTGTAACTTAGACTTCTTACTTTAGTAAATGTTATTGGAGGTTGTTGTCATTAAAAGTTTTAACTATTGGTTGAATGAACACACACCAAGAGTGATGGTTTCACCGACTAACGATCCATATTTTTTAATTTTGTTTTTTCATTTAAAATTTGTACTTTTTATTAATTTTTAAATATATTATATGTGAAAAAAAATGATAAAAATAGTCTCATGTGAGGGGGTACATAACTGAGTTAACTGTACATTTAGATGATAGTTAGTGTAAAGGATAATGTGTGCAAAATCTTTTAATAAAAGGACATGGTATGTAATTATTAAAACTAAAGGACATACCATACAATTTTATATATTATAAAGGACACAATTTGTAATTTACTCTTTTTTATATATGACGTCATCTGATTTTAAATCTGGCCAGACCAATGAACATCTTAGGTGACCGATTCGTTATCCGGTTCAGCTTTAAAAACAATGGTTCTAAGGAGTAAGGAAATCAATTGAATCTTTGAATTTAAAATACAAGGAAAACTAACTATAAGTCAGGAGTACGAAGTGAGGGATGAGAGTTATAATCAAGACGCGTAAGTGCGCAAGATAGGAGAAAACCAATGGACCAAATTACAACCTTGTGTCGCTAAAGGAGTCACTTTAAAAAATATATATAGATTCACTTGAAAATTCGGTATTATAAGTCCACTACTACTTTAAAATCATTGGAGTTGTTTGACACCGTTCCCATTAATTGTTGTTTTTTTGTGCACCAAACCGCTTAAGTGCGTAACTAGGACACTATGAAATAACTTCAAGGGTACTTCTTAGCACAGATTCAACCCATTGCCATTTCAATCCTGGTCGACCACAATAACAAACCGCACCAAATGAAAATCAAACGTGCAAACAAGTCAAATCAGCTCGTGAACAACTTATGGTTGAATCGCTAATCAAGCCAAAGTTAAATAAGCTCCGGCCCAAGCTTCAAATAACAAAATCGAGCCATTCCCAAGCCCAAACAAACTACTTTTTTATAATTTTTATTTAATCTACTAAATATATTTATATCAACAATAATTATTATATACAAAAATATGATAAAAACATTTAAATAGTACATACTATGCTATATATAAAACAAATAACTATAAATATATAAAAAAATAATTATAAGAATAAAAAACTAAAAATAATGAAATAATAAACAAATCAAGGCCCAGCATAACTCGAACATGAAAAATTTATCACCAGCCAAGCTCAAGGTTTTAAATAAAACTCTAAACAAGCATTCCTCACGTTAAAGCGGCTGAGCTTAAGCTCGGGTTTATGCCCCCGCAAGAAATGGATATCATCCAGGGCCGTGAACAACACCAACTAAACTAGAAAAGCTACCCCTAAACTCCTTTAACTCTTAAATTTGATTCAACCTCATACCATTAACATGTAAGAGCTAATATTAGACATGGTAATGTCGACTCATTCGTACGCTAGGCTGTATTTCATCAACAACTGATTCCACCTATAATCGAAATCTGTCGAATAAATTGAATACTGCCTAACAAAGTGACATTATTTTTACGGCATTGTAAGATTGAATCAGGATTGTGCAAATTTAAGAAAGGAAAGAACAAGAGAAGTACAACAGAACAAGATTAGATTGTTTAAGAAGATAAAACAAATAAATAGTGTCTTTAAGGATGGGCATGTTTGTTGCCTTATCCTTCTAAAATCTGTCTTACCGATTACAATACATGAAAACACAATTCACACATTTTCATTCATTACATATAATATTTTACTTCATAAAAGTAGCAAAAGGCAGCCACTAACCCATGGCATACTTTTGGGTCCAGCTTCGTGCAGTTGTCTCGTATTTGTTCCTGTCTGTCTTGTACATGTGGGCAATCTCAGGCACAAGCGGGTCATCTGGGTTGGGGTCCGTTAACAAAGAGCAAATCGACAGTAAAACCTGATAAGTTAAAACAAAACCATCAGTGTCTTAAATCTGTCATGTGTAAATAATCAAGTAGCCAAAGTAAGATATTTCAAAGAAATTAACTAACTATGACTGTTTACTTGGTTTTAGAAAACGAAAAGCACACCTAGGGAATAGGAACCCGAGCCGAGGTGTGAGGCATAGAGCACACCGATTTCATAAGCAAGGGGCAATTTATTTAATTAAAATTTTCATATTTCTCATATGCTCCTACCCAAAATTTAGCTATAAATAAGCTTTAAATATGATTAAGTATAAAATAAAGTATATGAACAACCTAAAAAGCTATATGTACAACATCCTAATGCACAAAGCGGCGTCTCATATCGATTTCCGTGCACTTTTTGTACATTGTGCACCTCACCAAGTCAGAAGGGCAAGCCTACACCTCGGGGTGTACCTAGGAGCGCTTTTTAAACCAAGGTTGTTTAAATCAATACTAGAATATTAACCTTGGAAATAGTTAGGGCTGGGCTCCATTGTTCCTTCAAAATATCAAGACAAATGCTGCCATTGCTGTTGATGTTTGGGTGGAAAACCTTTGTTCTGAAAGCCACCTACAAAAGAACCAACAGAAATGCAAACAAATATGTTTACAAAAAACTTAAACTTCAAAACGCATGAAAAAGTTGCTCGACCAAAGTTGTGAGCTTATGATTTCATATAGTATTATATATGGTCATTGATCATTATGCCTTTTTAGATTTTGTTAAATTCAATATAATGTTATAACCAATGGAAGACTTGTGTATCATGAAAATTTTCTGTTGACTAACTTGAAAATTTATCTGATTTTGATAACGAAACCAAGTACCTTAGGTGGCTTAAATGGATAATCTGGAGGGAAATGAATAGTAACAAGAAAAACTCCACCAGCATAAGGGCTGTCAGGAGGCCCCATAATTGTAGCTTGCCAGTGAAACATGTCTTCTGCCACTGGGCCTAAAATCACACTTACAAGAGAGGAGGTAAGCAAAATGAAGAATTGGCAGTAACTTTGAATTACATGTTTAGTAAGATTGCCCATACATACAATCAACACAGCCACCAATTGCTTCATATAAGTATGGGAATGATACTCTTTCATAAAGAAACATTTAATTAACTTTAAATACACCAACAACAAGAATATTGACAATGGTGCCTTTAATTCATAATATGGTACTTTCAACAGGTTCATTAGTGATGTTAGAAATTTGTAGGGAAACTTTTATCATATTTAAAATAAAAAAGAGCAGAGCATATTAACATCGAGAGTAAATCCTGCCTGTTGAGTTCTATGTAAAAGATGCATGGAGACATAAAGCAGATGAGTATAAAATACATAGTTATATTTACCATCTATCTTTGTATAGAGAAAACAATAAATCCGATATTAGCCATTTATTATACAAAATTTCAGGTATTATTCCAGAATGTACAGCCTCTTCTGACTTCAATTGCTTCTTTAAGTAAGCTAGGTATAAATATCTTCAACACGCTATATTGCAAAGGGAAATGAAATGAATACACCTAATGACGGACGGAGTGAAGATAGCAACTCATCAAGAAACCCACAAACTCAATACCTACTTCTGCAATTTCCCTCCTTCCAGAAAAAAAAAACTGCTGACTTTTCGGCACCCAAAAAATTGAAAAGAGACCCTATTTTGATTATGAAAGCCAATATCTTCCATAATACACATCAGAAACAGTCTACTGATTTATGCTCATGAAATAAGTGAATTCATGGTATATTGGTATGTTCTGATTACTTGATCATTAATTCCTAAGGCTCATGAAACCATGAGTGTAAAACCTATGCATATTAACATGGTAAATATTCATAGGATAGCACATTTCATGACTCAATCTCAGGTCAACACCTTCCACCTGCCAAAAGGAACAATTTTTACCTAGAGATCTGATCATCCTCCCAACAATTCCCACACCCCCACAAACAAAATCCAACAATTAATCCCCCTCCCATAAATCCCAACACCCAAACAACAATTCAAACACATATAACCTCCAATAAAGCACGATCCAACACAAAACGAAACAAACTCAAACACAAATCCAACAGATCAAAACCACAAATTGAAACAAACCAACAAACACACGATCTAAGCGATGGATGCGTATACGATACCTGCGCTGCACGAGGTCGGAGGATCCTTCTGTAGATCCTTGAGTTCCTTCAAGATCCGCTTCGACGCCATCGCTGAAACACCACCACAAAGAGATCCTAAATTCCGACGCAAACACGAACCCTAACTCAATGGGAATCTCAACTCAAAATCATAACAATAGAAGATAACAAATGCATATGTAGATGTAGATCAGATAGATAGATAGATAGATAGATAGATTGAAGAGATAATTAATGAGAGAGAAAGGGATGATTACCTCGAAGATCCTCTCACCTCTGAAAATCAGTAGTCGTGTTTTTTTCGTCGTCTGAAAAATCGGAGCAAAATACGAGTGCTCATTTATATACATTATTCATTATTCTCTCGGATACCCACTTGTATAACCGACCCGAACGACCCGATTCTAGTCTGTTTTTTCTATTATGACTTTAAATTAAAATTTAGAACATACAGATTGTCACCAAATCAGAGTGGCGCAGCGGAAGCGTGGTGGGCCCATAACCCACAGGTCCCAGGATCGAAACCTGGCTCTGATAAGAGTGGCTTCCGATTTTTTTTACTTTTTATATTTTCTAATTTCTTAATGTATTTTATTATTTATAATACGAATACAATAATTAAATTAGAATTAAAATATATAATTCGCATATTACAAATTATGAATTAAAATAAATTTATATAAGCTGGGGTTTTCGGTATTCTCTATTATTGCGTTGTATTCCGAGATACGAATCCTATACATAATCTCCCATTCTGCAGCACGTACGCTTCGGTTAAGAATCCAAAGATTACTTAATGTTGGCATCGGATAATCTCCTTCTAGCTTAACGTGGACGAAATGATTATTGTTGACATTAACGATCGACACGACATGATGAGGCATAACAGTTTTCGGATCAGCCCATAATGGAAAAATGTTTGACAACCATTATTGCTTAGTAAATGAAGAATAACCCCAAACTTTTGAGCAACCCTAATCCCGTATACGGCATTATCATCCAATGTTCTTCTGGTGCAGGTTTCACACTTTGCCAATCGATGGTGTGACGTAATTCGTTATCCTGTCCGGGGTACAAAGTATCGAAAACTTCTCTGTACTCCAATTCATGTCTGTCCAACTCTTCTAAAAGCTGTGTCCGCACATACATACTTATTTTCGTCAAACCCTAAGCCTAAAGCTATTGATCGAAAACCACAATTTCCATCGGGTCGGACATCTCGTATACGTGAAATATACTGATAAAAGATTGACGGAATCCAATTTTTAACCTGTTATATTGTTTAATTGGTGATCTCCGATAATCGAAGAAAACTCATTAGTACCCGTGATACTTTAGATGATGTTGAACGACTACGTTGCATGGCAGGCTTGGGGCTTTACAGCTAAACTTGTTCTTCGGAAATGTGAGACGCAATAAAGGAGCTATGTCTCGGTATGTCGCACGTACTTTGTTGAGTGTCATACTTTTGTTGTTGAACCTTTAACGTGAACGACCGCGAATATCTGTTTGAACAACAGGCGCTTTTTTGTTATTTTTCCATGGATACATAATTTTTTTATTTTTTCCACCAAACTAAATTTTACACAGCTGCGGGTTGTGTCATCATTTTGTTTTTCACCGTTCCATTTCTTCTTCAACATCAACTTTTTCATCCACCGTATATGATGGCTTAATGTTATCAAGCTTCGTCAAAATACGTCAATTGCATCTAATGGAATTTTAGTGCCTGCATTATAAAGTATAAATTAATATATAATTTGTCCCTTTAATAGAAAAATGATAATGATGGAGCGACTATTACCAGAATGTTCATATTTTTCCAGCCGACAAGCACAGGCAAGCCACAACTAGTGAAAAGATGACAACCACATGTTGCATTTGCAGAGCGCATCACATGCAATTAGTGTTTTCGGCAACTAATAAATCAAGAGCTATGTGTGAACCTTGCCTCTTAAGTAATCAAATAGCGGAAGTTTATGATGATTCATGTTTTAATTTTGCTTGTCTCAAAGCTTTCTTTTAAATTTACCTCTTGTGCGTTCACCAATTGATCTACAAACTCCACAAGTCTATCCAGTGAGCTATTTGTTGATTTAAGATATCTTTTTAAATTTGCATGTTGACTCTCCACCCTATTTGTTGTGCGTTGGCCAAAATTGCGGTTCGAGTTAGTCCAGGCTGATACAAACATTTCTTTGTAACTCTCTAACCAGTTTCTGTTTATATATGACAATACCTCTGAAAATATAAAACATAATTAAATATATATTGAAAATTATAAAACATAATTAAAATATAATAAAAACTTACTTTCTCGATTCGCTTCAACTAGTCGTTCGTAAAGAAGGTTATAGTTATACTCGTAAATCTCCGCCGTGGGAGACTCACACAAACGTGCCCATGCATATTTAAACTTTCTCCAGTCATCTTTTGTAAAACTTGCTTTACAGTGTTTCGCGATATTTTCATCAATATGCCACCTGCATAAACACTTTGAAGCATTCGGAAACACTTTAACACATGCGTTCATTAAAGCGAGATCTCTGTCTGTTATTATGACGCGCGGCTCCATACACTTGCTTAACGTATCTTTCAATCTATTAAGCACCCATTCAAAATTATTTCCGTTCTTTGCTAATAAACGCATGAGCAACACAAAATGTCTTGTGTGTGGAGGTCACACCAACAATCTGAACAAACGGAAGCTTGTACATGTTTGTTTATATGTAGCGTCTATCATCAGCACGTGCGGAAATGCACGCCAAGTGTCGTATGATTTAGGATGACAAAAAAATATATCTCTACGACATTAGTATCGGGATCTTCTCGGGTGTAATAAACGTACCTTTTAATAGATAAAGGAAGGAAAATTGATGTTGTGTAAGTGAGGATACAAATACAAGTTAGGCTTCATTTTAATTAAGTCTATTGAAAAAAAAACTCGGGTGTAATAAACGTACCTTTTAATAGATAAAAGGTTTTCTAAGACTTGCATTGGGTGTTTCACCGACTTTTCTTTCACTTCTTATCTTATATTGAGCATTGTATACGTCTCTGGTTATTGATGCGTTATTAGGATTTTGCTTTTTAATAGCTGATAAGATGCTACGAGGCTCCATGTTCTGATCAGTAAGCTGCTCCACCAAATTGTATTCGTTTTGAGAAAACCTTCTTACAAAAGGATGCCCCTCCATATGTTGAGCAGGATCATGGTTATGTTCGTCACTTCGCACCTCTAATTCCCACGAACGAGTTTGTTGTCGTATATCCCAACTAATTTAAAAGGACATCCGATTTTTTTGCTACCAGATGTCTAACTGTTGCTTTACTTTGTGTTCGCCAGCGATCACAGATAAGCCATACCTTTACGACCTGACCTTCTTTTTTCTTGATCTTCGTGTAATAATAACGTAACCATTATCACGTCCTCTATTAACAGCCCAACAGACTAGCTCATCGAGAGATAAAAAATTCTGAGATGTTTCAAAACGATACCTTTGTCGTTTGTTTTCATCACTCGAGAGTATATTATTTTGTTGCGTGTCGTAAGTTGACTCTCGGCAAAACTCAACCTCATCATCGGGAACATACGATTGGTTTAAATCTGGCAGTCATGTCTCGTAAGCAGATTGAACGTACGCATTATCTTGATTATTATCCACCACGAACGAATATTCATTTGAATATTCATTTGAATATTCACCAAACAAATAGTTACCGTCCCAAACGACATACGAACGAATAAAAAGTGTGATATTTGAGAGAGAAATACGTTTGGGATTTACAGGGATCGAAAGCATATCGAAAGTGTTATCGAAATCGTTGTTATATAGGTGAAAACGAATCTTGGGTCCCGTCATAGCGAAATTATTTATACGTGGCGTATGGGGCCATACGCCACGTATAGGCTGTCGTATGACCCTATACGCCGCGTATAGGACTATACGCCACGTATAGGCTTGCCACGTCTTCCACGTATGGCACCTATACGCTGCGTATATTCGTACATGGTACAAAAACGCTTTATAGGACGTCTGACAACTATACGTAGCGTATGGGTCTATACGCCACGTATAGTTGCCTATACGCAGTATGGTGCTATACTCTGCGTATAATCTTGCCACGTTTGCCCCGTATGAGCCCATACGTTGCTTGTAATCGTACATGGTACAAAAAGTACATCTGACACACCTATACGTGCCATACGCCACGTATAGTGCAAAAGAATTGGGCGCATGAGCACTATACGTGGTCACATGAGCACTATAGGTGGAGGAGCTATACGCCGCGTATGGGTCCATACGCGGCGTATACCATTTATTTTTTAAATCGACACCGACCTATACGTGGCGTATGGGCCTATACGCCCCGTTAGGTAGACTGATATGACGTCGGTTGTCAGTCATTAATGTCGCATTAATGGTCGTCCCTGTACGCCGGGCATGGGTCGCGTATGGACCTATACGCGGCGTATAGGGGGCTGTCGATTTAACTTTGGGTGTCTATTTATTAGCACCCTAGATGAAACGAGACCGTGGTTAATGTAGGTGACAATGTTATCGCTTCATAAAAGTCAAAGTCCTAAACAAATACCGTTGTACGATAATGTGAGATCGACGTGGGCTATTGATGACTTTCTTGAAATTTGATTTCAACGTATACAAATTAACCACTCAAGATTGTATTCAAGAGTCAAGACGTCCTAATATGCAAAGATTAAGTAAATTGTTGGAATGAAAGTTGCAAATAGACGTGCATGAAAAAGAACTAAAAAGCTACGGGGGTTGAACGGTGATGTTGTCGTCTGATCGCTCATTAATTGTATTATGCCACCTTATACAAACTCCTAAACAAGTTTTATGTCCTATGCGTTTACTGGTTATAAATGACAATAATATTTAAGTTCTGGTTTAAAAGATAACTTTAACTTTATCTATACTATATATAAAGTATATGATGGGGGGCATTTTAAGATACCATAAAATTAAGAACACTTACTATATTTAATGCATAAGATACAACCATTTTTAGGGGTAAAATAGTATTTATCACATTATTTACACATTACCCCTTATAATTAGTTACATAATAACATTACACTTACTAAAATTTGCATAAAATTTATATTATTTACTCATAAACCAAAAAAAATTAATATGTTTTAAGATTTTAGCTCTATCTTTTAATCTATCGCATTAGAAAACATTTGAGACTGCAACTTAACCTGTGTTTATTTTTAAATGTTTTGATTTAAACTTTTTGCTTAAACGGTCTGTATTTTATGAGGTACAATAAGTTAGTGCGTATATACAAGTCGTTATGCAGAACTCATTTATTTGATGTTTAAATTTTAGTTTAGAAAAACATAATAAACTTTTATAAAACTACTACAAAATAACAAAATATTAAATGCACGTGTCAAATGTAAAATGTCGTCCCGCCATATTGCGCGGGCACCCTTCTAGTTAAATATAATAACTTAACGTCAGTTTCTTATTTTTCATGCAACTTGTTTGCTAGCTCTTAATATGTGAACTCTATAAAATTGTAGTCAACTATTCATAGATGACATTTATAACGATAAGATTATATATTTTCATGTCGACCAAAATTTATGTTTTTATCTAAACTTTAGAAGGTATAAATATTCGTATAAGAAAGAAGAAAGTATAACTATTATTTGTACAGAATCTACAAGCATGATGGTTACTAAAGTAAATGATCACACTCATTTTTAATGCGGTAAAAAAACACATTAATAAGATACTCTTCTTATACATGATTCAATTTAGGTAAACATATAAGTTAAAGACATACGCATGAATTATATTATATTTATTATAGTATATATTAAACACTTTGGTCGGTGGTTACAGTGCCACCGTACCCATATTTATGCAGAGTGTGCAATCCTACTATGCAGCTACTGTATTCATCCTTTTTTTTCTCGACATCAGCGCCCACTACAAGAAAAAGGATTTTTTTGCGGCGACTATTATCGTCGCAAAAAACTCATTTTTCGTCGCAATATATTATTTGCGACGAAAATTTCGTCGCAAAACTGTCGCCGTAAAAAAGTGGTCGCAAAATGTTATTTGCGACTAAATTTGCGACGATTTCTTTTGTGGGCTCCACTTATTTTAAAAAAATGAAATTCTGAGATAAATCTTTTACGACGATATTGTTTGCGACGACTTCTTAATTTTTGCGGCGATATATCGCCGCAATTATTTTGACCAAAAATTTTTTGCGGCGAGTCTTTTCAATATATTTTACTCTTTTTTTTGCGACGACATATCGCCGCAAAAAAGAATTTTTTTTTAATAATTTTGCTGCATTTGCAGCAATCCACCAGATTTTTCTGGGTACCAGACCAAACCTGCTGTTCCAAATCAGTACACACTATCAAAACCATCAACCAATCGCAAAACATAGCATATAAACAAAAAATTGTCCAAATTTAATAAGTTAAAAGTTACACAAACAAATGTTTTAAAATAGTCATAACAATCACTAAAAACCATCAAAATCCTATGACGACCCACCTTCATCATCTTCATCTTCTTCATTGTTGAGAATGACCACTTGTAACACCCGGACCTCCAAGGGTCCATTTAAGTTCAATAAACATGCGGAATTTGGTCCCAGAAAATTTCGTTAACATTTAACTTCCAAATATGTGTTTTCGTGTCAACCGACACTCAAAAACGAAGTTAACAATCCATTTACAATACACACGTGATAGAAGTTTCAAATAATGTTAACACGTTAGTTTCTACAAAAGAAACGTGTATGCAAGTCCCGTTCGATCCTTGTATGCCCCATCGATCACTTTAGCCTTCCGGTCCCGTAACACCGAAAACACACGTTTAGACATCCATTAGTTCATAAGAACTAAGTAAGTACATTCTAACATTCATTTCGGGTCTTTACGGGGGGTTAAACGGACTCGGAACGCGTTAAACGACAACCGACAAAAAGCTGGAAATGGGCCTACCGTAACTTACGGTAGCCACCGTAAGTTACGGTAGCCTCCATTTTGCTACGGTGGTAACCTACTGGCTTACAGTAGCTCATTTCGACCAGGAACCCACCGTAACTTACGGTACCACCGTAAGCTACGGTAGACCCTGCAGCAAAGTCATTATTTTTGACCCGTTATGGGTCGTTTTGCGTTCCCGAACCACCCCTTTCGATCCCGATTGTTCCAAACACCTGGAAATAACATATTTCATCATATATGTGATTCCCACAGAGTTTCAACGAGTCTAACCCGACTCTTGGCAACATACCAAAATTTTTCTATTTATTTGGTATTTAATTCCTTAATTACCCGTTTATGGTTCGTTTGTTCTTAGAGTTCCCGACCGTCCCGACAACCATGGAACCGATCTATTATAACATATTACATATGTTTGGTGAGTTCTTAGACCCAACCCATCCCATTTGCTTATCATAACGCAAATTTCCTTTTTATACCGAATTTGACCCTTATAGGGTCAAATCCCATTTTAATGAGCGGTTTGCCATTCTTTCGCGAACGACCGCTTTCCTTGGCATTACCCAACGTTCACACACATTGCAATCGTATGGATAACCCTTTACCCTAGTGTTCACACACGATGTGAATCACTTTAATCCGGTTTGTCCTTTCTTCCCATTTCCATGGGACGGTCACGCACGTCATGACTCGTTCTGTTCCACAACCATGTGGTATAACACTAAAGTGTTATTTTCCTTTTGTTCACGCACGTCGTGAATCATTTGTCATAGAAGCTCACATACGGTGCAAGTCAACTATTTATCCTTTTTAAACGTTTTTCATTTTGTTTGAGCTTATGAGCACATGGTCACACACATTGTGACTCATGCCTCTACTTTGTTATGCTCAATTTAAAGAATGTCTTACCTTGAGTCCGGAAGGTTTAAGTGGTCAATTAAACGTGTTCCTTGCCGGTTCCCTTGGATCCGCTTGCCACACCACTTCCTATTACCATTTTAAGGACCCATTTAACACATAACATTCATTTAATCACACTTATGGTCTATTTGACCATTTATCACATTTAACCTACAATCTAGGCTTTCACATTGCACATTCTTGCAATTAAGTAGTTCATTCATGATTTTCATCTAATTTAGGCATTTCATCAAACACCTTATGTGCATAACTTAACATATTGGTTATTTACTAGCTTTTAAACATCATCAAGCTAGTTTTACACCCAAATCACATAACACACATGTGATTCATCAATTTCAACCAAAGGTTATGCACCTAATCACATTTCTTACAAGAATGAACATGGATTCTACAACTAGCAACTAGTTTACATGAAGAATCCTTAGTTTAACCTTCTAGTAACTAAACCCATTTCCATGGTTCATGTAAATCTTCAATTAAGGAGCAATTACACATCTAGTTACCATAATACACACATACACATGATCATCTAGCACTATAACACTAGGATTTCATGTTTAAACCACCAATTTCTACACCCATCATGTGGGTGACGATTTTACCACCTCAAGAACATCAAATGACACTTACTTGTAGCTCTTGATGAGATGAAGAATGATTTCTAGGGCTCAATTTCGGATCTTGCACTTGAATCACCAACAATTTGAGAAATGAGGTGACAAAAACCCTCTTCTCCTCTTCTCTTGAAAGAAACGTGAATGAGCAACTATGCTCACCAAATGTATGACAAACCATACATATCCATGTTCAAGTTTCCTCTATTGGCAAGATCCACCCCTCTAGTTATCATTTTTCATTTCCCAACACTATTAACTAACTAGAAATTTTCCAGTTAAGTCTTAAATATTTACAATATTAACACATGATACATTAATTGTATTTTAATTACATAATACGAAATTCGGGTCGTTACAAGTCTCTCCCTCTAAAGAGAGTTTCGTCCCCGAAACTTTACATACTAATCAAATAGATGAGGATAAGACTTCCTCATTTCATCTTCCGATTCCCAAGTGGCATCGGACCCCTTACGATTCTTCCATTGCACCTTCACCTGATTGAGTGTTTTGTTTCTCAGTTGCTTGACCTTTCTATCCAAGATAGCCACCGGCTTCTCGATATAGTTCAATCTGTCATCAACTTCCAAATCCTCGTACGGGACATAGGCCGACTCGTCAGCCAAACACTTCCTCAAGTAAGATACATGGAACGTGTTGTGAATTCCTTGAAGCTCTTCCGGCAATTCCAACCGGTAAGCAACTTTACCCACACGTGCGATGATTTTAAACGGCCCGATAAACCTCGGACTCAACTTTCCCCGCTTCCGGAATCGTATAATACCCTTCCATGGGGAAACCTTTAACAAAACCAAATCGCCCACCTCAAACTCGATGGGTCGTCTACGCTTATCCGCGTAAGCTTTCTGACGGTCTTGCGCCGCCTTCATGCGAGCACGGATTTGCTTAATCTTTCATCCGTATTCATTATCGTATCGTGGCCAGCGAGTTCCTGCGGACCAATTTCTCCCCAACAAATGGGAGTTCGGCATTTTCTTCCATATAAAGCTTCATACGGAGGCATCTCGATGGTGGAGTGGTAGCTATTATTGTAAGAAAATTCCGCCAGAGGCAAATACTCATCCCAACTACCCCAAAGTCAAGAACACACGCTCGTAGCATATCTTCTAATGTTTGAATGGTTCTTTCACTTTGTCCGTCGGTTTGGGGATGGTATGACGTGCTTAGCAATAGCTTTGTTCCCATCTCCGCTTGAAATTTCCTCCAAAACTTGGAAGTAAACCGTGTGTCTCTATCGGACACAATCGACACGGGCACCCCGTGTCGTGACACTATTTCGTTCACGTAAACCTCCGCCATTTTCTCCGAATTGTAAGTCTCACGAATAGGAAGGAAATGAGCGCTCTTGGTCAATCGATCGACAACAACCCATATCGCATCGTACCCTTTCTTTGTTCTTGGAAGTTTAGTAATCAAATCCATTGTCAACTTTTCCCATTTCCATTCCGGAATATCCA
Source organism: Flaveria linearis (assembly GCA_024085815.1). NCBI lineage: Eukaryota > Viridiplantae > Streptophyta > Magnoliopsida > Asterales > Asteraceae > Flaveria > Flaveria linearis. The sequence goes on from CM044012.1 coordinate 59,739,723, forward strand.
ACGGTTGCAATTCACCATGAGGTTTTTGATGTTCCGCCTTCACTTGCAAACAAGTTAAGCATTTCTCCACGTATTTGACAATATCGCGTTTCATGCCCGGCCACCAATAGTTAACCCGAAGGTCTCTATACATCTTAGTCGCTCCGGGTGAATGAATACTTGGATTTATGGGCTTCATCCAATAGATCATTCTTCAAGGTACAAGTAGGTGGTATCCAAACCGACCCCATCTTGTTTTCAATCCTTGACTATCATCTTCCAAGTTTTGAGTTTGACCTTTGATTCGATTTTTCTTCAAATTTCTTCCTTTAGCGCTTCAGTTTGTGCTTCCTTAATTCGTTCAACCACTTCGGATATAACGGTTATCTTCATTGCGGTTATTTTGATAGGAGTATGATCCTCCTTTCGACTCAAGGCGTCAGCCACGACATTGGCCTTTCCCGGATGATATAGGATTTCACAATCATAATCCTTTAGCAATTCCATCCACCGCCTTTGTCTCATGTTTAACTCCTTTTGCGTAAAGAAGTACTTTAAACTCTTATGGTCCGTGTAAATCGTACACTTTACACCATATAGGTAATGCCTCCAAATCTTTAACGCGAACACCACCGCGGCTAGTTCAAGATCATGGGTTGGGTAGTTCTTTTCATGCACTTTCAGTTGTCTCGAGGCATAAGCGATCACCTTGCCCCTTTGCATTAGAACACAACCCAAACCGGAGTAGGAAGCATCCGAGTATACCACAAAATCGTCGGTTCCCTCGGGTAAAGACAAAACCGGAGCTTGAGTCAATTTCGACTTTAACTCTTGAAAGGCTTTCTCTTGCTCTTCACCCCATAGGAACTTCACCTCTTTCTTGGTAAGCTTGGTTAAAGGAGAAGCAATCTTAGCAAAGTCTTGAATGAATCTCCGATAATATCCGGCTAACCCAAGAAAGCTTCTAATCTCCGTGGGAGTCTTGGGTGGACTCCATTTGGTCACCGCGTGAATCTTTGTGGGTCTACGTGTATACCTTCCGAGTTTACCACATGACCCAAGAATTGTACCTCTCGCAACCAAATGGCACACTTGGAGAATTTTGCGAACAATTTCTCCCGACGAAGCGTTTCGAGAACTTCACGTAAGTGACAAGCATGATCACCTTCATTTTTAGAATAAATAAGGATATCATCTATGAATACAATGACAGATCGGTCTAACATGGGTCGGCACACCCTATTCATCAAATCCATGAATGCTGCCGGGGCGTTTGTCAACCCGAAAGACATCACAAGGAACTCATAATGCCCGTATCTAGTACGAAATGCCGTCTTGGGGATGTCTTCTTCCCTTACCTTCAACTGATGATAACCCGACCGTAAGTCGATTTTCGAAAACCACGATGCACCTTGCAACTGATCGAATAGGTCATCAATCCTAGGCAATGGGTAACGTTCTTAACCGTCACCTTGTTCAACTCTCTATAGTTGATACACATCCGAAGACTTCCATCCTTCTTTTTCACGAAAAGAACCGGTGCTCCCCATGGCGAAGTACTCGGACGTATGAACCCCTTGTCTAAAAGATCTTGCAATTGTGTCATTAACTCTTGGAGCTCCGATGGCGCCAAGCGATAGGGAGCCTTTGCAATGGGTTTAGCTCCCGGGGTTAGGTCGATTCGAAACTCGACCTCCCGTTCCGGTGGGACTCCCGGCAAATCCTCCGGAAAGACATCTGGAAAATCCCGAACAACCGGAATATCTTCCAACACTTGAACTTTCGTTTCCGTGTCTATTACATAGGCTAAGAACGATTGTCCTCCATGGCTCATGTATTTCATTGCTTTAACCAAAGAACATAAAGCTACGCCACCGCGTTTTGCACCTTGGATTATTACCTCATAACCACTCGGAGATAGCAATTGGATGCACTTGCGATTGCAAACTATATTGGCGTGGTACATGGAAAGCCAATCCATACCAATTACTACATCAAACTCCCCGAGTGTCATGGGTATTAAGTCGACCGAATAATCCTCACCTTCGATGGTAAGTATGCAATTTCGATAAACATTGAACGCTAAGAACGTTTTTGAATCCGCTACCTCAATCTCTAAAGGACTAGGTAAGTTGTCTAACACCATGGAAAAATGACTCGCAAATTTAACCGAAACAAACGATCTATTAGCACCCGAGTCAAATAGCACATAAGCAGGTAGTGAGTTGATGAGAAAGGTACCCGTCACAACGTCGGCTATAGATTTGGCCTCTTCCGCCGTAATCAAAAAGGTTCTCGCCTTAGCTTTTCCTCCATCACCCTTTTTCCCCGAACCTTGAGCATCCGAGGATTGACTTGTACCATCCTTCTTGAGTTCCGGACATTCGCTCTTTTTGTGGCCCGGTTTGTAGCAGTTGTAGCACACACTTAGCGGGCTTGTGCATTGAGATGTCGAATGACCCGACTTTCCACACTTGAAGCAATTTTTAGATTCGTATCTACAAACTCCCCCATGCTTCTTTTTACAAATCTTGCAATGTTTGGAGTCTTTGTCGTTCCCAAACTTGTTTGATGAGGATGAAATCTTGGCTTTCTTAGACGAACCCGTCTCCGTTTCAGCCGCACGCTTCTCCCCACGATCAACTTGCCTTTTCAATTCCGCTTCCCGATCCCTAGCACAATCGATAAGCTCTGCTAGAGTCTCACATTTGGACGGTGTAAGAAACTCTCGATACTTGGCACTCAACATGCCATAGTAGTGGTTAATCCACATCCTTTCATCCTGGAGCAACTGTGGGCAAAACTTGGCTTTGTCATAGAAGATGGCCGTGATGGTATCAATACTTTCATCTTTTTGTCGTAACTGTAGGAATTCTTCTGCTATTCTGTTGATAGCGGCTTGTGGGCAAAACCGCTTTGTGAACAACTTCTTAAATTCTTCCCAAGTCATACTTTTGATACCTTCCCGCCTCTTCTCATCCCGTTGCAATTCCCACCAGTCTTTAGCTCGTTCCCGGAGTTGGCTTGCAGCAAACCTCACTTCATCAGATTCTTCACAGTGTGAGGTTTCAAAGGCACTTTCCATATCTTTGATCCACCTTTGACTAAGTAGTGGATCTACCTCACCCTTGAACGTTGTAGGGTTGCATGCAACGAACTCCTTATAGGTCACTTTCTTTGTTGGCCTTTCGGTTTCTTTATCAGCCTTCAGAGCCACAAACTCTTGTTGAATGAGATCCCGTAGATCTTTGCGTACATCCTCGATGTAGCCCGGCAATAAAGCCTCAAAAGCCTTGCCAACTTCCTCCTTGATCATTTCCCGTGTTACATCATCGGGATGGGTCTCGTGATTCTCTATATTGATCACGTGATCGTCACCAGCCATGACCTAAGACTGTGACAATTTACCTTTGCGTTAGTACCATGTACGTAATCTATAGCATATACACCGATGCTTATGATTCTACTATCACTAGGGCCTAACCCTATTCACACAATACCCATTTCCATCCTTAAGTTTAAAACAACATCCCTAAGAATCCATTCGCGTGCCTTTGATTGTTGTTAGACTGGCCAGGCCTAGCAACAAGCTCACCACACGGATGCCTTCTTAGTTCCATTATTCCAAACATAAGTCAAGAAGCTAGGTTCAATCAATTCATATGATTCATATCATACATATATCATACATATATCATACATGTGTCAAGCCTGTTACGTTTATAAACGGCACACTAACCTTGTACCTTTAGGCTTAGTGATCGGCTTCTTGGATCGAACGCTTGCATTTCTCATATCTAGAGCTCAAAAGTTTGAGTCCAAGTGTTCGCGACGCACTTGAATCCCTCAAACCGTTGGCTCTGATACCAACTTGTAACACCCGGACCTCCAAAGGGTCCATTTAAGTTCAATAAACATGCGGAATTTGGTCCCAGAAAATTTCGTTAACATTTAACTTCCAAAATATGTGTTTCGTGTCAACCGACACTCAAAAACGAAGTTTAACAATCCATTTACATACACACGTGATAGGAAGTTTCAAAATAATGTTAACACGTTAGTTTCTACAAAAGAAACGTGTATGCAAGTCCCGTTCGATCCTTGTATGCCCCATCGATCACTTTAGCCTTCCGGTCCCGTAACACCTGAAAACACACGTTTAGACATCCATTAGTTCATAAGAACTAAGTAAGTACATTCTAACATTCATTTCGGGTCTTTACGGGGGTTTAAACGGACTCGGAACGCGTTAAAACGACAACCGACAAAAAGCTGGAAATGGGGCCTACCGTAACTTACGGTAGCCACCGTAAGTTACGGTAGCCTCCATTTTGCTACGGTGGTAACCTACTGGCTTACGGTAGCTCATTTCGACCAGGAACCCACCGTAACTTACGGTACCACCGTAAGCTACGGTAGACCCTGCAGCAAAGTCATTATTTTTGACCCGTTATGGGTCGTTTTGCGTTCCCGAACCACCCCTTTCGATCCCGATTGTTCCAAACACCTGGAAATAACATATTTCATCATATATGTGATTCCCACGGAGTTTCAACGAGTCTAACCCGACTCTTGGCAACATACCAAAATTTTTCTATTTATTTGGTATTTAATTCCTTAATTAACCCGTTTATGGTTCGTTTGTTCTTTAGAGTTCCCGACCGTCCCGACAACCATGGAACCGATCTATTATAACATATTACATATGTTTGGTGAGTTCTTAGACCCAACCCATCCCATTTGCTTATCATAACGCAAATTTCCTTTTTATACCGAATTTGACCCTTATAGGGTCAAATCCCATTTTAATGAGCGGTTTGCCATTCTTTCGCGAACGACCGCTTTCCTTGGCATTACCCAACGTTCACACACATTGCAAATCGTATGGATAACCCTTTACCCTAGTGTTCACACACGATGTGAATCACTTTAATCCGGGTTTGTCCTTTCTTCCCATTTCCATGGGACGGTCACGCACGTCATGACTCGTTCTGTTCCACAACCATGTGGTATAACACTAAAGTGTTATTTTCCTTTATGTTCACGCACGTCGTGAATCATTTGTCATAGAAGCTCACATACGGTGCAAGTCAACTATTTATCCTTTTTAAACGTTGTTTTCATTTTGTTTGAGCTTATGAGCACATGGTCACACACATTGTGACTCATGCCTCTACTTTGTTATGCTCAATTTAAAGAATGTCTTACCTTGAGTCCGGAAGGTTTAAGTGGTCAATTAAACGTGTTCCTTGCCGGTTCCCTTGGATCCGCTTGCCACACCACTTCCTATTACCATTTTAAGGACCCATTTAACACATAACATTCATTTAATCACACTTATGGTCTATTTGACCATTTATCACATTAACCTACAATCTAGGCTTTCACATTGCACATTCTTGCAATTAAGTAGTTCATTCATGATTTTCATCTAATTTAGGCATTTCATCAAACACCTTATGTGCATAACTTAACATATTGGTTATTTACTAGCTTTTAAACATCATCAAGCTAGTTTTACACCCAAATCACATAACACACATGTGATTCATCAATTTCAACCAAAGGTTATGCACCTAATCACATTTCTTACAAGAATGAACATGGATTCTACAACTAGCAACTAGTTTACATGAAGAATCCTTAGTTTAACCTTCTAGTAACTAAACCCATTTCCATGGTTCATGTAAATCTTCAATTAAGGAGCAATTACACATCTAGTTACCATAATACACACATACACATGATCATCTAGCACTATAACACTAGGATTCATGTTTAAACCACCAATTTCTACACCCATCATGTGGGTGACGATTTTACCACCTCAAGAACATCAAATGACACTTACTTGTAGCTCTTGATGAGATGAAGAATGATTTCTAGGGCTCAATTTCGGATCTTGCACTTGAATCACCAACAATTTGAGAAATGAGGTGACAAAAACCCTCTTTCTCCTCTTCTCTTGAAAGAAACGTGAATGAGCAACTATGCTCACCAAATGTATGACAAACCATACATATCCATGTTCAAGTTTCCTCTATTGGCAAGATCCACCCCTCTAGTTATCATTTTTCATTTCCCAACACTATTAACTAACTAGAAATTTTCCAGTTAAGTCTTAAATATTTACAATATTAACACATGATACATTAATTGTATTTTAATTACATAATACGAAATTCGGGTCGTTACACCACTTCTCCTCAACGCACTCTGGACTTGGCTTTGGATTTGACTTTGCATTTGTGCCATCATATTAGCCATCATCTGTGACTGCCATTGTTCTTGCTCACTGGCCAGTCTCGCTGCTACTATCTCCTCAACCTCAGATTGTGAGAACATCCGCTGATCTGTTCTATGAGGTGGCGGTGGGGGTTGTGAAGGCACACTCGGTATTGGACCGATGCCACGTTCCCACCCGGGCCGCTCCCCAACACCTGTACACAAATACGCATATACATCTATTTTACATCCATACACAAATACACATATACATCCATACACAAATACACATATACATCCATACACAAATACACATATACATCCATACACAAATACGCATATACATCTATTTTAATCACAATTCAACATACATATACACATACACATATACATCCATACATAAATACACATATACATCCATACACATATACATCCATACACATATACATATACATCCATACATAAATACACATATACATAAATACATATATACATCCATACACACATATACATACATTCTAATATATACACATACACATTCATACACAAATACCCATATACATTCATACACAAATATACATATAAATCCATTTTAATCTCAATACCCATATACATTTATACACAAATATATATTCATTTTAATCTCAATACCCATATACATTCATACACACATATACATACATTCTAATATATACACATACATATTCATACACAAATACCCATATACATATGCACAAATATACATATTAATCCATTTAATATATCCAGAAATATATTTGTATAACAAATAAGAATTGGGAACAGATACATCCATACACAAATATACATACATTCTAATATACATACACAAATCCATACACACCTGGCGCATGATCTGTTTCTCTGATATTTCTGGATGTTGTTGTTGAAGCGCAACCATTTGCTCCTTTATAGTTTACAAAAAAAATAAACAATGTTATATATATGGTGATGTTATATATTACTTTATTTTTATAAAATTGTAAGACGTGTACATTACTTACATAGTATGCAGCGGGTTCAGGTTGATAGAAATTACCGCTTGAATCGGTATAGAAGCGACGATATGCTAATATGGCACTCCCAGATTCATCAGAACCATCTTCCCGCTATAAACACATTTTATAGTTATATAATAATATAAAAGTAACTTACAAACACATAAAACAAGTTATAAACACATTAGATTAAAATAACTTACAAACATATAACGACATTGGGCTAAAGATGTCCGGCCGCCATGTCCTTGATCGTCTGCTTCCCTTTGTTGGACTTGTTGGTTGCAGACCGAGCCTTGACTTCAGGAGAAGTGTAGTAATCCACATAGCCTTTCCATTCAGATTCATGCATATCAGGTGGCACAACATCAGAAATATCAACCCTGTCCTCCCCGCCTATTTTGCTAAAATGCTTTTGCTTGAACCGGTATTTGTGATCTTTATATCGGTTTGCAGCATATTTCTCAATGCCTGCCCTCAGGCCTTCGTGGGGAGTCATATCAAAATACATCTGCAAATTATGAAAACAAATAGCTTAGTGTATATATATTTAATCACTGAATTTAATTATCAAAAACTTAACCTGTAAGTCAGGCCAGATAGTCGCCTTCAAATCTGCAGGTATCTTTCTCCAGCTCTTGTAGTTTTGAGGAAATCTGTCAACGATTGTGCCAACCAGTGAAGCAAAGGTCGCCTGATTGACACCCACAGGTTTGTAGGTGTCATGCGTACCTTGCTCAAATTCAATTGTGAGCAAATTTCCTTGTGGATTTCTCTTTCGCATACCTTGAAGTGTGGTCTTTCCACGCTTGCCTTGTCCTGCAAATTGATAATAGTATAAAATTCTATGTAAATTATATATTTTCATTTTAAAAGATAATAGTATAAAAAATTCGTCATACCTCGTCCGCTGCCGCTGCCGGAGTCATCACTGACCTCGCACTGTCGTGGCGGCTGCCACGATCGATCATCATCGGGAGGACCACCACCAGGTGGACCACGACCATAGGTATCCCCACCGTGACCTTGGGCCACGCCTGCCATCTGTAAAAAAAGATTATATAAGTATACAAATATACCGTAATTGAATCATTAGCTAAACACATAATTGAAAAAAACAATTCAATAAACATAATAGATCAAACATAATAAATGATTCGGTTAAAATTAAAAATTACAATCAATCGGATTCATCGGTGTGATAAGAATCTTCTCCACAATCATTATTAAATTCGTCTGATTCATCATCTGAATTATCAGAAACGTCAACAACCTGGTCTGCATCGTCGTCTTCACCCTCATCCGTATCTTCATATGTCTCGTCCTCTACATTGACATGCTCAAGGGAAACATCGACTTCTGTAGCTTCATCTCTACTCATACCATCATAAGTTAAATTATCTAAGTCAGCAGACAACAAAAGCTCAGATGAAGTGCTGCCATGAATTAAATCTGCTTCATTATTTTCCATTATAATATCTCAGTCCCAAATCTTCCGATGATTCACCTCTTGGACGACCTTCCAATGTCTGATTGATTGAACTCTTTGACCGGCTTTAGACGGTTCGTCAAGATAAAAAACTTGCTCTGCTTGTGTTGCAAGAATGTATTGATCATTTGTAAACCATTCAGTTTGGGTAGAAATACTGGTTATGTTATTCTTAATGACACAAAGTTTGTTGTTATTAGTTTTAAACCATTTACATCGAAACAACACAACCTTACAACGGTCTAGATAGCCTAGCTCCAGAATCTCTTCCAACAAACCGTAATACTTTGTTCCATCTTGACCAGTTGTTGAGATGCCGCTATTTTGAGTTGTACGGCGTACGTCTCGGCTATGAACTACAAATCTCACACCGTTAACTATACAAGCGGTGTAAGAGTTTGCATGTCGTGGTCCATTTGCTAAAGCAAATAACTGAGGACTAACACTAGATTCATCATTTACTCGCCGACGGTTGATCTATTTGAAATAAGAGAAAATTAGGAAAATTTGTATGATCGGTTTGTATAATCGGTTTTATACACAAATGAGTTTACCTTCTGTTTAAACCAGTTAGGAAAATTTGCTTCCAAGTCAGTTCCATGCGGCATTTGAGTAATAAATTCACTATAAATAATGTTACTTACGTTAATAATAATCACTATAAAGATAACTTACGAAAACACAACCCGAAATAGAAAATACTTACTCTTTGTATTCTTCGATCTCAGAGCTGTTGTTAAGGACAAACCAATTTAGATTTGTCCAAAGCACACCATCCATTTTTTTATCAACCCCCTTGCTGATAGGTGTGCATAGCGATTGGAAGACATAAAACTCACGTGTGGGAACTGGGGCATCTTCGTTTCTGTCCGGCCGATTAAATCTCGTCGGTACACCGTCAAGATACCTTGAACAGAAAGTTAAGGCTTCATCTGCGACATACCCCTCCGCAATGGAACCTTCGGGCCTAGCCTTATTTCTAACATAATTTTTCAGCTTTTTCATGTATCTTTCAAATGGATACATCCACCTCATATAAACTGGCCCACCTTGAATGGCCTCCTCAGGTAAATGCATAACTAAATGAATCATTATGTCAAAAAATGACGGAGGAAATATTTGCTTGAAAGAACACAAAATTTTAATCAACTTCTCCTCAGCATCTTGCATGTCAGATGACATCAAGTTCCGAGCACAAAGTTGCTTAAAGAATAAGCACATCTCAATTATTGGTGTTGAAATGTTTTTATCCAAGTACGCTTGAGCACAATCGGAAGCAACCGTTGCATCATTATATGATGATCATGTGATTTCATCCCCATTATTTGGGTATCATTATCGGTTACCTTATGTTTAAAGTTAGAGCCAAAACCATCAGGTAGTTTTACTTCCTTAATGAATTGACAAAAAAGACTCCTTTCGGCGTTTGAGAAAGAGAACTTGGGATGAGGCTTTGAGAGCTTACCGCGACCGTTATCTACAAGCCACAAGTCACGTCGAATGTTCCATTGTTCTAACACCATTCTTGCCTTATTAGTGTCTTTGGATTTTTCCTTGTTCATCATCAACGTATTCAACATACTCTCGCACACATTCTTTTCGATATGCATGACATCCAAATTATGTTTTAGTTGAATTGAAGACCAATATTCAAGCTCGAAGAAAATAGAACGCTTGGTCCAATTCAATTCAACATTGGAATCACGTTTTCTCTTCTTACCACCAAACTGAACATGTTTCCCAGAAATACGAGGCGGCAATTTATTAAGTTGTTCTAAAATCTGATCATTAGTTTTCCTGTTAGGAGGACGTCTAGTCTCGTTCTTACCATTGAATGACTTGTCCTTCCTCCATTTATGATTTGTTGGTAACCATCTTTTATGCCCAACATAAGCAGTTTTTCCCAATACATGAACAGATGGAGTGTCTTCCTTACATGTTGGGCATGCAAAGTAACCTTGCCCACTCCAACCAGACAAGCTACTACGAGCAGGGAAATCATTGATAGTCCATAAAAGCATTGCACGTAATGTGAAGAAAGTGTTTGTAACTGCATCTTTTGTCACGACTCCGTCCGACCAAAGACTTTTCAATTCATCAACCAATGGTCTTAAAAAAACATCAATGTCCTTCCCAGGTGATTTAGGGCCAGGGATTAATAACGTCAGCATGAATGAAGACTCTTTCATACATAACCATGGTGGCGTATTGTATGTTGTCAGTATTACCGGCCACATGCTATACGGCGTACTCATGTTCCCAAATGGATTGAAGCCATCAGCAGCCAACCCTAATCTAACATTTCTAGGTTCTTTGGCAAAATCAGGATACATTGAATCGAATTCTTTCCATGATGTACCATCCACCGGGTGACGTAACTTACCATCTTCCGTGCAACGTCCAGAAGCATGCCATGTCATATGCTTTGCAGTGTGTCTTGAGCTATAAATACGCTTTAATCTAGGAATTAATGGAAAGTAACGCATAACCTTGTTGGCAACTTTCTTCCCCTTAGTGTTTGCGTCCTTCCATCTACTTTCATCACATATTGGACATTTTTGCAAATCTTGGTTATCCTTCCCCTAAAATAAACAACAGTCGTTCTTACAAACGTGGATCGATTCATATCCTAACCCAACTTTCTTCATTATCTTCTTGGCTTCATAGTTTGACGGTGGGATTTTAGCAAGCGAAAATGCAGTTTTCAAAAATTCTAACAATTGGTCAAACGATGTATCGGTCCATTTATTGATGGCCTTCATGTGACTCAGTTTTGCCAAGAAATCCAATGAAGACATCCCGTCACAACCAGGGTATAGTTCGGTGTCGGCAAGTTTCAGTAATTCAGCAAGTTCATCATTTGTATCACTCGGTGTATCTGTTGTGTTCATTGGCTCGTCGTCGTCGTATGTGTTGTCCTTTTGTGGGACATTCTCCTGACGAACATCGTTAATAAAATCATGTATTGGGTCTGTCGTTTGAGGTATGATAGGAACTACCGGTGACGGAACATATGATTCACTATGATGCGTCCACGTTTTGTAAAATCGGCAAAAACCATTATTATGTATGTGGCGCTCTATTGTTTGAAGAGGAAACCAATAACTGTTATTGCAATTATTACACGGACACCGAGCTTTATTTTGGCCATTCGTATAATTCTTACACCTTTCCATGAATGCTTTAAGACCAATCAGATATTCTTTAGAAAATTTATTTTCTAAAGTAGTCCAACTCTTATCAATCGTCATAACTGTGTTTACAAACAAATATTAAATATCTTAACACGTTTAAAACTAAGGAAATACAATATAAAAGTTAAATATTTAATAAACTTCCTAACCCTAAGTTAACATACTAAATACATACATTCTTTCTTATATACATACATACACACATTCTATTTCATCTTAACTAAGTTAAATCCATCCATTTTTTCATAACCATAAAACTTGCTAAACCTACTTTCAAACAATAACTACATATTAATACAATTTAACATACCAAATGCATATATACATTCTTATATTCACACCAAATATATACATACATTCTTATATTAACATACCAAACATCCATGTTTTCATAACCATATAAACTTGCTAACCCTAATTCCAAACAAGAACCACATATTAACATAAAATTAACATATCAAATACATACATTATTTATATTCATACATACACACATGTTATTTCAAACAATCTTAACTAAGTTAAACATCTATGTTTTCATAATCATATAAACTTCCTAACCCTAATTTCAAACAATCTCAACTAAGTTAAACATCTAAGTTTTCATAACCATATAAACTTGCTAACCCTAATTCCAAACAATCTTAAAGCTAACTTCTTATACAAACATACATTCTTGCTAACCCTAATTTCAAATACCATATAAACAATCTTAATACAAACATACATTCTTATATATTTTCATAAACTACAAAACCCCCAAACTTAACATTTCATATTTTCATAAACTTCATAAACTATATTCTTATATTCTTACATACACACATGTTAAACAACCATATTTTCATAAACAAAATAAACTTCAAAACCCCAAACAACTACAAATTAACACATTTTTATATTCTTACATAACCACATAAACTTTATTACCCTAATTTCAAAATATTAACTAAAAATTAACATAAAATTAGGTAAAATTGAGGATATTACCTAAAATCAGGAGTGGTGGTGGTGGCTAGGGTGTAAATGAGGTGGCGACGGTGGTCAGGCGGCGACGGTGGTCAGGCGGCGACGGTGGTGGACTGGCGGTGGTGGACAGCGGTGGTGGAGCAGCAACTTTGCCGACTAAATGGCGGTGGTGGACAGGCGGTGGTGCGTAAGGGTGAGGAGGCGGCGACGGTGGTGAGGGAGCCGACGGTGGGGTGCGCAAGGGTGAGGGTGGGGTGCGCAGTGGGGGTGAGGGTGGGTTGCGCAGTCGGGCTGTGCAGTCGGGCTGTGCAGTCGGGCTGTGGTGTGGTGGTTTGTAAAATGGTGAAAATATGAACTGTCCCGACTAAATGGGGGTCCTTTTTTGCGGCGATATATCGCCGCAATAATGTAATTGCGACGAAAACATTTAATTATTTATATATTATAATATTTAGTTGTTTATTGCGACGAAAAAGTCGCCGCAAATGATTACGCGGGATTTTTCCCGCTCTTAAAAAAGGTTTTCGTGATATTAAAAAAAATAAAAATAATTAATTTTAACTTTTTGCGACGAAAAATCGCCGCAAAAAAGTTGTTGACTTTTAAAGTCAAAAAAGTTATTTCTTTTTGTCGTTTTGTGACTCTTTTGCGACGAAAACGTTGTCGCCGCAAAAAATGTGGTCGCAAAAAACCATTTTTGTTGTAGTGGCCATATATGAGAGAGAGTGTTCCCTCCTCCATCTTCTTCTTCATCGGTCATCATTCTCCTCTCCCTGTCTCTGATCCCTTTCGCAAGTCTCAAAACAACCACAAAACTCAAAACAACGCAATCGGCAGATTCCGGGTGACCAATCAAGCACAAACCCACACAAAACCCATATCAAACACAAAATTAACAAAATAAGGAGCATGCACCATCAAATGCGTACACATAGAAGACAAGAGCATAGGAACCCAAACATATAGACATAGTCAGACGCGAAGAACAAAATCAATAGCAGCGACGGAGACAAATCAAAGGAGACGACGGCTACAAGAACACTAACCATCACCGGGGAGACGAAGATGAACGGAGCGACACACAACACACTCCCCCACAACCTTTTATTCACGACTCCACCAACCACCATGTTCGATTTGACCCGAGTTAAAATGAGAAGACGAAGATGACGAAACCCTAAAGTAGAAGCGTATTGTTGATGCGAGGATGTAGGAAGACGAAGATCCGCTTGAGGGGAAGAGGACGAATATTACTGACGATGTTAGATGCAGAGGCCGCTGAATCTTGATTTTAGAGGTTTAGAACTCATTGGAAGAGGATCTTATGGTGATGTGTATGAAGGGTAAATTCTTAAAAATTAATTTGCAACTACTTAATCCTGAGTTCTATTATGCATAATCTTGATAATATTGTTTTTGATTTGCAGGTTTAACATGGAAATCAACAAAAAGGTTACTATTAAAGATTTTGATTTGGAAGATTCATAAGATTTTATTCGTATTTATAATTTTTCATATCAATATATTTATGAACAGATTATTTTGATTTTGTTTTTATTCATTTGAGTGAATGAGATGTGATTAATAATAAATGCTGTGATAATACACACAGTTCATTTGTTTGGTCTATTTTGATGTTTAAAAAGCAGGCTTTAGTTTCTTTTAAGGTGTCTAGCAATTGTGGGAGAGGATTTGAAAAAAATTGAATGTGGTACTCATGCTTAAAGAGCTGCTTTTCAAAATTCTAGATAACATGTTTTTGTTATATAAAGTGAGTTGAAACTTTCAGAGGTTATGTTAGCAGGTATAATTATTAGCTTTAAGGTTTCCACTTCAGTCAGAATGGTTTGATCAGAACATTTATATTTGAAAACTCAAGTTATTTCTTTAGAGGTTATTCTCTCAATCAATTTAGGTGTTTTTATCTTTTTTTGGTTCAAGTTTGTTCATTACCATAAACCATGATTAAAAGAATGCATCAAAAAGATAATACGGACGGATCGGTTAGACTTAAACTTCAAAATTCACGTGAAACCCAACATTTCTACGTGTGAATCTTGATACTTACACTAAAGCTTACATATAACGCATGACATGTACATACACTATAATGGTGGTGCTAGATTATTGATAAATCACTCCAATTTAACATTTAAAAAGAGTGCAATTAATTCATTGTTTATTAATGTTTTTTAACCCAAAAGTATTAAGTTGAGATACTCAGAACAATTAGAAATGGGAAGGTCTCGGATTCGGGTCTCGGATTCGAGTCTCGCTCTATGCAAAAAAAGTTATGCGTTGAGCCTTTTTTTTTATTGTAGGTTTTCTTTTAAGAAGGTTGGAGGTGCCGTTCCGACAGGAAAAAATATACGAACTTGATTAAATTAACATCTATCATTATTTTGAATGTAATGTTAATATTGATGTTTTTGTGTTTTAACCCGCAGCAACGCGCGAGTTAAATTACTAGTTCATTAATTTAATCACTTATTATCTAAAATAGTTAAATAGTTATATGTAGTATACTATTTTTTTTAATTGTTAATTAGATCACTGGCGGAGCACTGATCCACCTGATCATCTCTACTACTCAAGTATGAAATTTGGGCCCCTAGGCTAACACGTCCCCGAAGGAAAGATCGTACATCAGTCTGTCCTTATCAGTCCCACACTTAAGAGTTAAGACCACCATCAGAAGAAAACCTACCTTAGGTGAAAAACTCTCTGACTCAACATGGATCCCTGTTTTTTTTCCCATATGAGACTTGAATCCAAAACTTTTATTTATTTTAATGAAGTCTTAGGGTATCTTATCTCAACCAATTGATCTAAAAGATTATTGATATGTAGTATAGTATTTGAATTTTTTATTTATCATTTACTAGGATTCTTATATCACACCCTTTTTCTCTAAATGATTTCAAATTACATTTTAGGTAATTAACTTATTTAATCTAAAAAAAAAAATTTAAACAAATGAAGCTTCAACTTTTTTCAAAACTAAAGAAAAAGAATATTCAGAGTAAATTAAAAGATAAAAGTTACATAAATTTATCATTTTTAATATCTTGTACCACTTTTTAACAAGAACATTCTAATAATTATTGTTGCTTAAGATATACACCAAATATATTTGAAAGGGTTTTGACTCATGTTGAAGTAGTGTTATAACTTAACAAATAAATAGTATTTTAGGCAGGGAACACAGATGTACTTACATACGCTTGGAATGTAGCCCTATCTTTTATAGACTTTAAGGTTTACCCCTTTTGTAAATATATTGAAGTCAAATCTTTTCTCAAATAATAAATCTATTAGTTATGAGGTTGTGTGAAAATGTTGATAAAAAAGGCCTTTAAACAAGGGCGTCAATTCACACTTGTTAGACTTAATCCACTGCGCATTTGAAAAGAACGCACGTGATGACCTGTCAAAATGCACGTATTATGTGCGCATTGGAGAAAAAATTCAAAGTGCCAAATTTTCCAATCTAGCACGTTATGAAGTGCGGCAAAATGCAAGCACGGGTGGAGCCCACTTTATAAATTCATTTACTTTTTTTAATTTAATCAATGTTTGCTTTATTTAAAAAGCAATTTTTTATCATACTATTTTTAATTTAAGCACGTTATGAAGTGCCAACTTTTCCATTTATTTTTTTAATTTAAGCACGTTATGAAGTGCGGCAAAATGCATGCATGTATCATACTACATAATATGATTGTTGAAGATGAAGGTCATGCAATAACTAACTGGTCCCGGGAAGAACACGAGCCTGAGCCGTCAAGTTACAAAGAAGGAGCTCCTACTGAATTTTCACAATATCTTGAGAGGTTTAAATCCTTACGAAGCAAAGACACTCACATCGCACTACGCAACGATCTTATGGAACATCTTTGGGATCTTAAGCAAGTCCGTCAAGAGTAGCTTCGTCTTAAGAAACTTAATTTTATCTTTTATTTTTTATTTTAAGATTTTAAGTGTGTTTAATTATGTAATTTTATTTTAAGTTTTAGGAAAATGTAATTTAAGTTTTATGTAATATCAGTATAATTTTTATTAATTTGTTTCTTGTTTTTAGTATTTTTTATTATTTAATTATATTTTATATTTATTTATTAAATATGTTTTTATATTTAAAATTATTGGTTTAAAAGAAAAATAGAAAAAGAAATAATGATGTGGAAGAGAGAGAGGATGCATGTAATAAGGATGGGTTGGAGTTAAAAAGAGGAGAGAGAATGCATGTAGTAAGGATGTGTAAAAAGCTAAGGTGACACTGATGACTAGGATACATGTAGTAAATACGGGTGTATGCATTGCGGGTAGTCTTATGAAGAATGATAGGTGATATAAAGTTTTATGTTGGCTAAAATAACTTGTTTAATAAACGGATTAACCTGAACACATTACATTTAATAAACCTATCAAACAAACACATCCGCTTAATAAACAAGTCAACTTAAACATAACATTTTAGATGATCGGTATTAATCCGTTTAAGCTTAAGGGTTTCTATTTACATGTGTGCGGGTTATATAAAAGTTATTAACATTTAAAGTTTAACATTATCTTATTATTCATTTATAGAAGTTTATTCACTACTCCCAACTATATATTCTTCGGTTCTTTATGTCTGATTCAGATATTAAGAGGAACATGTAGATATGGACTTTCATAGGTCTTGGTATCTTGGCTTATATTGTCTTTAGTCTCTTAAGTGTCATGCTAATTTCTCATGTGATAATTTATTTATAGAACCTTAGAATTTTTTTTCCGACAAAAACAAACTCTTTGTTATATATCTACTCTATTTTTAAATCATCCTAGTTACACGGATTTTAAATTTATAACTAGTTGGTTGGAGATTACAACATTTTACCATTCTAACGTACCATTAAAAACTATAAAATCTTGCATTTAATCGGATACTCTTAATGTAGAATTAATGAATTAAGTTAAAAAATTATATAAAATAACTCATGACTAGTTAATGGGTAAAACGGCACCCTGATTTTATGGGGTCCAAATCCTTTTTCCTCAACTCGTGTGCACGACCCTCTGCTTACTATATTTTAATATGATTTACACGTGATTTCATATTATTTTAGAATTTGCTGCAGTAAATTAGTGATTGAAAAGTAGAATAAAAACAAACGTAAAGCTATACTTATGAAATTAAATAGATAGTTTGAGTAGGAAAAAGCCAAGGTTCATGCCACCTTTGTCCCTAGATCTTGACTGTAGAGTTGATAAATTCCCCGTTCTTACATTTTACTTATTTTAATAATGTTCATATTCAACTCATAAAGTTATTTATAAAAAAAAAAACTTATAGAAGTTTTATTATAATATTCATGCCCATTACTTCCTCACATCAAGACTTTTGAAACGGGGTGAAGGAGAACTAAAACAACACTCAAAGTTAATTAAAGTTTACAAACATGATTAAAATATATATACTGTGTGGTTTAATCTTTAAATACATCTTTTAATACTTTTTATCTTTTGAGTTATATGGATTTACGATATGCATTATTCCACTAAGACGGGTTGGTTGTTTTCATAGATTGTAAATCATGTCCCATAAAAAGTCATGTACCCGTTGCATATATCTATAGGTAATTACGCATCTGGCATTGAAAACGTCCATTTATTTTTTAAAGGTACGTGTTAGAATTACCGATATGTTTCTTATTATTTTAATTTCTATATAATTTATTACACAATAAATTTAGAAATTTAAAAACAAACAGTTGAATATTGTATTACCTAAGAATAAAATAAAAATACAAATAAATATAAAAACAAATGTTGACACATATATTTTGGGTAAATAGCCATGTATGTTTCGGGTAATTAGACTAGGTATCATCTAATATCATACATGGATTTATAAGACTAATCCAATACTCTCACATAAACGAATGTTTTGGGCTTGTATCTTGGGTTTAGGTTCATTTGCCAGCCCTCTTAGTGATTGTCTCTCTTGTCACAAACTAATGCTCTTATCTTTATTATATTATTTTAAAACAACTGATTCTAATTTCTATTAAAACTACAACATCTAGTATGATATTTACATATAACTTAAAATAACAGTTTAGTCATAGTTAAATGATTAAAGTAGTATCTAATAATGAAATGAGAGTTCTCACATGATGGAATTTACTCATTAACTAATGATACTACTCACTTCATGTTATTGAAATCGTAAATAAATATTTTGTATAATAAGTTTCAAATAAAAGTGTAACTATTATCACCTAGAGTTTCATTACACTGTTTGTTATACTTTAATTTTGGTAAACAATTTTTTCTTTATAATATATTTTCAGTATTTCCTTTTTAAGAAGCATTACCTATTATGAAATTAGCAAACGCGATGAACAGTGCGGGCCTCCATCTTGGCCGTTGATTTCTTATAAACGGATCTGCTCCGACCACGCGTCCTTATCTTTTCAAAGACGCACAAATACCTGTGCTTTGTGTGCTGTAGATCTGACTCCTCTTCTCAGCCGTTTGGTCGTCGCCGTGGGTTGTGGGGTTTGTCGGCGAGTTTGACCGGTAAGTATGTGCTTTCGTTTTGTCCGTCCCTTTCCTGCGAGGCGGTCCCCCCGGTGACCAAAATGCGGTGGCTCTTTGTCCTCGGTACATGGTGTCGCCTGCTTTGCCTGTGACAGGTTTTGGGGGTTGCCGTCGGCTCAGGTTATTTGCCTCCTATATTACGTTGTTGTCGGTACAGGGGACGACGCCGCCGGTGGTATTTGCGTGATGCCATAGGTGGCGTCTGTTTCACGGCGATGACCGCCAATCATCCGGCCGTTCCGGCTGCCTATGCATGCCGGTGGTCTCCGTATGGTGTATCTTGGCTCTTGGAGTGGTGTCGGTTCAGATCTCTGTAGATCTGATCGGCGATTGATGTCCCCGGTATTTGGTTCCCTTGGGTTCCGGTGGCGGTGGCGGTGGAGCTTGTCGCCGCTCTGCCTCGCCTTTGTGGTTGAGGTGGAGCAGGTGGCGCTCTTGTAGCCGTTGCCGATGTTAATGGCCATCTTTATTGCTCCCTTATCTTTGTGTTTCTATGGGCCCTTTTAACGTTTCAGATGTATCTATTTGTGGTGTTTTGGTTGTTGGCTGTTGATTCTGGTTATTGGGTTTCATTGCATTGTCGATGGGTGCGAGGCACTACCTCGCCGTCGCCGGTGGTTGCCTGGTATTCGCTTTTCCTTAATGGCAGTGCCGCATAGTCGCGGTTAAGGTTTGTTTGCCGCTGGACTTGCGTTACGTTCACGGTTTGGTTGTCCTTGGCACTGTGGTTGTTGTAGCCCTGTTTTAGGTCTTTTTCGGGTAACAATAACAGTTATGAACCTTTATTCTCCTGATGTTGGTTGGGTGCGTGAGAGACTGCTACGATGTTTTTGAATGTTTGATGAGTCTCCCTTTCGGTTTATTATTAGACCGATGATGGCGACTAGCAGATCGTCTGAGGCATTACTCACATCTCGATCTTCATGTGGTTACGAATTGTTGGTTGGTCTTCATTGCGTGGCTATGATGAAATTAAACGTAATAGATAGACGTTGAAATAGGTGCAGTCTTGGCGGGGCAGATTTCGAGGACGGTGGGTTGTTACCCGCAACCCTTTGCAGCCATAATGCCCTCATTCCGTTTATATTTCTGAGCCTATCGATTTGTGGTATTAGCCGTCCCACGTTCGTTTTTTATTGCAATTTTGAGGCTGTGATGATAACTCATTAATAGTTAGATATTATAATCCTTTGATTACCTGTGTTTATCTGAGCTTCGCTTATATCTGTTTACTTCGCGTACAAGACTGTAACCTAACCGCCGCGAAGCGCGGTTGGTTTTCTACTAGTTATATTTGATATACCAATGTTAATTTAATTGGTTGGAGCTAGGTTTATCTATGATGGTTTTAAGCAAGTGGAAAAGATTATATAAACCATATTTAACGTTTTTATTTATTATTATTATTATTACTATTTTGGAAAGAATTGAAGAAACCACATCCTACTTATTTAGGAATTAGGACGATGAAGTGATGAACCACCATCGGGCCCAAAACAAGACAATGTTAAATATACAACTGAAGTTGAAACCTACTCTGTTATAATTTATAATGCAATCCAATAAGATCCCAACTAACAGCCCATTATGAACTTGTAAGTTGTAGTGGAAAAATGAGTGTAAGCAAAGGTGTACAAAATCAGTTTCACCTGTCCGGGTCCGAACCAGTTTTCTTCTGGTTAAAACTTAAAAAAGACAAACCAGTTTGGCGGTGGAACCAAGTCGGAACCAGTTCAGGTTGGGCTACTGTAAAACGGTTCCCGGTCCTATCCGGTTTGGGTTGGTTCTAGACCAGTTCATGCAGTGACGGAACTAGGATTAACTTTTATGAGGTCACTATTTTTTATGATTAGATTTCTAACTAAGCAACAACAAAATTTCCTATCGGATGGTAGGGTCCGATGAGTCATGATAGCCTTAACTTCTAAGAATTGTTTTTAGAACCGTACTAGCTGATTGGACCTGTTGGATCGGGAACCGACTATAGAACTGGTCCAGTTTGTGTGTATTTAGACCGATCTAAGTTAAACCGGTCAGCCTCGGTCGTACCGGATTTCGATTTTTACCTTTCAAAATTTGATTAAATCTAATAATTTATGATACATATTTTGGTTAATTAAGTATTAATATTGTGTTAAGATTTATAATTCCACTCTAAAGCATATATTATTTTCATATTTTGCTCTTGATTTAGATATACATAATTAATATTTATTTTTTATAGAGTAAATTACAAATCGTGTCCTTTATTAATACACAAAATATCATGGTATGTCCTTTAGTTTTAATAATTACATCCAATGTTCTTTTTTTTTAAATATGTGCACACCTACTGTCCTTTACACTAACTTTCAGTTAAATATACAGTTAACTCAGTTACGTATCTCTCACATGAGGTGCATTTTTATCATTTTCTTTCCATATCTAATATACTAAACAAATAAAAAAATTAATTACTTTATATGAAAAATAAAATTAAAAGATATCGGACCGTTGGATAAGTCAGTGAACCCGCGTTCCTCTTACGTTCAATACCATTAAATTCATCATCCCCCTATTTGATAGCCCAATACCAATCATCTTCACCATCTACAACATCTCATACACCATTGAAACCCCTTGAACTCGAACAAACAATGATGGTAAGATTAAAATCCCTAATTCACTTTTTGTATTTCGTTGTTTTTTTAATTTCGGGTTATGTTGTTTTGTGATTAACGAGCGACTAATAGTTCATTTTTTTGTTTTTGCAATTATATAAGCATTTTAAAGAATTACATGTAATCTTCAAGTTTTTGTTCTTTATTGATTTTTCATTATTTGTTGGTGTGAGTAGTTTATAAAATATTTACATGTATTTTTTTAGTGTTTATTGATGATTTTCCGACCTTCTAAATGATTTGTAACTTAGACTTCTTACTTTAGTAAATGTTATTGGAGGTTGTTGTCATTAAAAGTTTTAACTATTGGTTGAATGAACACACACCAAGAGTGATGGTTTCACCGACTAACGATCCATATTTTTTAATTTTGTTTTTTCATTTAAAATTTGTACTTTTTATTAATTTTTAAATATATTATATGTGAAAAAAAATGATAAAAATAGTCTCATGTGAGGGGGTACATAACTGAGTTAACTGTACATTTAGATGATAGTTAGTGTAAAGGATAATGTGTGCAAAATCTTTTAATAAAAGGACATGGTATGTAATTATTAAAACTAAAGGACATACCATACAATTTTATATATTAATAAAGGACACAATTTGTAATTTACTCTTTTTTATATATGACGTCATCTGATTTTTAAATCTGGCCAGACCAATGAACATCTTAGGTGACCGATTCGTTATCCGGTTCAGCTTTAAAAACAATGGTTCTAAGGAGTAAGGAAATCAATTGAATCTTTGAATTTAAAATACAAGGAAAACTAACTATAAGTCTAAGGAGTACGAAGTGAGGGATGAGAGTTATAATCAAGACGCGTAAGTGCGCAAGATAGGAGAAAACCAATGGACCAAATTACAACCTTGTGTCGCTAAAGGAGTCACTTTAAAAAATATATATAGATTCACTTGAAAATTCGGTATTATAAGTCCACTACTACTTTAAAAATCATTGGAGTTGTTTGACACCGTTCCCATTAATTGTTTTTTTGTGCACCAAACCGCTTAAGTGCGTAACTAGGACACTATGAAATAACTTCAAGGGTACTTCTTAGCACAGATTCAACCCATTGCCATTTCAATCCTGGTCGACCACAATAACAAACCGCACCAAATGAAAATCAAACGTGCAAACAAGTCAAATCAGCTCGTGAACAACTTATGGTTGAATCGCTAATCAAGCCAAAGTTAAATAAGCTCCGGCCCAAGCTTCAAATAACAAAATCGAGCCAATTCCCAAGCCCAAACAAACTACTTATTTTTATAATTTTTATTTAATCTACTAAATATATATTTATATCAACAATAATTATTATATACAAAAATATGATAAAAACATTTAAATAGTACATACTATGCTATATATAAAAAAACATAACTATAAATATATAAAAAAATAATTATAAGAATAAAAAACTAAAAATAATGAAATAATAAACAAATCAAGGCCCAGCATAACTCGAACATGAAAAATTTATCACCAGCCAAGCTCAAGGTTTATAAATAAAACTCTAAACAAGCATTCCTCACGTTAAAGCGGCTGAGCTTAAGCTCGGTTTGTTTATGCCCCCGCAAGAAATGGATATCATCCAGGGCCGTGAACAACACCAACTAAACTAGAAAAGCTACCCCTAAACTCCTTTAACTCTTAACATTTGATTCAACCTCATACCATTAACATGTAAGAGCTAATATTAGACATGGTAATGTCGACTCATTCGTACGCTAGGCTGTATTTCATCAACAACTGATTCCACCTATAATCGAAATCTGTCGAATAAATTGAATACTGCCTAACAAAGTGACATTATTTTACGGCATTGTAAGATTGAATCAGGATTGTGCAAATTTAAGAAAGGAAAGAACAAGAGAAGTACAACAGAACAAGATTAGATTGTTTAAGAAGATAAAACAAATAAATAGTGTCTTTAAGGATGGGCATGTTTGTTGCCTTATCCTTCTAAAATCTGTCTTACCGATTACAATACATGAAAACACAATTCACACATTTTCATTCATTACATATAATATTTTACTTCATAAAAGTAGCAAAAGGCAGCCACTAACCCATGGCATACTTTTGGGTCCAGCTTCGTGCAGTTGTCTCGTATTTGTTCCTGTCTGTCTTGTACATGTGGGCAATCTCAGGCACAAGCGGGTCATCTGGGTTGGGGTCCGTTAACAAAGAGCAAATCGACAGTAAAACCTGATAAGTTAAAACAAAACCATCAGTGTCTTAAATCTGTCATGTGTAAATAATCAAGTAGCCAAAGTAAGATATTTCAAAGAAATTAACTAACTATGACTGTTTACTTGGTTTTAGAAAACGAAAAGCACACCTAGGGAATAGGAACCCGAGCCGAGGTGTGAGGCATAGAGCACACCGATTTTCATAAGCAAGGGGCAATTTATTTAATTAAAATTTTCATATTTCTCATATGCTCCTACCCAAAATTTAGCTATAAATAAGCTTTAAATATGATTAAGTATTAAAATAAAGTATATGAACAACCTAAAAAGCTATATGTACAACATCCTAATGCACAAAGCGGCGTCTCATATCGATTTCCGTGCACTTTTTGTACATTGTGCACCTCACCAAGTCAGAAGGGCAAGCCTACACCTCGGGGTGTACCTAGGAGCGCTTTTTAAACCAAGGTTGTTTAAATCAATACTAGAATATTAACCTTGGAAATAGTTAGGGCTGGGCTCCATTGTTCCTTCAAAATATCAAGACAAATGCTGCCATTGCTGTTGATGTTTGGGTGGAAAACCTTTGTTCTGAAAGCCACCTACAAAAGAACCAACAGAAATGCAAACAAATATGTTTACAAAAAACTTAAACTTCAAAACGCATGAAAAAGTTGCTCGACCAAAGTTGTGAGCTTATGATTTCATATAGTATTATATATGGTCATTGATCATTATGCCTTTTTAGATTTTGTTAAATTCAATATAATGTTATAACCAATGGAAGACTTGTGTATCATGAAAATTTTCTGTTGACTAACTTGAAAATTTATCTGATTTTGATAACGAAACCAAGTACCTTAGGTGGCTTAAATGGATAATCTGGAGGGAAATGAATAGTAACAAGAAAAACTCCACCAGCATAAGGGCTGTCAGGAGGCCCCATAATTGTAGCTTGCCAGTGAAACATGTCTTCTGCCACTGGGCCTAAAATCACACTTACAAGAGAGGAGGTAAGCAAAATGAAGAATTGGCAGTAACTTTGAATTACATGTTTAGTAAGATTGCCCATACATACAATCAACACAGCCACCAATTGCTTCATATAAGTATGGGAATGATACTCTTTCATAAAGAAACATTTAATTAACTTTAAATACACCAACAACAAGAATATTGACAATGGTGCCTTTAATTCATAATATGGTACTTTCAACAGGTTCATTAGTGATGTTAGAAATTTGTAGGGAAACTTTTATCATATTTAAAATAAAAAAGAGCAGAGCATATTTAACATCGAGAGTAAATCCTGCCTGTTGAGTTCTATGTAAAAGATGCATGGAGACATAAAAGCAGATGAGTATAATAATACATAGTTATATTTACCATCTATCTTTGTATAGAGAAAACAATAAATCCGATATTAGCCATTTATTATACAAAATTTCAGGTATTATTCCAGAATGTACAGCCTCTTCTGACTTCAATTGCTTCTTTAAGTAAGCTAGGTATAAATATCTTCAACACGCTATATTGCAAAGGGAAATGAAATGAATACACCTAATGACGGACGGAGTGAAGATAGCAACTCATCAAGAAACCCACAAACTCAATACCTACTTCTGCAATTTCCCTCCTTCCAAGAAAAAAAAAACTGCTGACTTTTCGGCACCCAAAAAATTGAAAAGAGACCCTATTTTGATTATGAAAGCCAATATCTTCCCATAATACACATTCAGAAACAGTCTACTGATTTATGCTCATGAAATAAGTGAATTCATGGTATATTGGTATGTTCTGATTACTTGATCATTAATTCCTAAGGCTCATGAAACCATGAGTGTAAAACCTATGCATATTAACATGGTAAATATTCATAGGATAGCACATTTCATGACTCAATCTCAGGTCAACACCTTCCACCTGCCAAAAGGAACAATTTTTACCTAGAGATCTGATCATCCTCCCAACAATTCCCACACCCCCACAAACAAAATCCAACAATTAATCCCCCTCCCATAAATCCCAACACCAAACAACAAATTCAAACACATATAACCTCCAATAAAGCACGATCCAACACAAAACGAAACAAACTCAAACACAAATCCAACAGATCAAAACCACAAATTGAAACAAACCAACAAACACACGATCTAAGCGATGGATGCGTATACGATACCTGCGCTGCACGAGGTCGGAGGATCCTTCTGTAGATCCTTGAGTTCCTTCAAGATCCGCTTCGACGCCATCGCTGAAACACCACCACAAAGAGATCCTAAATTCCGACGCAAACACGAACCCTAACTCAATGGGAATCTCAACTCAAAATCATAACAATAGAAGATAACAAATGCATATGTAGATGTAGATCAGATAGATAGATAGATAGATAGATAGATTGAAGAGATAATTAATGAGAGAGAAAGGGGATGATTACCTCGAAGATCCTCTCACCTCTGAAAATCAGTAGTCGTGTTTTTTTCGTCGTCTGAAAAATCGGAGCAAAATACGAGTGCTCATTTATATACATTATTCATTATTCTCTCGGATACCCACTTGTATAACCGACCCGAACGACCCGATTCTAGTCTGTTTTTCTATTATGACTTTAAATTATAAAATTTAGAACATACAGATTGTCACCAAATCAGAGTGGCGCAGCGGAAGCGTGGTGGGCCCATAACCCACAGGTCCCAGGATCGAAACCTGGCTCTGATAAGAGTGGCTTCCGATTTTTTTTACTTATTTTTATATT
Organism: Flaveria linearis; assembly: GCA_024085815.1. NCBI lineage: Eukaryota > Viridiplantae > Streptophyta > Magnoliopsida > Asterales > Asteraceae > Flaveria > Flaveria linearis. The sequence continues at coordinate 59,766,797 of CM044012.1, forward strand.
TTCTAATTTCTTAATGTATTTTATTATTAGTGTTATTTGTTTCTTCCAATGTTACATTTTAATATGCTTTAACATCTTGCTTTATACGGTGATTCATGTGTGTTGTAATTTCGAAGTTGTGTTTTGTGGATTGATGAGTGAGCAAGGAGTAAAGTTGAGGGTTTTTTAGGGTATCTCTTACGTGAATGTTTTAGTTGTATAGTGAAGTAAAAATGCATCTTTTGATGATTGTAAGAGGTATGAGAAATCATGGTTTTTTAGTTAGCATGGTTTGGAAGCAAATATGGTGAGTTATGAAAGATATAATGTAAAACAACGTTTGAAAACACTACTTTATAGTTGTGCGATATTTTTTAGGGCTACATGTTAAGCGAACCTGAAAAAGTTTGGAGAGTGCTACTTTATAAATTAAGATCATGTAGCTATTAATTATTTTGTTAATATTATGTTCTGACATAATCGCTTACACGTTATGCAAGTAAAGAAAAACAAGTATGGTATGTTTACCAAATATAATCATGTGACATTAATTTGTCTATAGACTACACAATCCACAAAATGAAAATGTGGCCGAGAGTTGATTTTAACTCATTGTACTAGATAGTGTGGCACACTTTACGTCACACAGACACGCTATTTAGGAGAATAGCAATATTGTGATGTAGTGTAGTAAATTGCTAGAGTTTGAAATTAAAGATGATGTTGCTATAAGCTTAAGAAAAATTGTAGGGTAAATATTATTTGCCTCAAAACTAATGAAATATTAAAACTTATTATATATATACTAATTAGCAAGTTTTCTATGCATCGTAAGTTGTACTTTATGCTCCATGGGTTGTACCCAATTGTTTTCATTTTTTTTAATTTTTAACTAACCCGATACTTTTACATATTTTACAATTTAGGCACAATTAAATTTTACTTTCAACTTTGTTACCCTGTACATTTCATATTTTATAATTTTTTTGTTTTACGTCTCGATCTAAATTTTACGAGTTAACATGTCGTAACGTGCGTGTGTGGTTTAACGTTTTTTCGTCTACTTTTCATTCGATTTATTATTTCTGTTTTTATGGTTTTCTTGGTGTGGTCAATGAAGGTGGTGTGCCATTAGTGTTACTTGACACAGTTTTACGTCTGTCGTCGCAACACGGGGGGCTTAATGCTAATTTTCTTTAATTAATAACCACGCCATATTCTTTTGAGCATCAATTATTCTCCTAAATACTACCTAATTATTCTATATTTACAGATATTCAAACTCAAAGCTACAAGACCAAAAGCAAGAATCATGTTATAAAAAATATGTGTGATAGTGTACTTAATGAATGGTAGCCAATAACTTATCATTAATTAATTGACTAATATTAATTATTTCGACATATTCAAGACAAAAATCATTGTATTTTACACTTAACCGTTTTACGCAAATAATACTAGCTGATTCTTTCATTTTATGCACAACCCATGATAAATCCCAAGCAAATAACGATCAGTGGTGCATCATGCATGCATGGTTCACGAGTGGTAATCGGTTCATTGAACTTGACACGTTTTAGAATTAAAGGATCATAGTTTATTTTGCCATAAGTGTTTATGTGCTTTCAATGCAAATTAGGTATACGTGTGGTTTAAAACGTAGTAGTGTGAACCCGTAGATATGGAAAAAAAAAAGTCTACACTAGTCATTGGGTAATTCATTTTTAATTTTCTTTTGTTGTAATTCAACTTTGCTTTAGTGTTTTGTTAATCATATTTGTCACGTCACATTTCACTACACTACATCATAAACTCAAATTTGGTGGTGACGGTGTTCCTACATCACACTACTATACATATACATATACATATATATATATGTATGTATGTATGTATGTATATGTATATATGTATATATGTATATGTATACATATATATGCATATATACATGTATATATGTATATATATACATATATATACACACACACATACACATATATATATAGAGAGAGAGTGTGTGTGTGTGTGAGGTTTTACTAAAAAATATATTTTGCCTAAAAAGATTAAGAAATGATCTTAATCTTTCATTTCTTAATCAATGACTAATATAATAATATTGCAAATAAAAAAGTGAAAAATATTTTTGGTATGTACGTAACCACTTTTGTTAACTTTTTGAGTTTTCTCTAAACTTTTTAAACGTTTATCACTTTTGCATGTTAGATTATTTTTTAAAATAAATTGCACCATAAAATCAAGCATTTTTTTTCTTTAAATTGAGTATAGTATTGCTATATTTTTTTATAAAAAAAACAAATTATGTGAAATTGTGCTGCATTTTAACATTTTTATGTTGTATTTCATAAAACAGTACAAAATTATGTTGTATTTCACAAAACAGCATAAAATTATGTTGTACTTCATAAAAAATCACTGTTTGTGTTGTTTTGCGTCAAACAACATAGTTTTGTGCTGTATTTCATCAAAACAACACAAAATTATGTTGTATTTTATAAAAACATCACAGTTTCGTGTTGTTTTTACGTCAAACAGGACAGTTTTATGTTGTTTGATCAAATAGCACAGTTTTATGTGGTTTTACGCAACATGTTCTATGTTGATTTATGTCAAAACAACAAGGTCTCATGTGTTGTTTCTGTGATATATTATGTCAAAATATCAAACAACATAGAAATAACACTTTCTTTGCTATTTTAATGTTCACTATTTCCGTTAATATAACACGTTTCGTGTTGTTTGGCTTAAAACAACAATCTATATATTATTTTGTGCTTGAATAATCAACGTGACAACTATGTTTGATAAAACGAATGACATTTGAGTATCATTGATCATTGATCTCATTCCCGATCATTATTCATTATCTCCAACTACTACAATCATTGACTACTAAATCATTGTCTTAAAACACTACTGATTAATACCCTAGTTGTTGTATGTAATTATGAAGTTTAAGACAACGAGAGACATTTAGGCTTTAGTTGTATTTTAAGATCAATTTGTCATAAGATTTGTGAGTGAACAGAGTGTGTAAAATAAATATGTTATATTTTTAATAAAAGAAAGAGAATTAAGTTAAATGGTTAATATACCAAAATACCATTTAACCCTATTTTCTAGTTTTTTCACATGTCACCACCTCATTTATTATTTAACTTCTTAGGCAAATATTATTTTTTATTTGAACCTCCTCTCTCTCTCTCTCTCTCTCTCTCTCTATATATATATATATATATATATATATATATATATATATATATATATCACTACTCTAATAAAAGAGTAACTATGGTTGCCACATGTCACTTTTTAGAATCATCTAATGCCACGCGTCAGCACTACATTAATTCTAATCAAATTTTTCCCGCTTCTCTCTCTTTTAAATAATCACATTAATTACTAATAATATTATCTATTTATTTTTACTTTATAATTAGTATTTAATAAATTAAGAAAGATAAATTTTTATTAATGTTATTCTATAGAGATAGTTTAATAATTAGTATTTAATAAATTAAGAAAGATAAATTTTTATTAATGTTATTCTATAGAGATAGTTTTTTCTAAAAAATAAAATCATTTTTACGTAATATTTTAAAATTGGTTTTTAAAGTAATTTTTTAATAAAACAAAAATAATTAAAATTGGGATTTATACTAAGGAAATTTAAAAAAAATTAATGTTGTTTTAAAACAAAATGTCTAATTTATCTTTGAAAAAATAAAAAATTAAAAAGATCATTTTATTGTTTTATTACTTATAACTATTACTTATACATAATTTCAATCATTTCATGTTTTAGTCTATCATTTTATAATTAATAATTTTTATTTAATTTAATATTTTATTTATTCAACCCGTGTATTACACGGGTTTACTAAAGCTAGTATATATATATGTAAATTTATTATTCCTAGTCTTTATTTAAGCATAAATGTCGCTGAGTTGTCATCATCATTATACTTTTGTTTCTTTCCTAACACATGAAATTCACACGGTCAAAGCATAGTCCTAAAAATTATCCGTTACAAATTGTAAAAAGTAAAGTATTTAAGCATGTCACGTTTATATTGATGAAACATGTGATATTTAGTGTGGTTATTACTAATAAATCACAAACGTTTGCTTATTTCTTGCTATAAAAAACAAAGTTTGTTGTTGTTGTTGACTTGTTGTGTATGCTTGTATAGGGTGTCACAAGAATCACATTCCCCTTACTATCCTTCATAAGCGTCATCGCTCTTGTTTATAAAAGGGTAACGTCGTTTACGCATGTGTGTTTGTGTGAGTTTATGCAAGGAAGGATGCGTGAGACGAACTCGAGCCAAGATTCTACAATCCTTCTTCAAGGAAAGTGTATGTGCACGAAGGTGAAAGAAAAACAAAAACACGATGCATCTCGTGCTAATATTGCTACAATTGGCGAAATTAAAGTCAACAACAAACAGAAAGTGATGGTTGATACTAAATCAAGCTCATCTTCAGGTAATGATACTATTAAAGAAAAGGATTTCAATTGCGCCTCTTGCCCGCGCAAATTTTCAACCCAACAAGCTTTGGCTGGTCACCGCAACATACACAGGGGCGAGTGGGAGTCTCTTCTTGACACGCCTGATCATAACAAGAAAGATTTCCAATGCAAACTTGCATTCCAATACTATGAATCTAGAAACTCTGGGTCAATCCCACAAATGTATCATGTGGCTTTACCCATAAATACCCTCACATTGACTCGCGTCCAGCGCCCTTCAGTTAAGCCCACGAATGCACATACACTCAAAGGGCCATCACCTAGGTATCCCTTGGTTAACCCCACATTTAACCACAAAGTCCCATCACCCATTCACTCTTTGGTTAGCCCCATATATACCCACAAAGGGCCATTACCTAGGCACTCTTCAGCTAGCCCCTCAAGTACCCTTATTGGGCCATCACTTATCGAGCGACAACGGTCTTTCTTTAGTCCGATAAAGACGTCACACATGCCTTCAATTCGACATACAAGCTACCCTCTAGATAACTATGCAAAACCTCATGGTAAGTTAGCACTTGGGGTGAGATACAAGTCAATGATCCACAAACCTTGTCAGTTTAAACGGGTGGGACAGATCGATACATTGTTAACGTTAACAACAGGGTCGCCATTGTTTGGTAGGAAACAGATAATGGGAAATAATATGGGGATAGAGGTGCCTGAACTTTTTCCTCTTACTCCTACACATGCGAACCATCACAGTGACAGTGCTCATTCGTCACAATGTCTAGTACGACAACGCGATCACAATGGAGAGGATGTTGATTTGGAACTCAAACTTTAATCACAAAGGATCGAGATGCTATTTATCGTTCTCTAATCTTTGTGGTTTTTGTTTTCAAGCTAAGTTTGTATGTTATGCATCTTGGATTAAATGAACTATATTTCATGTTTCGCATTTGTATTATATCTATGTATGTATCTACTCGTGTGTGTGTAATCATGGTATGTGGAGCTTTTGAAAGCGATCAATAATTGATGAAATAATTGGAAGTCAAAAGTAGAAGGTAAGTTCAAACTCACACTACAACAAATATATGAATTCGTTAATTGTATGTGCAAACACGTAAAATCAATGGTATTTTGTTGCATTTATAAGCGTATAAAAATATTCAAGTTTGTGCGTATTAGGATACTAGCGTTAGACAAGCGCTTTGCCGCGGTTTGATTTGGAGCGTATAAAATAACACCATAATTATAGTTTTTAGGATTATCATGATTTTAGTGAGTTCAACCATATATGCACTCGGATTGTCGCTACATATGTTTTAGTGATTCATATTATATAGTCATGAACAATTATCAAACATTAAATTATTATAGATACAATAACACGACAGATACACGATATTATATTGTAACTAATATAATAACATGAATATTATAGTAGTTATTGTTATTAACCTTAAAATAATAATCAGCAGTAGTAGTATTAATATGATAATATTTATTATTATTGTAATTATTTTTTGAAACTTATTAAATAATATGTCATTAACTAACATACTTTACATACATATTTAAATGATTAAACTCATAATATGCCCTTATAAAATATTAGTATTGTTGTTATTATAAATATGAAGATATATATTAGTTGTATACTTAAATATTTAAATAAAATAATACTTAATTTAAATAGTAAGTAGTTATAAAAATATAATTGTAAATATAAATTTAAATACCAATTTATAGTATCATAAATAAAATTTAGTAAAAATTAAATAATATCATATTATAAAATAATATATTAATAATTGTATTAAATAATATATTAATTAAAAGAAGTTAATTAAATAGGGGGCAAAAGTTTAACTAATATATCATCTTTGAGACTTGTTTGACATTGTATACAATCAGCTAGAGAGTGCGTGGAAAGTAGCATGAATATATAACCAATACACTTGTTAAATTCTTCAAAACTTGTTTGGTTTTAACTATTTTTTTTTGCTTGTCAAAATCTATTTTTTAGGTATCGTTTTTTGCACTTCTTTAGGGTTTTGTTTTGCATTTTTAGCTCAAACCCATTACATTGTAAACGTGATTATACAAAATTAAATTTTAGTTTATTAGAGTTTGCTGACATGAATTTTGTTTTTTGCATTTAATGATTTTTTTTGGTCAAACACATGATTATATCACCTTACGACATTAGGCTTTAATTTACGACAAATTGACAAACATTGTGACATTTTTTGTGTCTTTTTTATGCTTTATGGTTTTTCGTTGTAATGATAGTCATTTCGATATGTTTTAACATCTACGTTTTGATATTTGGAATTGTGATGAGATTTCATGGCGCAAAGCATGTGGTTAGTTCTATATGTAATGAATATAATTTTGTCTCTACTTTATCACTATTTTAAGCTCATTGGTTGCTAATTTGTTGGTATTGAGATAGTAATTACACAAAGATTTTTGTATCCCAGTAAATTTAGTAATGAAGCCAAGTTACTCGTATCGAAAAATTATAAAAGTCTAGTTAATTTTTTTTAATAAAACAGTAATAAATAAGAGGACATATGTAAGCATCACATTGCTTCTCATTATAATTTTTCTCCTTACCTTGGTTTGGACTCGCCTCGTCCATAAACGAGTTAATTTTGAACGAACTTTTTTCAAACGAGATTCAAGTGATACATAAGCCAAAAGCTTCTAAACAACCTTTTTATTCGAAATAAATCCATGACTAACTTATGATAATCAAAATATTCCAATTAACGCTAAGCGAGTCATACCCATCTTTGTACCAGTCACGTGACACCAATATTTAGCCCTCTTTCATTTAAAAGTTGAGATTAAGATTACATTAATTGTAAATCTATGCTATAATTGCTGATAAAATACAATAACTACATTTCCCATTCAAAACATTGACAAAAAATAAAGCAATCAACATTATAATTTATGTATAACTATTTAAAAAAGAACTAAAATTCTTCCTTGGACTAAAAATCATAAATAGATAAATATTTAATTTACCATACCAAAATTAGGCTAAAGTCGAAATAGTTAAGGACATAGAGGTATGATTATTTTCTTGTTGTTCATAAAACATACTAGCTAAAATTCACAAACCCAAAAATACAATAACTATAATATTTAATGCTAGTCTATAAGAATTTAATTTGTTGCAAATAAATCTTACTTTTATACTTCGATGACTTTAATTGTTTACGTATATATATAAATGTATAATGTACATATATATACAATGATTAGAGATCAAAGTCCTTTTTATTTACTAATTAACTTCGAAATCAAGAAATCAGTCCGACGTTAAAACATATTTACTTTTAGTTTATGATTTGTGTTTCCAAACTTGAACCATGTTACAGTTGACTTATTGCTGTTGTATATCAAAGATAGATTAAAATCTAAATAATTTATCAAACTGATCCTATGTATATCAAATGTTCTTGATATAAATACACCATCTTTTTGTTATTTAATTTAAATATTTTCAAACTTCGATCAGTTCACACTTATGAAATTATTATTGGCCAAAATATTGCATGATTTATGTCAAAATAAATGAGTATTTTTATTATTTGCAGGAATATGGCATGCGTTAAATTAAATTATAGTGTTAAAACTGATTTTTTTATTAAATGGGTATTCTTAAATAATATATTTTTATAAAGAAAATCTCTCTTAATATATGAATCAATGACTTTCTAAATATTTTGCATTGAAGTCGACACTATCTTGAGAAATAAACCAAAGGGGCTTAAATTTTCTTAATGAAAGATGAGCAGGATCCTAAGATGAACATTGTGTTCCCTTCAAAACTAGAGATATAATCAATTTATAAACAATAATATTTGCTTAATTATGTGCTAGTTTTACTCCATGCAATGATTACACCAAACAATGTTTCCATTAGTATCAGATATCATGCATTTAACTCCCTCATTATTTAATCAAGTATGGTTTCAATTTCAAGTTCATCTTTACCATCATCATCGTCATCGATCTCTCGATCGATCTGCTCGAGTAATGGACCAAGAGCGTAAACCGGAGCCTTGTCGGTCAGAGGCTTCAAGCATATCAGCCGAAGGCGAGAGCTTGAAGAACAAAACCCTAGATAGCAAAACCTTAGAAGAGGGTTCATCCGACACGAGGGTCTTTGTGGATCAATCCTATCCTAAGGCTCTACTTGATCTCAAGCTTCCAAACATGGAAGAAAAGAAAATAGAGCTCAATCTATTCAACCCCTCAGACCCTGAGATGACAACTTCATCTCAGATTAGTGAGTCGTCCAAAGAGACGACTCGCGAGAAATCTAGGGTTTTCTCTTGCAACTACTGCAAGAGAGAGTTCTCAACTTCTCAAGCACTTGGTGGTCACCAAAATGCACATAAGCAAGAGCGCCAAATCGCGAAGAGGCGGCAGATGGAGGTGCCGCCTTATGGCCACCTACTACCACCACCACCACCAGGTTTTAGTAACTACACTTACTACCCTTCATTCACAAATTTCACCAATTCCTCACTTAACACCATTAGATCATCACCTATTAGAACCGAATCATACATTGAAAGACCCCCTTCATGGTCCACTTCACCATTAAATTATCGGTTTGCCCCTAGCGCCCAACATGACCAATTCACCACCCGATTAACATACTTCGATAGGCAAAAGATGTTGGAGAATTTTCAAGGAAACACTACAAGTAACGTTGGTGGTTTTTATTCTCCTGTTGTAGCATCTTCCTCTTTCAAGCTTGAAGGGGGCACGAGCAAGACTCGTGATTTTTTTGAAGGTTCATCTGGAAGTGGTACCCAAACTGGTGCACTTAACCATGGGATCCAACAAGAAAATAGTGGTAATAATCTTTTAGCACGAATAGGTGTGGCTCGTGAGAATGATCAGGATGGATCCACAAGTGGTCTTGATTTGAATCTCAAGCTTTGATCTTTATCATTGTCTTTGTTTGTTTGGTGTTGGGATTTCATAATTTTTTTCATGTGGTTACGAACTATGCAACAATTTATAATGTATTCGATGATTGCTTATTTATCTAAAGTTCAATGATTTTTTGTTTATTCTTATATGTAGTTGGGTTGGCTCTAAAGAGATGCAAGTAAGATGTCATAAAAAAATTTACCGTGTGGTTTCTTTGCAATGCTGTTGATTAATTATTTAAACTCAAAGTTATTTATATCAGGTTTAAAGTGTTTTAAATTAACAAATGTTGTTGCAAGCTAGGTGTTGCTCCAGCCTCCAATGCAAGTGATATTGTTTTAAGTGTCCAGGTTTTGTAGGTTAGTAATTATAAATCATATGAAATCACTTAATTTTTCTGATACTCTAAAATCTTCAATCGGATAAGAAAAACAAGTATCAAATTAAGATATGAAAAGTTTATCAAAATTCATGTATAACTTCAATAAGACAAACAAAATACTTCTGTTTCATACAAAATGAACTATCATAATATTTCAGTTTGTTGTTAGTGGTTAGTTTATAGTTATAATGTAGGTGGTTAGACAATTGTATGAGTGATAAAGCTTCAGCAGGAATACCATCAACACTAGCTAAATTACTACCATCAACACTAGGTAAATTACTACTGATTACTTGCCCTCTAGCATGTTGTTGATCACACTTGTTGATGATCAAGTTTGAACCGCTTACCTAGTTGACACTGGTAGTTTCTAGTGTTGCTTAGTTGCGGATGATTATTTGTCCCTAATGATAAAATGAGTGATAAAGCTTCAGCATGAACTCCATCAGCACTAGCTAAATTACCACCGATTACTTTCCCTTTAGCATGTTGTTGATCACACTTGTCGATGATCAAGTTTACACTACTTACCAAGTTGTTACCAGTAGTTGCTAGTGTTGCTTAGTTGCGAATGCTTATTTGTCACTGGTGATCAATTTAATGCAACATTTCATCAAACATTCAAATCCAGTGTAACTTTCGGTGTATAATAAACTAAGTCAAAATAAGTATGGTTCGTACAAGCACTACTACAAAACTGTTAAAAGATGACGCGCGAAAGATGACATGCGAAAAATGATGACGCGCATTTACGCGTATCATAAAATATATGTCAGATTTTAAAAAGTTTTTAGAAAAGATGACACGCATTCTTGCGTGTCTTCTGTGTATGTCATTTTTTAAAATTAAAAAAATCATTTCTCCCTTTATACATTATACCGGGCGCTCAACCTTTCACAACCCCCAAAATTTCAGCCATCGACACCCCCAAATCCACCACACCACCGGGCCTATCTACACCCAAATCCACCACCATCACCGCGCCAACCGACCACCACCACCACCGTGCAGCCGACCACCACATTCCAAACGATTTCTTAACTTTAGTGATGTTGCTGCTGGTTGTGTTACATTGCAAATTTGTTTCTCTTTTCAATCGATTCAATCGATTCACTTCACTTTTCAATCGCTCAGCTATGGCCGCTGATGCCTACGCCCCCACTTCGTTCCCGATTCTCTGTAATGCTGCTGCTGGTGCTTCCGCTGGTGCGTCTTCAGCATTTTCTCTTTTTGGTTTTTGAGTTGACGTTTAATGAATAGAAGGCTAGGGCTGCGGGTTGTTTTTTGGGTTTAGTGTTTGATCTGAGGTTATGGTCTTGATTGTTGATTGATTCTGTGGTTGTGCTGTGATGTGGAGGGGTTATTGCGGCTACATTTGTGTGTCCTTTAGATGTGATCAAGACTAGGTTTCAGGTTCATGGTCTTCCGCAGCTTAATGGTGGAACCGTGAGAGGTATGATGGCTCTGTTTGGAGATCTTAAAGTGATTTTAGATTGTGGTAGTTTTTTAAACTCAATGTTTATGAATACTATCGTTTGAAAACTGTTAAAATTTGGGTATTTAGTATATATGATGTTGGAATTGTAGTAATTGCTATTTACTGTTTTGTTTGCAAGAATCTTTCCATGTTTGTATCATTGTATGATTCTAGCTAGGTTTTTTATTCTGTTGGTTTATTCTTTTTTGAATCATTGGGTATTTAGAATCTTTCCATGTTCGTATCATTGTATGTTTGTATCATTGTATGTTTGTATCATTGTATCTGTTGGTTTTGTAACATTGTATGATTCTTTTTTTATTCTGTTGGTTTTTTATTCTGTTGGTTCATTATTTTTTGTATCATTGTATGATTCTAGTCTTATAGTAGGTAGCTTAGAACAGATTTTTCGGAAGGAAGGGGTGCGCTGGTTGTACCGTGGGCTTTCTCCTACTATTCTTGCCTTGCTTCCAAACTGAGCAGTGAGTCATGCTTTTTATTTCACAAGTTTTGGAATTCTGATTCCTTAAGGGCTTGTACTTTTTTTTTTTTTGATATGTGCTTTATCTGCACTGATTATTTTATAGTGAAGAAGAATGTACTGGTTTGATGACTTGATATAAAACTTATCTTTTCTAAAAGGGGGATTCAGTATGAATGATTAAAGATGCTTATCTCCTTAATGCTAATTGAAATAAACAGCTTGGAACAAACGATTTAAAATTGTTTAAAAAAACTAATTTCTCTTGCAAACAAAACCGATAAAAAGTGAATAAGCAGTTTTGGTAAGCAATCCCAAATAACCCAACATCTTACAATCAAGAGTGGGAGAACAAAATAGAGAGAGGGGCGGGGGTCTTAGATAGGGTGATAATCTGTTATTTTGTTAAATACGCTTCACTGTGTGACAGCAAGGTCCTATAATATAGTTCAAGGAAGAGCTGTAGACTGTCTTGTTTCCTTATTGAGTTTCTTCATTCTTGGATGTAATTGACTTTTACATTCCTTGCTTTCTGTGGCTAAGAATTGTCCTACCATGGTTACGTTTCCATCTCCAATGAACTGTAAAGTTTATAAATGGCTGAAGTTTTCAATTAAGTTAAAAACGGTTTGTTTTGTCTAAGATAATGTAAAATGCTAATGCGTACATGTCCTGACCTATTAGCTGTTTTCTTGATATTTTATTTCTATGCGATTAGCTATCTTCACTGACAATTTATTATGTAAAATATTTTAAAGTAGGAGCAATACAGAATGCAAAGGTAAGCTTTTTTACCTAATAACTTACAGCTGAGTTTTGTATGACTAAAAATTAATGGCTTAAGAAACTAATGTTTGTGAGATATGAAAGAACATGACAAAAAAGTTTGTCATTTTCATTCACTTTTAGCTTACATTATTGTTGATCATAAATAAGATTTATGTTTTTTTCAATATAGCAAATGATATGTACTAATTTTCTTGTAAGTTGATCATTGACTACGTACCTCTTATATTTACCATTTGTTGCTTTGTAGTTTATATTATTGAATATAATTATCTATGTATGAGTTTTTTATAAGTAAATTACTATTGTTGTTGCTATAATAACCACAATAATAATAATAATAATAATAATAATAATAATAACTTTGGGTACAAAATAAATAAAACATGAAACCACAGGGACCTAATGTGTAAATATTCCAAAAACCTCTCTTTCTCTCTCTCCCTACCCCGTTTTTCCGGTGGGTTTTCCGGCCAAAGTCCGGTCGGCCCTCCGGCGACCCCGAACCCACTCAAAAACTCAGTGTTTAAATGCCAAAATACACCAAATCGTTCACGTGAAAGAGGCGAACACAATACCCCACAACAATTTGATTATTAACATCGGTAGTGCGATCTAAGTTGACCACTTTATACTTTCGGCCGACACCCACATTCAAATCGCACTAAAACGTGTTTAATAATTGAAATAATGGAGCACTAACGATTGTATAATCATTTAAAACCTTCCATAGAACTCAATTCGTTCTAAAATACATTGAAACATCACCTTCGATCACCTTATTCGGCCGCGACTTGCAACTAACCGAACATCACATCTCGAGCTTCAAAACAGGTAATTAAAACTACCATTATGCTCGATTTCATGTGGGGATTGAAAGCCCTAACCATACTCTGATTAACAACATCGATTTGGGCTTCAATTTGGTCGAATTCGTTCTAGGGTTCATAAGGGAAATTGAGGATTTCTATTTGGGTCTTAAAAGGATTAAAAACTAAGAACTAATGCGGCTGAGGCCTTTGGTTTACTGGTTCTGTGCTTCCTTGTTAACTTTGAGGTCCCGGGTTCGAACCCGGGCACCTACAACCATTTTTTTAAGCCTTTTTGGGCTTTAAAAAAATTAAATAAAATTTCTAAAAATTATAAAAACAAGTTTTATAAACCCTGATTATTTTAAAAGTTATCCAACTATTTCCTGTAAATTTATTTATTTAAACACCTTAACGATTCGTATATATAAATGTTAACAAATGTTATAATTAGTTTATTTTTATAAAAATAAACTAAAATTAGTGGGAATCATTAAGATGTTGTTAGTCGTTACGTTATCCTTGAATCTTAGGTATCATAATTAGTATTTTAGTTCATTGCCTCGATCATAGGATGCCCGTTTGCATAAGTACTCGTTTATATTCGGTTTACGTTTTAAGCATATTTTCCTTGCTTAACTTAGCAAACTTGATAGGAATCCATTTTGATATTGTTTAGCTACTGGAAATATAAGTATTTTGACCAAATTAAGATTTAGACCTTAACCGAGCATTTTAAACAAGTCACACGTTTAACTAGTTTTATGAATATTTTGGGATGTGATTTTATAAATGACAAACGGATTAATAATATGATTAGCCAAATTTTTCAGAAGTCAACATGATTTATACTTATTTATAAAAATATTTCCAGACCCGTAACGGACGTATTTTAACTAGAAATAATTTTACGGTTTACCAAAATACCTTGATTTATACGCATTTTACAGCCAACTTACGGAGGCCATAACTTTATCATAACAGATCCAAATCAGTTAAACCTTATGTCCATGACGAAGTTCGTCGAAAAACGAATCTGTTGATATATAAAACATAGAAAAACTCATTCGTTTAGACCTCCAAATAGTCGTTTTCGTAACAACTAGCAGTTCTGCGCAGCTGTAAAGATCCACGTTTTTTCTCATATTTCGGTAATTCAAATCAGAAACTTTTCTAAATAAAAGTTGTTTAGAAATCACTAATCTAGTAAACTGGAGATTTTCAGAATTTTTAAACGTCGTTTAGTATTTTTAACGAGTGCGAAAAGACAAGGGCAGAACTGGAATTTTTCCAATTTAAAATAGGAAAATCCAAACTATAATTTGCGTTACGTTATCGTAGGTTCTCGCGGCGTTAACCGAGCCTAGACTTTGTTTCTGATTATTGTCATTCGTGTATAAGGTACGGATTCCTGATTCTTTATATCTTAGTATAAATAATATTTTCCGTTACTTGGAAGTACGGATTCTGTTATCATAATATTCACTTTTGTTCTGTTACTTATTGTACGGATTCTGTTTCCTTGTTATCATAAGTATTTACTTTTGATTCCGTTACTTTGCAGTACAGATTTCTGATTTCTGTCTCGTATTTGATTTCCGTTCATTTCTAGTTTTGATTCCTGTCATACATATATAATTTGCTTTTGATTTTGTTATAAGTAGCTTGACTACTATATATTTCTGAATTTGTTACCCGAGCTCTCCCTATCTTGGGGGTGACCAAGACGCGTTATTGCGGCATCGATAACGTGGCACCAACCGTGGCGGTGAGCTGAGATCACGGCGTCTCTAAAGAGGACTCTGAAATTATGTCTGGTTATATTATTATTTCCTCAGAGGCGTATGGATCGATCCTAGGCTAGTTCTGTTATTTCCTGGTGGATGGTTACACACCATTCCATTCAGGACTCTGGTGAATGGTTTGTATGTCTGCCCATACTCCATTTCACATTGGTTCACGGGCTCGCTACCTGTGTTCCCCCTGTTCAGTTATTATATGATATGATTATTAGCTTGGGGTATGTTCTATCTGATATATGTCTTATGACGTATGTTCTATTTGATATATATATATCTTATGATCTTTGATTCTCCATTATCATTATGTCTGTTTATTTTTGATATCTGCCAATTCCTTGATTATCACATGTCTGTTTATTTTTGATATCTGCCGATTCGTTGATTATCATCATGTCTGTTTATTTTTGTTATCCGCTATTCCGTTCACTGAGCGTTATGCTCAGGCGTGCTTTTGTTTTCATGCACGTCAGGTCAGCAGGGTAATCCGGGAAACCAGTGAAGAGTGAATTGAAGACCAAGATTATTGTTACTTTAATTAATGTATTGAACATCTTAATTAGGTTTTGGAATTTGAACTTGTAATCGTTTTTAATAATGGGAATGCGTTTGGATTTTGATTACCGTGGTAGTGACACGTCAGCCTTGTCGGGCTGGGGTGTTACAGTTGTGGTATCAGAGCCAAGGCTCTTTCCTGTAGAAAACTTAAACATTAAAAATAAACTTGTGAGGTTATGGGTAGACGTTGGGTTAGGATCTAATTTGTTTTCCAATCTAAATTCCAGTGTTCACACGTATATTTTCATTTCAGATGGCTCCTAAGAGACGTGTGAACAACCGCAATAAATCGAGTGGCCCCTCATCTGATACTCCTCTTGAAACCCTCGTTGCTAATGCTGTAAACGCTGCCATTTCTGGAATACTCCCTAATCTGATGACTCAGACTGCTCAAACAGTCATCCAGCAGATGCAACAGGCAAATTCGGAGGGAAACAACACAGGACCTCCACCCGGTGGAAATAACTCAGAGCCACCTTCTGGCGGGAACCACACTGGACCATCTTCCGGTGGAAATGCAACACCATCTGTGGCTGAGATTCATGTCTGGCTTGAGCGCTTTATGAAGCAAAGACCAAGATCTTTTAGTGATGCTGCTACACCGATGGATGCTCGGAATTGGATAGCCCATGTGGAAAAGATATTCGAAGTGCTAGGAGTCGATGACCTATTTAAAACTAGGTTGGCTTCTTACAAACTGGAGGATGATGCTCTAGTTTGGTGGGAAGGGGTAAAACTTGCACATGGTGGAGAGGGTTATGCTGCTACCCTTACTTGGGCCGATTTCCGCACAATATTCTTCCGAAAGTATTTCTCTGAGGTGGAACGAAGTGAGTATGCACGGGAATATGCATCTATTGAGCAACGAGATGGTGAACCTTGGCAAGAATTCATGGCAAGATTCTGTAGGCTGGCTAGTTTTCTTGGGGAAGCTGCAGGTAGCTCAGAGGCCCAAGCAGAAAAGTTGAAATGGGCTGTTCATGAGAGGACTCGGAGGTGGATAGTGACTCAAAGGTTTAACAATATCAATGAAGTAGCTGATGCTGTGAAAACACTTGATATGGAAAACAAGAAGAGGTTAGCTAAAGCTGAGGAGAGTCGAAAGAAAATCGTGAAGGAAACCATACCGCACTTTCGGGGCAATCTTCAAGCGAGAAACACCATACAGGTGATCGGAAAGCCCAATTCAACAGAAATAATAACCGCCAAGGTAATCAATGGAAACAAAAACAGCAGAATCCTAAACCTGCCGAAAACCAAGGTCAAGAGCAAGTCCCGGTATGCACTACATGTGGAAAACGTCATTTTGGTGTTTGTCGGCGAGCTTCAGGAGCCTGTTTTAGATGTGGAAAGACCGGCCATGTACTGAAAGACTGTCCGTATCCTGATAACAAAGGGAAGGCTGGAAATAGTGCAAACAGCCTACTAATGGAGGACGAGTGTTTGCTCTGAACGCAAAGGATGCAGCAAACACACCAGGTATGACTCTTGATATTCCTCCCATATGTGAATCTGTCGTATCTGAATAATCTAGTAGTCTTACCATGTAAATTATGCTTGTTATCTATATACTAAGTGTGCCATGGTAACATAAATTCTTTAGGTACTGTTTCTGGTACTCTCATGTTAGGAACTCGTGAAGTTCAAGTCTTATTTGATACTGGAGCAACTCACTCCATAGTTTCTCAATCTTTTCTTAAACATCTAACGATGAGCCCAACATTATTAGAAAATACTTTGAATATTATGACTCATATGGGAAACTCTGTTACAATCTCTCATGTGTATGAAGATTGTCCGATCCGAGTTGAATCGCTCATTCTTACAGCGGATCTGTTGCCCATGCAAATGGAAGATTTTGATATCATCTTGGGAATGGACTGGTTAACTCGGCATCATGTTACAATTGAGTGTCAGACTCGTCGCATTCTGTTTGGAGATCCCCATCATCCTGAACTCATTTATCAGGGGACTAAACCTCGAAAAACTCTTCAAATAATTTCAGCACTTAAGGCTCGTAAATCCCTACTGCACGGCGCTGCAGGATTCCTTGCTTCAGTTAAAATTTTATCTCCCGAAGAGCCTAGTATTTCTGATTATCCGGTTGTTTGTGATTTTCCCGATGTGTTTCCTAAGGAGTTACCTGGACTTCCACCAGACCGCGAGGTGGAATTCACTATTGATCTTATTCCTGGTGCTGAGCCGATTTCCAAGGCACCTTACCGTATGGCACCACTTGAACTCAAAGAACTGAAGGAGCAATTACAGGAGTTATTAGATCTTGGATTTATTAGACCAAGTGTCTCACCCTGGGGTGCACCGGTCCTATTCGTGAAGAAGAAAGATGGTTCTTTGAGACTCTGCATTGACTACAGAGAACTCAACAAGATCACTATCCGTAATCGTTACCCTCTGCCTCGTATTGATGATTTATTTGATCAGCTTCAGGGTGCAAAGTGTTTCTCTAAAATCGATCTGAGGTCTGGTTACCATCAGCTAAAGATCAAAGATTCTGATGTCCCTAAATCTGCCTTCCGTACGCGATATGGTCACTATGAATTCTTGGTTATGCCGTTCGGGTTAACGAATGCCCCAGCTGTTTTCATGGACCTAATGAACGAGTTTTCCATGACTATCTGGATAAGTTCGTCATCGTGTTTATAGATGACATTCTTATCTATTCTAAGAGTAAGAAGGAACATGAAGACCATCTTCGTATCGTGCTTGAAACTCTGCGTAAAAAGAAGCTTTATGCTAAGTTTTCAAAATGTGAATTTTGGTTGAGTCAAGTAGCCTTTCTGGGTCATGTGGTCTCTGCAGATGGTATTATGGTGGATCCAGCAAAGATAGAGGCAATCACTAAATGGCCAAGACCTACTTCAGCCACAGAAGTCCGGAGTTTTCTTGGTCTTGCTGGTTACTATCGTAGATTTGTCGAAGGGTTCTCTGTTATTGCTTTACCCCTTACGCAACTTCTAAGGAAAGGGGTTAAGTACTCTTGGAATGATGAGCGGGAGAAAAGCTTCGAAGAGCTTAAGAAGAGATTGGTGTCTGCCCCGATTCTTACACTTCCATCGGGCACGGGTGGATATCAGATTTACAGCGATGCCTCTAAAAAGGGACTCGGATGTGTGCTAATGCAGCATGGTAAGGTCATTGCTTATGCTTCGCGGCAGTTGAAACCTTATGAGGTTAATTATCCTACGCATGATCTTGAACTCGCTGCTGTTATTTTTGCGCTGAAAATATGGCGTCACTATCTTTACGGAGAGACTTGTGATATTTTTACTGATCACAAGAGCTTGAAATACATCTTCACACAAAAAGAACTAAACATGAGGCAGAGAAGATGGTTAGAATTGTTAAAAGATTATGATGCCAATATTCAATATCATCGGGAAAGGCCAATGTGGTAGCTGATGCTCTTAGCAGGAAGAGCTCAGGAACAGTAGCCTCCCTACAGCTACAGCCTCAGAACATTACCGATCTTGATAAATTAGGTATTGGCCTACATATTGGAAAGAGTGACGGATATCTCGCTAGTCTTCAGATAGAATCAGACTTAATATTCCGGATTAAGAACGCACAGAAAGACGATGGTGAACTCTGGGCAATCTTACAGAATGTGGAGATTGGTAAGCAATCAGAATTCAGAGTAGATGAGCATGGAGTAATCTGGTGTGGTAAACGTTTATGTGTGCCTAATGATTCTTCTCTTCGAGAATCGTTATTAGCTGAGGCACATAGTTCTCCGTTCTCTATCCATCCAGGATCTACTAAGATGTATCGTGATCTTCGTCAGAATTTCTGGTGGAATGGTATGAAAGAAGACGTGGCTAAGTATGTTAGCCGTTGCCTTACTTGTCAGCAGGTCAAGATTGAGCATCAGAGAGCTAGTGGTTTGCTTCAGCCACTACCTATTCCTGTATGAAATGGGATGATATTTCCATGGATTTTGTGACAGGGTTGCCAAGGACATTTAAGAAGAATGATGCAATATGGGTTGTAGTTGACAGATTGTCAAAGTCGGCTCACTTTCTCCCAATTCAGCAAGGATTTTCGGTTAGCAAACTTTCTGAAGTGTTCACACAAGAGATTGTTAGACTTCATGGCACTCCGGTGTCTATCGTGTCTGATCGAGACCCGAGGTTCACTTCTCGTTTTTGGAAGGGTTTGCAAGCTGCATGGGGTACCAAGTTGAGGTTTAGTACGGCGTTTCATCCTCAGACTGACGTCAGTCGGAGCGTACTATTCAAACACTTGAGGACATGCTTCGAGCTTGTGCCTTAGAGTGGACTGGGAACTGGGATGAGTATTTGTGTTTGGTCGAGTTTGCTTACAACAATAGTTGGCAAGCGAGCATTGGCATGGCACCTTTCGAATTATTGTATGGTCGTAAATGTAGAGCACCTGTTTGTTGGGAAGAAGTCGGTGAAAGAGTCATCGAAGGACCAGAGTTAGTTCAGATCACGAATGAGAAAGTTGCTATTGCTAGGGAAAAGTTAAAGGAAGCTCAAAGTAGACAGAAAAGCTATGCAGACCGACACCGTCGACTTTTGGAGTTTAAGGTCGGTGACAAGGTATTCCTGAAGGTTTCGCCTTGCAAAGGCGTACGACGTTTTGGTCTAAAAGGGAAACTTAGTCCACGGTTTATCGGACCCTTTGAAATTCTAGAAAGAGTTGGTGAGGTTTCATATCGTTTGGCTTTACCACCTCAACGTCACATGTGCATAACGTCTTTCATGTATCTCTTTTAAGGGGATACAATTATCATCCTATTCACGTGGTTAACTATCCACTTCATTTGATTCGTGAGGATTTATCATTCGAGGAAGAACCAGAAGCTATCCTTGACCGGCAGGAACGCATTATGCGTAGGAAAACTATTCCTTTTGTAAAAGTATTATGGAAAAACCATTCCGAACGTGAAGCTACATGGGAGATAGAAGATGAAATCCGTTCTCAATATCCGTATCTATTTACCCCTTAGTTAATATCTTTTATATGTTTCTGTTATCAGTTATCTGTTCCTTGAACATCACATTAGTCATCTCTTATACGATTTTATCTATCGAATCGATTCCATTCAGCAATTGAATAATTATGAGCTATTTTGTTCACTTGTTGAGTTTTACTCCTCTGTGTACGTATGTCATAGCTTTGTTCGATCTGTACCTAGCAATTTCGTGGACGAAATTGTTTTAAGGGGGGTAGAATTATAATAACCACAATAATAATAATAATAATAATAACTTTGGGTACAAAATAAATAAAACATGAAACCACAGGACCTAATGTGTAAATATTCCAAAAACCTCTCTTTCTCTCTCTCCCAACCCCGTTTTTCCGGTGGGTTTTCCGGCCAAAGTCCGGTCGGCCCTCCGGCGACCCCGAACCCACTCAAAAACTCAGTGTTTAAATGCCAAAATACACCAAATCGTTCACGTGAAAGAGGCGAACACAATACCCCACAACAATTTGATTATTAACATCGGTAGTGCGATCTAAGTTGACCACTTTATACTTTCGGCCGACACCCACATTCAAATCGCACTAAAACGTGTTTAATAATTGAAATAATGGAGCACTAACGATCGTATAATCATTTAAAACCTTCCATAGAACTCAATTCGATCTAAAATACATTGAAACATCACCTTCGATCACCTTATTCGGTCGCGACTTGCAACTAACCGAACATCACATCTCGAGCTTCAAAACAGGTAATTAAAACTACCATTATGCTCGATTTCATGTGGGGATTGAAAGCCCTAACCATACTCTGATTAACAACATCGATTTGGGCTTCAATTTGGTCGAATTCGTTCTAGGGTTCATAAGGGAAATTGGGGATTTCTATTTGGGTCTTAAAAGGATTAAAAACTAAGAACTAATGCGGCTGAGGCCTTTGGTTTACATGTTCTGTGCTTCCTTGTTAACTTTGAGGTCCCGGGTTCGAACCCGGGCACCTACAACCATTTTTTTAAGCCTTTTTGGGCTTTAAAAAAATTAAATAAAATTTCTAAAATTATAAAAACAAGTTTTATAAACCCTGATCATTTTAAAAGTTATCCAACTATTTCCTGTAAATTTATTTATTTAAACACCTTAACGATTCGTATATATAAATGTTAACAAATGTTATAATTAGTTTATTTTTATAAAAATAAACTAAAATTAGTGGGAATCATTAAGATGTTGTTAGTCGTTACGTTATCCTTGAATCTTAGGTATCATAATTAGTATTTTAGTTCATTGCCTCGATCATAGGATGCCCGTTTGCATAAGTACTCGTTTATATTCGGTTTACGTTTTAAGCATATTTTCCTTGCTTAACTTAGCAAACTTGATAGGAATCCATTTTGATATTGTTTAGCTACTGGAAATATAAGTATTTTGACCAAATTAAGATTTAGACCTTAACCGAGCATTTTAAACAAGTCACACGTTTAACTAGTTTTATGAATATTTTGGGATGTGATTTTATAAATGACAAACGGATTAATAATATGATTAGCCAAATTTTTCAGAAGTCAATCATGATTTATACTTATTTATAAAAATATTTCCAGACCCGTAACGGACGTATTTTAACTAGAAATAATTTTACGGTTTACCAAAATACCTTGATTTATACGCATTTTACAGCCAACTTACGGAGGCCATAACTTTATCATAACAGATCCAAATCAGTTAAACCTTATGTCCATGACGAAGTTCGTCGAAAAACGAATCTGTTGATATATAAAACATAGAAAAACTCATTCGTTTAGACCTCCAAATAGTCGTTTTCGTAACAGCTAGCAGTTCTGCGCAGCTGTAAAGATCCACGTTTTTTCTCATATTTCGGTAATTCAAATCAGAAACTTTTCTAAATAAAAGTTGTTTAGAAATCACTAATCTAGTAAACTGGAGATTTTCAGAATTTTTAAACGTCGTTTAGTATTTTTAACGAGTGCGAAAAGACAAGGGCAGAACTGGAATTTTTCCAATTTAAAATAGGAAAATCCAAACTATAATTTGCGTTACGTTATCGTAGGTTCTCGCGGCGTTAACCGAGCCTAGACTTTGTTTCTGATTATTGTCATTCGTGTATAAGGTACGGATTCCTGATTCTTTATATCTTAGTATAAATAATATTTTCCGTTACTTGAAGTACGGATTCTGTTATCATAATATTCACTTTTGTTCTGTTACTTATTGTACGGATTCTGTTTCCTTGTTATCATAAGTATTTACTTTTGATTCCGTTACTTTGCAGTACAGATTCCTGATTTCTGTCTCGTATTTGATTTCCGTTCATTTCTAGTTTTGATTCCTGTCATACATATATAATTTGCTTTTGATTTTGTTATAAGTAGCTTGACTACTATATATTTCTGAATTTGTTACCCGAGCTCTCCCTATCTTGGGGGTGACCAAGACGCGTTATTGCGGCATCGATAACGTGGCACCAACCGTGGAGGTGAGCTGAGATCACGGCGTCTCTAAAGAGGACTCTGAAATTATGTCTGGTTATATTATTATTTCCTCAGAGGCGTATGGATCGATCCTAGGCTAGTTCTGTTATTTCCTGGTGGATGGTTACACACCATTCCATTCAGGACTCTGGTGAATGATTTGTATGTCTGCCCATACTCCATTTCACATTGGTTCACGGGCTCGCTACCTGTGTTCCCCCTGTTCAGTTATTATATGATATGATTATTAGCTTGGGGTATGTTCTATCTGATATATGTCTTATGACGTATGTTCTATTTGATATATATATATCTTGTGATCTTTGATTCTCCATTATCATTATGTCTGTTTATTTTTATATCTGCCAATTCCTTGATTATCACATGTCTGTTTATTTTTGATATCTGCCGATTCTTTGATTATCATCATGTCTGTTTATTTTTGTTATCCGCTATTCGTTCACTGAGCGTTATGCTCAGGCGTGCTTTTGTTTTCATGCACATCAGGTCAGCAGGGTAATCCGGGAAACCAGTGAAGAGTGAATTGAAGACCAAGATTATCTGTTACTTTAATTAATGTATTGAACATCTTAATTAGGTTTTGGAATTTGAACTTGTAATCGTTTTTAATAATGGGAATGCGTTTGGATTTTGATTACCGTGGTAGTGACACGTCAGCCTTGTCGGGCTGGGGTGTTACACTTGTAGTTGATATTAATAAACTAGTTAAGTAAATTACAAGTGTTTTACATATAGGGGTTTTTGGGTCAAAACTGACAAGTTTAATTTGATGAAATTGGTTTTGTCTTAGGTTGGAGAAGGTCAAGAAGAATACACTGATGGTGATTTGGATGAAGTTCGTGAATATTGGGCGCGCTATGTATCGAATTTCATTTATATGTAGGCCTGAAATGATATATTTGGACTTGTGTTAGTATTGGTATTGAACTTGTATTAGTATTGGTACTAATTGAATTTGGACTTGTTTTATGCTTTGTAGTTGTTAATTAACAACTTTTGTAAACTTTGTTGGTACTTAATGGATTTCGCTTTTAATATTATTCGACAATTTGTTTTAGAAAACAACATGTAAAATTATTAAAAATAAAATAAAAATTAAAAAATGCAGCTAATTTTATGACGTGCATTGCGCGTCATCTATTGCACGTCATAAAAATTTCATAGATGACACGCGGATGCGCGTCATCTAGTCATTTATGACTACCCCTTCCTTTGCACGTCATAAAATGCGCGTCATCTTTTGCGCGTCATAAACAGATGACGCGCGGATGCGCGTCATCTATCGTTTATGACTAGCCCTTCCTTGATACGCATTTGCGCGTCATCTGACCCCAAAGATGACGCGCAATGCGCGTCATCTATTGCAGTTTTTCTAGTAGTGAAGATGTCATATAAGCTAAACTGTAGTTCCTATGTCGTTGAACTCCCAAAAAGTATGTCCATATCCAAGACGTTCAAGGTGGTGGATGTTTACAAATACTATCCATGACACCAATGTTTATTCTGACAACTAGAGGTCGAGTTGCCCTCAACGTGGGGGACTGATTCAAGTTGATCCAAGAATAAGCAAATTCTTTCATGAACCGAATAGACAAAGGCAAAAAGTAACCTGCACGTTTGCAAAATTGATTTCTAACTTACCAACTTGTATAATTGGGGATATTAATTTGGGACATTGCAATAGAATGTTGCCTTGCTCTTTGGTTGATAACATTACGTTTTGTGTCATTCTTGCTAAAATTTTGTTCCTTGCTACTTACTTATCTTGTTGAGCTTGCTTTCTTTCTTTTTTTTCCTTCTTGTTGAACCTTGTGCTTCTTAAAATTGTTTCCTTCCTTATCTTTTGTTTCTTTTTGTTCTTGCTTTAAAACTTGCTATTTTTTCATTCTTCTTGTTGTTTCTTTTTTCTTACATATTGATCTTCTTGTGCTTTTGCAAAACTTGCTGAACTTTTTGGTTTAACATGTTATTTTCTTCTTAAACTGATTATTTTTTTCGAAACTTATCATTTTTTCTTGTTTTGTTTCCGGCTTTATTAGTTACACGCAAAACATTATGCTTTTGTTCATGCCTTGTTGCCTCCTACTAGTTGCATATCAGAAAATTTATGTTATTGTTTGTTTGATATGTTGTTGTTGTTGCCTTCAAACCAAAATGAACAACCTTGCTGGCTTTGATACCGATTAATGATCAAAAACTTTTTAATCAAACAACATTATAAGCAACAAAAGAAAGATGAAAACATAATACTATTTGATCAACATCATAATCTACTCTTTATTTATTAAATTTAATTGACTTCTCACAATTACAATCAATGACCCCCTTAAACAGTCAACAAAATATATTCAAATTGACTTATACTCTAATCTATAATTATATTTTAACTAACTAGCTAGATAAATATAAAATAAATAAACTCCAGCTAACTAAGATAAACATGCTAATTAAATAAAATACGAATATTCATACTTTCTAAAAAGTCAGTTGAATTACTGGTATTGCCCCCATCAAAACTCTAGATGCATTTTTGAATACTGAACTAACAAAAGATTAAGTTCAACAAACTATTATGTTTATGTGGAAGGTTTATTGTGTTTTTTGTGTGCAAGTGTAAACAATGGAAGTTAATGACACAAACTTGTGAAAAGTGATGATAAAAATCAATATATAAGAAAGAAATTACAAAGGGGAAAATCTTTTAAGTAGTAAGACTTGGACTTTCAAGATTTGCATTAGTCCTTGTAACTGTTGCACATGGCATCTTACTATAACCAATCCAAACTGTTTCAAGATCCACACTTCCTTCTTCCATTTGCATTTCCATCTCATCTAATCTCTTCACTTTCACGATCTTCACGAGCATGACACCAACAAAACTAACAAAAAACATCATCAAGAACCCAACCGCAACGCCCCACCAAACCCACACTCCTCCTTTCTTCCTCTTTGGTATAACAACCGAGAATCGACCATAGTTTTTAGTATAACACACATGTCCGTCACTCATATCACTTAGAGAAAACTCGCCATTCGGGCCACCAAAAGAAGCGCACTTAGCACCTCTAGGAAACTTCAAGTCTGGAAAATGAACTGATATGGCCTCATCACTTGTGTTAAAATCTATCTTTTTTGCATTTGTGGTTGTAGGATTTGATGCATCATAAACTCTAAAACCAACAACAGAAGACGCTAGCGTGTACCCTGGGACCGTGTTGTTGTAGAACTGAGATGACAAGTTCCCCAAATCTTGATACAGAACGACGATTCTCTTCACAAAGGGCACTGGGAGAGTTCTTGATGGGATGTGAAAGCTGCTGAAGTTTGCGCCTTTTCTCCACAATGTTTTGCTTCTGAATCTTATGTAGGAGACATCCATACCTGATAGATTTGCAGGCAACTTGACTTCATAAAGAGTGCCAGTTTTGTATCGCGATTGCTGTGATAATAGAGCTTTGAAAGCATGTTCATGGAGAATATTATCTAGTGGTTCACTGGCACTATTATCTTTACTATCAGAGCTTTGGACAAAATAGCAGAAAGATAATGAACATAGAAGCAATAGCAGTATGATGTCTTCCATTGTCATACAAACTCTCACTTGTTATATATGACTCTAAACTAATGCTACTATATGATCAATTATATGACTCCAAACTAAAAATGCTACTATATGATCAGTTATATACGAGTGCAAACTAATGCTACTATATGATGTACGGCGTGCAGGGAAAGTAGTAGTTTGGTAACATCATGTTTTCTTTGTTCTTGTTTTCAAATTGATACTCAAATGCATCTTAAAGTTTGGGTGCAAATAGGAAGAAAATAGAGTATAAAAATCTAAGATGAACAACTTTAATAACTTTAAGCAATCATAAGAAATGATGTAGTGAAGCATGATCCCAGATGTCTTTTTTCCCTCATGAAATGCGGTAATGATTTATTCTGTTAGGATGAGAGCCAATTTAGCATTTAATTGTGGAGCCATAAGATAACAAATGATATTATTGAGTTAGGTTCATACAAGTCAAAAAGCATTTAGTTACATTGTATACTATTTAATTCATCCCCTAATTGACATTGACAATAACTTAAAAAAGCTACTTGTAAGGGATATTCTTTTGGTAAGGTGATAATTTTCTGTTCTGGAGGTGAAGAATTTAAATCTTGTAGGTGCAGGTTTAGAAGGTCGATGAAGTCAATTAAGAGTCGTTTTAAAAAAACTAAAAGGAGTATATTAAATAACCAAAATAGAACGCTAATCACCATACTATAATGAACACTGATCTATTTTATTTATCTCCTTAATGTTAAATTTGTTATTAAATAACCAAAATAGAACGCTAATCACCATACTATAATGAACACTGATCTATTTTATTTATCTCCTTAATGTTAAATTTGTGAGTCGATAAAATAAAAAGCAAGTGTACCAAATGATAAAAGTTTCACCCACAATAAAGCCCAATAAAAAACCCACTATAATCTGGTATGATGATAGAACACTGTGATTCTTTAAACGAGACCCGGGTTTGACCCTCACTCGAAAAACACATTTGATGGTTAGACCAAAATGATTTTCGAGAAATGTCGGTACAAACGTAAAGTGATTGTGGGACAACGATAGCAGTTCAAACCACACCTCTTGGTTAGGTTTAGAACCATGGGTCGGTTTCCTTCTACAACATTCAAGGATGAGCATGCTACATGCCGGTTAACGAGACCAAAACTAATCGCTATCAACCCCAGTTAAAAACTAAAAGGTTGCCCCATATGTAGAAATTTCCCCAATTTAAATTAAACAATTCTAAAAGATTTCATCGATGAAATAATATTGAAACCTAAGCAACTTGTCTAGTTGTAAAAGAAGCATAAGTGACATCATCAAAACAACTTGATTACTATTTTATGTTTTTTTTTCGAAAATTACTGAAATATCCATCATTCAAATTTACAAATATAACCATTGAATATTAAGTTTACCAATTAATTCTATCAATCATAAGGTGTCATGTGTCCTAATATCGCTTAGTCAGCGACATATTGTACATGAGTATCGCTATAGAGCCTTATATATCGATGGGTTTGTTTTGGAAAAAAGAAGAAAAAATTTAATATCGCTAACAAGTGATATAATATGTTTTAGTATCGCTCAAATTTATAAAAAAAGTTTGACCACTATCGCCGGTGTATCGCTGTGATGGTGTCTCTCCAAAAAGTCCACAATAATTTTCTCGCGGTGCATATTTATCGATTGTCGTGAACAAGTGAAAAGCATGCATAATATATACATTTTTATATTGTTTTTATTATAAAAAGTTAGTTTCTATTAATGCTTACTCTCTAATGAACTTTTTGAATTATATGATATTTCAAAATGCAAGTGTTATGTTTAAATAAAATCAGTTAGGACAAAGTGTTAAATTTTATAAATTCATAAAAAAAAGTTATCGGATGGTCAAATACGATATTTTTCGTTGATGATTTTTAGAGATAACAATTTACAAAGATCAAACATATCCTCATGGAATAGTGAGTATACAAGTTTGCTAAAAACTTTACTTGTTAAAGTTAGATACAATTTTTTACAGAAAATGTTCCACTTTTACATAAAAACAAAATAATGTTTTACATAAATTCTCAAAAGTTTTATAAAAATATTCCAGTTCATATTATAAAAAACTAAAAAAAAATTTTGCAAGCAAAAATAATCATTTTTTATTAATAAAATCCGTTAAATTGTATTTTTTTATAATATAAAAGTGGGCGATACGGAATATGTGGTGTATCTCCGTCGTATCTCCGGCAAAAAGTTGAGCCAGCGATGACATATCTCCGGTAAAAAAAAGCTTTTCTAAAAAGGTCACGTGGGCGATACCACATGTATTGATATCGTCATGTGATGATACGAGGATTATATTCTAAATTAGGTCAGTCAATCACTATTATTGTAAAAGAAATAGTCAAACGGCCACTTTAGTAAACTAGAGCTTGATCCCCGACGCGCGTTGCGCGTCATAGGAACGGAGTCTGAGCCTTAAACAGTTGTTAAAATAATGTTTGTGTCGTCACAATCACAACATATCAGTATAGCGCAGCTCAGAACCATGTACGGTTGCGGCTGCACACCGTAAACGGTTTCCAAGCCAGGACAACCGACGTTGGTTATGGTGTATCATCACAGCCACGAAACAAATAAAGAAAAAGGCCTCAGACGGACAAACATTCATCATCGTCGGCACCAACAAACCACAATCTAACCCGTCAGGAACAGATCACCAACAACAAACAAAGTATGGCCTGACTATAACCTGCAAACCAACAGTCCCAGAAGAGGTAAAACCCAACATCATAAAAGTCTCAGATGAATACACATTCATCATCATCGACATAAGCAACAAACAATAGCAAAGTTTCAGCAGATGGAATCATTACAAGAACGGGTCATCACTTGTACACAATGTTTCACAAAGTGTCCGTGGACAAACAACTTTTACGTATTGTTCACCGGTATAACAACTGTTCATCTAGTCGCCTTATTAATAGATGGGATAATTTCATATAACGCGTGTATACCAACATCTCAGAGGAGCTAAAGCTCCACATCATCGACAATATGAGTAACAAAGTCGCAGATAATGAGGTAAATATCATAACATCATCAACAGCCACTATCCAAACAACAGCTCTACTAAGGTCTGAAAAACCCCCATATCTCACCAAAAAAGACCAAAACATCATCGACAACCATACTCCCAAACACCAACACGAAACACACCTGAAAACCCCAATATCCCACAGAAAAATACCAAAACATCATCGACAATGACAATCCAAACACCAAGTCCAATCAGACTTGAAAACCCCAATATCAAACCAAAACAGAGCTATATGAAAGCTGACACCCGGTTGGAGCCGACATGCAACCACCAAGGTTGTCACCGGCAAGAAGGGAAGCGTGGAGACCAAGATCAGAGGCAAAATAGGAGCCTCCAAACGATCGGGGAAAGCACCAATCAAGGGTCGAAATAGAGGCCTGCGGAATGTCCAACCTCCCCCTCACACCGCCACACCCAAGAAACGCCCGTCTCATCCACCACCCCCACCACCATGCCGAACAAACCGGTATAACCGAAGAGATTAGACGCAACGGTGGAAGAAGGGCGTGAGGCGGCAGAGAGCGACGACCGGCAGCGGCTGAGAGCGGCGATCGAAAGAGGAAGAGGGGAGGCGGTCCAAGGAAGAAATGAGGTGAAAACCCTCTTTATAATCTGAATGAGCATCATGTGCTTGTACACAATGCTTCACCAAGTGTACACATGGATAAACACCGTAGATACGGAAATGAACGATTGTGATCTGTGAATGTTACTGTTCATCACACTCTATCTTTCATAATAGGAGAATTTTCTTTTTTCTATCGTTTTGATTTTAGAATCCAACAATATTTTAGGCTAGGGACTCGAATGATAACAAATGGTTAACGTAGGGACTATCATCGTAAAATAACATTCTCGAAGGAAGAAATCGAAAGACCAACAATTTCAAGAGGACCATTTTTGTCATTCACTCTAACTCCAGCTATCTATACTATATATAAAACATATGAAAGGGGTATTTTAAGATACCATAAAATTAAGAACACTTATTATATTCAATGCATAAGATACAACCACTTTTAAGGGTAAAATAGTATTTTTAACATTATTTACACATTACCCCTTATAATTAGTTATACAATAATCTTACACTTTATAATTAGTTACACAATAACCTTACACTTACTAATATTTGCATAAAATTTTATATTATCTACCCATACATCAAAAAAAACTTAATATGTTTTAAGATTTCAACTCTATTTTTTAATCTATCACATTAAAAAACGTTTTGAGACTACAACTTAACCTGTTTTTATTTTTAAACATTTTGGTGTAAATTTTTTGCTGAAACGATCTGTATTTTACGAGTTACAATAAGTTAATGCGTATATACAAGTCGTTATGCAAAACTCATTTATCTGTTGTTTTAAATTTTAGTTTAGAAAAAACATAATAAACTCTTATAAACTACTACAAGAATAATAAAATATTAAATGCACGTATCAAATGTAAAATGTCGTTTTATTACACGGGCACCTTCTCATACTTCGGAATGGGCGATAGTATTTGAAAGATAAGGTGAAAACACAGCGTTCAGAGCATCAATGGAAGCTTCAAACAAACTGGAGATGTACGAAGTCGGACCCTGTGAAGATCCATACGAAATCGGTTTCTCCATCGGCAACCATTTTTCCGATCTCATAAGAAGCAGATTGGTAAAAGACTCCATCTTTAACACCCAACTTCTTCCATTTGCTCAGAGCCCACAATCAGAGTCTTTAGTTCAATCTCTCTCCGAAAACGCCTCCACCAAATTCCCAAATTACTGGAACGAATTGAGAGGAATCGCTCATGGATCCTGCGTCCCGTTCCTTCATGTATGCAGATTGTAAATTTGTAATTTCCCTAAATTGTTTCAATCGTTTCCGTTTCCCCAATTCATATTTAGTGTAATTGAATTGAGTTGTGGTTGAACAAAGTAAATTATAATACATAGATGCGCACGTTTGTTTGTTTGAGTTTATTATGATTTTTAGTATTTAAAATCGGTATTAAAAATTGGCTCTAAATTTGTGCATTTTGAATTCAAAATGATAACTGCCCATAGTTGGTTTTCTTGCCCCAACCCTTGAATACAAAATGAGTCTTTTTGGTCATTGTTCTGGTTCATGAAATTCATTACAGGTCTATTCCTTGTTTTAGAATTGATTTTGAGGTTTATCTGGTTGAGATATTCGGATTAAAGTATTAAACCATCGAACTGTTTCAATTTGAAAGTGATACGCAACTCTTTGAAAATCCTTGTTTATTGATCTATGAATTCTACAGATCATGATTTTGAACTTTCGGAAAGAGATACTCCCGTTCATCCCAAAGGTGCAAAGAGTTGAAGATGAAGAGACGATGGATGATTGCTCGGATGTTCTTGTTGTTAGTGATACGATGGCTGTTGCAGTTCATAATGAGGATGCTAATGTCGCCCTTGTTGGCCATACGTAAGCTTGATATTGTTACTAGCCCTAAATTCTAGCTTCAATTCTCCTGTATTTGTGTTTAATTGTTCATCTTTTGTTAGATTACTGGAAACATTACCAAAATTGCAGGTATCTGATTAAAGCAACACTATGTAACGGAGTATCTTACACAGCTTACACCTATGCAGGGGAGCTCCCGCAGTGGCGGAGCTTCAACTTTTTCGTAGGGGGGGCGGGGGCGAAATTAATTTTTTTTAGGGGGGGCGGAGTCGATATTTATAAAAATTTACACTACGGGTCAAAAAATTACACTATCGGGCTAAAATTAACACTACGGACGAAAAAATAGGGGGGGCGGCGGCCCCCCCGGCCCCTATAATGCTCCGCCAATGAGCTCCCGAGCTGTGCATTTGGTTTCAATAACCATGGTCTGGTATTGATCCTCACTAAGTGCATTTGCAGACTTCAAATGAACTTAATTATCAGTTATTAACCACTGTGTGTAGGCGTTTACACTTAACTCGGTGCCACCAGCTGTATCAGAGATTGTGGCAGGTGGGATCGGGCGGAACTTTGTTTCTAGAGACCTTCTTGAAGCAACAAGCCTCGCGGATGCAATTGCTGTAAGATTCAGATTACTTTCTTCATCAGTTTTAGGTGCTTCAGTACAAGGTTTTGACTTTTTCTGCTGTTTTGACTTTCTTTCGGCTTATTTAGAGAATTCGTTCATCGTCAGTTTCAGTTGGGCATAGCTATAATCTAATCGACATCAACTTACGTAAGATTTTGAATGTGGAAACTGCATCAAGTCAACGACTTTCACTTCATGAAGTCGGGTCAACCCCTTTCTTTCATGCCAATATGTATCTTCATCTAGCAGTTGACCAGGTAAACATATAACAGATAAACTGTTATGATGGTTAGACTGATTGAATTTTTTTTTCCAATCTACAAATATATTACCGAGTTTCACAATAATTCAAGAATTTCTACCAACTATCGCGATTGTAGATTTCATTTCCTGCAATTTGAAATGAAGGTACATCATCAAAACTCCATAAGCAGGCAAAAAAGAGCAGCTTTGCTGCCCAAACAGTCAAAACAGGATCTTCTTTCACTACTTGGAGACACGGGTGATCACGAGTATCCTATCTTTATGCAAGGTACATTAGTCAAACCAATCTTTATGTATACAATCTCATGTGTTAACGATATAATCCTTAAGTAAATGGGTTGAAACTGTCACATGTTATAATCCAGTGTTAATGATATGTATATTGTCAATCTACAGGTCCAACCCTTTACACGCTATCTACAGCTGTGATTGATTTGGATGAAAGAACACTATCAATAATCGAAGGTAATCCAACACAAGGCGAAGTTTCTTATGTTTTCACAATGGCTTAAGAATCAACATTCAAAATCCTTAATCTATTCGATAGTTTCCACAATTCTTGTAAGGAATATCATGCATATTTTGATAATTTATAGCCTGTGTAAAACTAAAGTCAATACAATATTACAAGAGATACATGTATTTAAACTCAAAAGACATGGTACAGTAACATGTAGATTATGCACACGAAAACATAAAATGTGAAGCTGAGAACGAAACCTGGTTACTTTTTTACACGAGACCCCAGTCTATGGCCCCGTGATCTTGCTTCGAGTAACTTTGACTTTAATGTAGTTTTCTCCTTTGACTCGGGCTGGACTTTAGATGATGACTCAGAAATCTTGAGATCTTCGGTTGGTAGCTTTGTGCTCCATTTTCGTACAGGACTCGGATGACTTTTCCACACTTGTTTATTAGCGGATTCATCAAACTCGTTCCCCGTTTGTAGATGATGGTTTTTAAGTAAACTATCCAAATATTTCGAGTTTAAACCAACACTTTCTTCTGTTATTTCTTGCTGATTTTCTTCTCTGGTTTTTGCCTTTGTTTTCACCTGTTCCTGACCTAATATTGCCTGAGCCATTTGTTCTTCAAACTTCACCTGCAAACTAGACGGATCACGAGCTACCTTTTTCTTACCATTGTCGGGTTTGGTTGTTGAAGTAACAGTATCGTCCTTGCCATGTGCCACGGGTTTATCTAGCTCAAAACAAGGTGAACCACCACCAGCAGAAGAAACATTATCATCATCATCATCATCACCATCATCAGGAGGAGCACTAGCAGCCAAATTCATAGGGATGGACTCGAGAGAATGCCGTCTTCGAGCTGTGGGTCCCGCCACCGACCCTGAGCCCGGTTCGGGTTTTTGCATACCCTTTCGTTTCGTCTCAAGAAAAGCCTCAAGTTCTGAGCTTAACTTTTCAACTACAGATATCTTTGTTGATGTAGCTTCTTGCTTCGTTTGCATCCGTTCATCTAGCCAAGATTCGGATATATGAAGAATCATTCCATCTCGGGTAGATCTATAGTTTGAACTGTTACCTATATCAGGATTCATATGCTTCAAAGAATGCAACTCGTGTTCATAGTTTTTAATCCCCCAAGCAAACTCATCACAAAGATCTTCCAAAAGCACCCTCGACCGCCTCTCTTTATCCAAATCCTTTAACGCGTTCATGAGGGACGTTTTCGTCTCGTAAAGCTCCCGTGCCAGTTTCCGGTGAAGTGTCTCTGACCGTTTTCTTAGCTTCCTCTCATCTTCAAGCTCATCTCTAACAGATTGAACAGCAGCACTGGCATGACCTTGTTTATCTTCAGTCATTTGCTTCATCAAGCGTTCCATCTCATGGCGGTCATGAGCCAGTTCTTTGATCTTTGAACGGGCCAGTTGTAGCTCACGTTTCAAATCCTTAATCAGGGTTATATTAGCTGCATGTAACTCTTCGAGGCTCCAGATTCTATTCAAAACTTTGAGCAGCTCGGTTGATGTTTTGAGACTGTAGGTTGTCTCGCGATTTCCTCCTTTGAACTCTATAGAACTTGTTGGAGTAACAGCAGGGTTGTAAGGCGCTATCTGTAATAAAATCATCCAATGCGAAAGGATTTTAGTTGCATTTTGAACATAAATGAACATCATAATACCATTTTCCTGTAATTTCTTAATATTATGCAACAATTGTGTACCAAAGAATTCAACACATTTCCAATTTAAGAACAAGTGTATTCAGACTAAAGATGATTCTGTACCTCCATGGAACTACCACCATAACTTGCAGGTGAAACTGCACGCACCGCATTATGGTTCCTTTGAATCGCTTGCTGATGTTGCATAAGTGATGCTGCAACATGTCTTCTCAAACTACTAGCACTCCCCTGCATTCATCATAAACCAAATTTATATTATTCATTATCACTCTAATGGATATCGCGTAGAATAAGAAATCTTGATGCTGCTGCTGTAAGTTGTAACCACAATAAAACACTGATCAAGAACACATAAACCAGATCAAAGTTCACAACTTTGATCCTCACATGTTAAAACCTCATAAATGATCAACTTTATTTGATGACCCAAATGGCAAAATTCATAATTTCAATGTAACCTGAAGAACAATCTTAATGATTAAAAGACACTTGAAATTGAATTATCATAAAAACTGACCCCCACCACCCACCCATCATAATCATGAATCGACAATTCATAAACTCATTAACTGATCAAACAAATCAATAATCAACAGCAATCAAAATAACATCAAAGAATCAAAAATCAAGACTTTTTAAAAAGAAAAACATCAAGACGACCTAATTAATATTTAATTATGTTGTTTAATTACCGGTTCAGGGTAAGCATCAGGGTCTTCGTCAAGAAGATGTTGCCGGTGGTGGTGGTGGTGGTGGTGATGGTGGCGGTTGAGCTGCAGATGCCTGTGGTTCCGGCTGCTTCCACCACCATGGTGCATTTTAGCAAGAGGCAGGTTGTACTGGTGAAGCTCCCAAACAGCAGCACCTAGCTTTCTAGCAGAAAGTGTCAAACACAAACCAGTGTTATCTTGCGCACCGCCGCTGCTATCTTGCGCACCGCCGCTGCTAACTTGCGCACCGCCGATGCTAACGTGAACCGGGAAGGGTAAAACAGGGGTGATTTGTCCTCCTCTTTTGCCTGCGATTCTCTGCAACTTTTGCCCCAATTTTTGATGGGTTTTGGGTGGTGGATCCTCCTTTGCTCCACCTTTATCTTCTTCTTCTTCTTCTTCTTCACCCCACTTTTTCATCTAACTTTTTTTTTAATTACTTTTGTTCTATCTCTCTCTCCCCCACCACCAACTTTTCTCTCTCTAGACTTTCATTTGGTTTATTGGTTTTTTAATATTATTTTGAAGGTATCATCGCCGGAGATGGTGGGTTGTTGCGTATGTGAGTGTGTGTTTTCTTGTGGTTCGACAGTGTGTGTACCGGAGACGTGATTGAATCATATGCGTGGGACCCATGGGTTTCATGGCTGAAGGCCCCAGCTTTCTTGTTTTGAATTATGAAAGTTTTGGGGGGTTGTGGGGTTTGTCTGCTGGTTGGGAAAGGAAAGTTTGATGTAAATCATGTAATCAATCTTTTATTTTGCTTTTTTATGCTTTTCTTGTGTTAAATTTGACATTTTGGTGCATGTGTGACAGGGACTTTTTAAATAAAATATAAATGTTACTGAGTTTATTAATCTAGTTGCGTTACACTGTCTCAGATCAAGACGCAAGAAACAATGCTAGCTATACATTGTTAGAGGTAGTAACATTCGGGAGCTCGTAAAATATTCGATCAATTTTAAAGTAGAATTTGGGAAGCGTACAAGTATGTATCTTTTAGTAATAATGATAACAACCTTACTTCATACGAAAAGGTAAAGTTTGACTTGGTCCGAGATATGAAACATGATGTGGTTGTAAACAAATCGTATGAGGATAAACAGAAATTTATTCATGTTTGTTTATCTAAATTTAACCGAACAAGCACAAACACTTAAATGAACAAATCTTTGGGTTGGTTTTCTAATAAACGTTCCTTACCGTCTCTTTAGTCTTTATTTTCTTTATAATATATTTTGATGGAGTCTAGTTTGAATGCTAGGGAGACATAGATCCAGGGGATATAAAGGAAATACGTATGAATTTTTGTTCATGTTCAGTTATTTTAGAAATATATTTGTCCGTGTCAATCATATAATAAAGAAAATAAACATACATGAAAAGAATAATAAAAATATATTTAAAAAGAATAGTCTATCAAGTTAAAGTTATATATAATTTACATTTTACAGAATATCCATATTTCTTATATGTTTTGTTTATGTTCAGATATAAATATATTACTAAAAATATTTCATATAATCTTCTTACTCTAATAAAAGAGTAACTTGAGATGCCACGTGGCAGCACCATAATCATCGAGATGCCATGTGGCAGCACCACAATCATCATCACCAAAATTTTTCCGCCTCTCTCCTCTTAAATAATTACCTTAATTACTAATAATATTATTTAACATTCTTTTACATTTAATAAATTAAAAAAAGAGATCTATTTATTAATATTATTTCTAAATAAACAAAATTTTTATAAAATAATTAATTTTTCTAAAGCATATAACTTTTTTAAAAATATTAAATATTTTAAAATTGGTATTTTTAAAAATTCAATTTTTTAAAATAAAAAATAGTTACATTTGGGAGTTATGATAAGAAAATTTTAAAAATAACATTTTTATACTGTTTGTTTTAGAATAAAATGTTTATTTTTTTGAAAAAAATTTAAAATTAAAATTTTAAAATGTTGATATCACTGTTTTATTAGTTATAGTCAGTCATATCGTATCTTATAATATCATTTATAAATAATAAATTTTATTATATTAGTATATTATTTATTAAATCCGTGTAATACACGGGTTTACTAAAGCTAGTTGTTATATACAAAAGTGAATACACATGAACGAACGGTGCACCGAACGTTTATGGATGTAAGTGAAAAACTTCTATATTTACGGATGTAAGTGAACAAACTTCTATATTTACGGATGCAAGTGAACAAATAAGAATCTTGCTCATGTTAATTCATTTATCTAAACAGTTATCATGTTCATATCCATTCATATAATATATAAACAAACATAAATAAACTTGGACTTACGATTTACTAAACGCCTGGTTCATTTACAAGCTAAAACAATATCCTAAAACAGGGTAAGGCCCGCCAGTAGCAGCCAAAGTTGTGCAGAACAATAGAATTTCTTGTCCAATCAAAAAACAAGATGGCAAATGCTTCATAGCATAAAACCAACACACATGTTCCCATAAAATGAAACATAAAACCATGTATAAAGACAGATGAAAATTTCAAGATTTCAGATAACCAAGTAAAAAAGATCAGAAAACCTTGTCCTAACAATATATCATCATTTCTACTTAGCAGGAAAAACATCATAAAACCAGACCTCACTCGCTACATGAACTGGAGCCGTGGTTCAAAGCAAAATCCAGAAAAGATTTCAAGAGGATACTTCTTATGCATCGAACACTTCTGAGACCAAAACCACTGTCTCGTATTCATATCATATATAAGCAACGCGGTTCCTCCATAACTCTGTATGTATATCAGGTCACCGCCCCCACTGCTAGCAAAAACATCATCCAGTTCCCCAAAACCCTGCACAAACTTATGGGGCATTCTGGTAATTTCGGTCCACTGACTCCCGTCAAGGACCCATATGCCAACTCCCTTTATTACCCCTGGTCTGTTCGGTCTCCCTATGCCCCCAACAAGTACGAGCTTTCTTTGAACTTTCATGAGCCTCCCACAAGTAAGAGCACACGGTGCTGAAATTACTGATTCGTCATTCAAGATACCGAATGATGCTTCAATGTTATCAAGATTGTAAGCTATCAACCCGTGAAAGTTCTGGACTTCGTTTGGCCTTGTGCAAAAGACCAAAATGTACAAAATGTTGTCACATATTACACTTACGTC
This sequence comes from Flaveria linearis, assembly GCA_024085815.1. Taxonomy (NCBI): domain Eukaryota; kingdom Viridiplantae; phylum Streptophyta; class Magnoliopsida; order Asterales; family Asteraceae; genus Flaveria; species Flaveria linearis. Next base: position 59,806,000 of record CM044012.1, read on the forward strand.
CCCTGGTCGCCACCCTTGCATAGATCCCATTACCGGGGGTAACCATGTCTTTTCCTCTGAGTCATAAACGTGAATCGAAACGTTCCAAAACAAGAAGTCATCAGAAGCTTGAATTGACCTGACGATGGAGATGGTGTATTTTGACTTTGACTGGTCAACAGAGAATGCCAAAGCGCTATAAACCTGGAAGCCCGGGCTTGGTGGAATCTTGAGGATTTCATATTCCCGAGTGATGGGATTACATATAAACATTTTTTTACTGGTTTCATCATCCATGAAACATACAAGACCACAAGATGGAGCAATGTTCCACGTGTGGTGGACCATGAATGGGAGCTCAAAGTTGTACCATTTTCTCAGGCCCGAGTCATAAAGATAACCCACAGGCTCGATTGAACTCGTGAACATGAAGTACCATGTTTTTTCTGACAAGAAATTAGCATCTTTTAAGGTGAATTTCTTTGAGTGAACGATTTCGTTCCACCTTTTACACACACAAGATGCTTTAAATATCGCTGTTAATGGAAGGCATGATAGAATTCTTTCATGAATATCATCTGGTAGAATATCAATGGAGACGGGATTTTCTCCTTGATCATTATCTGTCTCGATAATATCCAGATTCGGAATAAAAACTCCTTTTCCATTTCGGCTAGTGTCTGGCTCATCATCAGACCACGCAGTTCCCTCCACAGACCAATCTAGAGAGTCCTGAAACGCAACAGATTACTTGTGTTTTGAGCTTTAATCTTTTTTGAGCAAGAATAGTTTGTTGCCCAAAACAGAATTTGAAACATGGTAACGTTTTTATGCAATTAACCCAAAAACCTACCTCATATACTACCATAATTTTTAGCATCTTGTGAAACCTAATAACCTTCCATACGTTTGAACCCTTTTCAACTTTGACTTCTCATATACTACACTACCATACTAATCCCATCATCAGACCACTATATCCTTAACGAAAAAATAAAAGCATATGTTTTTATCACCCTTGAGTCTTGATAGCATGTTCCCCAACACCGATGATGAAATATTGCAACATAATGTGAAAAATCACATGAAAATACAAGATTTAAGTGGTTCACCCAGTAAGGAAATACCATTCACCTTGGCTAATGTATTTAAATGAATTGAACTTTTATTTTTTTTAAATCTCTCCTGTGAAACCAAATAATCTTCCATTCAACAAGTTTGAAACCTTGTCAGATTATGACATAAAAACAAAGTTTGATTTCTCATATACTACCAGACTAATCCCATCATCATACCACGATATCCCATCACAACAAATAAAAGCATTTACCTCCGCTAACATACCCATATCACTGGAACTATTATAATTATTTTAACATCTTGTGAAACCTAATACTTTTCCATTTTAAGTTTGGACCCTTTCCATATTATGACATAAAACCAATTTTGACTTCTCATGTATTACCATACTAATCCCATCATCCAACCACTTTATCCCATCACAACAAAATAAAAAACACATGTTTTTTTATTTAGTATATAACCCTTGAATCTCGATAACATGTTGTCACATGCAGCATCATCAAATCGCCCAACAATCACACGCAAATACAAGATTTAAGTGGTTCATCCAGTAAGAATTGCCTTATGAGCCACCTAGTTAATAAAAAACACCATTTACCTCCACATGTGTATTTAATCACCGGAAGTCCGGAACTACTATAACTTCTTTAACATCTTGTAAAACCTAATAATCTTCCATTTAAGTTTAAACCCTTTTCAAATTATAACATAAAAACTTTGACTTCTCATACACTCAAAGAAATTATAACATAAAAACCCATCATCCTACTGTTGTATCCCACCACAACAAAATAAAAGCACATGTATTTATTAGTTATTACCCTTGAATCTCTATAACATGTTGTCCAATGCACATGATGAAATGTGGCATCAATATAAGCACATAACACGAACAATCACACGAAAATTACAGGACTTAAGTGGTTCACCCAGTATGGATTGCTTCACGATCCACCTAGCTAAAGAAAGAATATACCAATTACCTCCGCTAATGTCTTTAAATCACTGGAACTACTGTTTTCAGTAATTCAAACAATCTAAATGACAATCTTCTAAACCCAATTCCTTCCTCACAACTCCAAAAAGATAAGGTCAATTAGTGGCAATTATCTTCAAAGCTATAAAATTACACGAAAACCCACCTAAATTGTCTACAATTCGAGTTTTTATAGCTAGAAACAATTGCAATAATGGCATTGTATATCCTTAACTCTCACTAATCTCAAAAGGTGAAACCTAATTGGGGATAATAGTTGAACAAACGACATCAAAATCCATAAACACCAGAAAATTCTTGCCAAAATTAAGAATCTAGCAAGATTATGCACCTCAAAACAACACATATCGATTAATCAAGCAAGTTAACATCGATTACAACACAAAACAGACTCCAATTGCACATTATACGCACATATACCAAAATCAAACGAAATTCAAAAGGGGGATAATGTTCATAGTTCATACCATGGTGGGAACGGTGAAAGCAACCGGAATACGAGCACAAGAACTTGCAGAGCGATTAATCGGTCTCCAAACTTGCTTAAAACCAGGTGGGTATCTCTGTTTTCATCAAAAAAACCACAAAATTTACTCAATTTTGGGGAAAACCAACAGATCCCATAAATTGTTTCTAGGGTTTTTGCTGATTCGATGCAACAATTGCATCAAATGCTAATTATCGTCTTTAAATGACACATACGCAAGAAAACCAATGAGGCTCCATCTGGGGCGGCGTGCGGTGGGGTTTGTGGGTGCATTTCGCAGAACGAGAAGAACAGGTGGCGGCCTCTGATTGGTTGAGTGCACCCACGTGGATTGTAAGGGCCAAGCAGACAAAAATGGTGCTTCTTGCGTTAACATCAACGCTCTGAAACAACCCACGTACGGTGTGGATCGTAAGCGTTGATCACGACCGTCGATTTGGGGTCCGACGTTCACACCAATTTCAAAGATTAACGATTTTCGTAAACATAATCCGATTCGAAATTTGGGATTTTGATTTTTGATCATCTAGGGTGACTTCTCGATGTCAAGATTGTGTTTTTCAAATTGTTAAACGAGAAATTCAACAAATTTAACGTCGTAAATGAAATTTGTTTTGATCACCAGATAAAGAATAAATGCGATCAATAATGTCGAGAACGAAGGTCTACAGGAGAAATAACAATGCATACCTTGTATTTTGACCTCCATGAAATATGCATAATGATGAAATGGTAATTGTTTGGTATCTAACATGAAAGGAAAAACGATGAAATTTGCATGACAATTTGGGTTTTTATACACATAATAATTGACGTATCATACATATTTTTTTCTTTTTTTTCTTCGAACCCTAAAGTCTTGTGTTGTATATGTGAATTGTTTGACACGTTGTTATAAATTTAGGGATGCAAATAAGCTGAACATCATTGAATAGTTCGTGAATTTCAGATAGAAAATTTATTTACGTTCGTTCATTTAATAAATAAATAAAAATGAAAAAAAATATGTTTGTTTTGTTTAATGAACAAACATCAACAGAGGTCGCATTTCTTCGTTTTGTGTGCATGAACGTAAAGTGTTGTTATTGCTTTTGTTTGTTTGTTTATGTTAATTTGAGTCACCATTTTGTATTAGATATGTTTCTGAATTATTATAATTATGTCAAGTACTTCATATCTATTTGGTGCAATAGATTATGTTTAATGTATGGAATAGAAAGTGCTGATTTTATTCTCAACTCAATATATATTTGTTTGTGTTTGTTTATTTTTATGGATGTTCCTTTGCATTTATTTTTGTTCGTTTAGTTTGTTCATTGAATAAACAAATAAACAAGAACACGTTATATTCCAATGATCATGAGATTCATGCTCGTGAATCATTTGTTTGTTTATTAAAATCCTAATAAAGAAACATGAACAAAGGCTCAACTATGTTCCTTGAATTTGTACATGTGCTTAAATAAATCCGTCTAAAATTCAAAATTTTATTTAATATCATAAGTTTAATATATCATAATACTATGCCCCGTGTATTACACGTAATGAATAAATAAAATATTAAATAATTAGTAATAAAAATCATGAATCATAAAAGCATGCTTTGAGATAAATATTATTACAATTATGTATAAATAGCTACTTTAAGTATATAAATAATAATATATTTTTCTTAAATTTTTCTTTTATAAAAAATTGTGGTATTTAATTTTTTTTAAGAAATGTGAATTAAAAAAAGTTTGTTGCATTTTATAAAACTTTTGTTTTTAAAAAATGTGTTTTTAATTAAAAAACAGGTTTTTTATTTATTAAATTATATATTTTTTAATTTAAAAGTAGTATGAGTAATATTATTAGTATTCAATATTATTATTATTAGTAATAGAGAGAAATAAAAAAGTTAGTATGATTGGTCTTATAATTGTGTCACGTCTTATATTAGTTTTTCTTTATTATAGATACGTAGATAGACATACAGAAAACAGACATATAACTAGATAGATAGACATATAGAAAGACAACTAGATAGATAGCAAGAAACACGAAGAGTTATATATGATAATTAATATAATATATTATTAAAATTATATATATGTAATAGTTTAAAAATAAAACAATTATACTATTTTATTTAACTCTCTTATTTACAAATAGTTTTATTTTTAAATATTTGTTTTAAGTTTTTTATAAAAAAAGTTTTATAAAAATCATGTTTATTAAAAACTATGGTTTGTAATCATATAGGTTGTTTTAATAAGTATATTTTTAGAAAATTTCACCTTTTTAATATTTTTTTAAAAAAAGGTATGATTTAAAATATTTTGTTTCAAAAAAGTTTAGTGTTTTAGAAAATTTCATATTATATAAATTTTTTTGTTTTTTTATTATTTATATTTTAATAAAAATATGATTTTTAATTTCCTTAATAATTTTTTTAAGATAGCTAGAATTTAAAAAGTAGAAGATGAGAGAAAAAAATGTACCAATTAATAAAATTAATTTTTAATAAGAGAAATAAATTTATTTGAGTGTTTAAATTAATATAATACTCTTTTAAAGAGATAATGATATGAGAATATACAGAAGAATGAGACAAGTGATAAAAATGTGAGTTAAAAGAAAGAAAAGTGACAAAAAAAACTTTATTTTATTATATACTATAAATTTATAACGTGATCTAAATGAACCTTTAAAAAAAGACTTAGCCAAAACATATCTTAATGCTTCGGACTAGATATGCAACACGTATACATGCGTGCATGAATAGGCGCTTACATGTAAACATATAAAGAGAGAGTATAATAGTTCAAAAATACTAAATAAATTGAATAAATTACATATATATAAATCTCCAATGTCGGTGTGAACAGTAGTTCACACCGACCGGGACACGTGTCACGCGCCGATTGGTAGGCGAAATTTTCTTTTTTTTTTTCTGGCTTATGCTCCGGCCACCTGCACCGACGTCCGTCGGCGGTGGTGTAGATATAGAGAGAGAGAGGAAGACGGTGGCGGTTTGCCACCGCGTCGGTAGCGTGACCGGCGGACCTGCACCGACGTGACGGAGGCGTCGGCGGTGGTGTAGATGTAGAGAGAGAGAGAGGAAGACGGTGGCGGACTGGCGGTTTACCACCGCGTCGGTAGTGTTGACCGGCGGATGTTTGGTAAACGCCGTCGATGTTGGTGAGCCACGCTGTTGTGGTGAGCCCTGTGGTTTGTTGGTGGTCGCGACCTGTCGGTGACGGTAGCGGTGACACTGACGGTGCCTGTAGCAGACTATCAGTGGCGGTGGCGGTGACGCCGGCGGCGGTGATGGTTGCTCCGGCGGTGGCGGTGGCTCCGGCGGTGGTGGTGGCTCCGATGGTTGCGGTGGTGGTGGCTCCGGAGGTGGTGGTGGCATAGAGAAAGAAAGAGATGAAGATATGAGAGTGGTTGGTGGATGTTGTGTTTATATTTGATTGGATTCCAAATTTTATTAAATTTGGTTGATAACAAACTTTCAAATCCATATTTTGCTTAAGATTTGATGCCTTTTTTATTTTGAAAAAAAAAATAACTTTTTAAAATAATAATTAAAAATTTAAAATGTTCTGATTAGATATTTAAGTTTAAAAAATATTTTAATTAAGTTATTTAGTTTCTATATTTTATTAAAATTATAAATTTTACTTTTTATTGTTTTAGTTAGTTTTTTTTGCTGACGTGAAGTGATGACGTTTCAACTTATTAACTTCTTCGTGTTTTATAGTTTTTAATCATAATATTTTTACATATTTTCAACTTATTTATTACGTTTAACTGTCGTGTTACAACGTGCGATTATTATTTTAATATTTTACGTTTCACGTCCGCGGTTTAACATCTTTACGTCTACTTCCATTCGATTTATTTTTTGTTTTTATTTTAATACGAGATTTTCTGGTGTTGGTGGTCGTTAACTGTGGTGCGACATTGATTCTACTTGGCATTGTTTTACGCCCCCCGCGCAACGCGGGGGCTCAATACTAGTTAGATAGAATGGTTCACGTGTTAGGGTTATGTTATAACGTTTATTATTTTCTTTAATGTACATACAATATCATCCTCTTAATTCGCCCAATTAGTAACATACTAGTGTTATCTTTCGCGCTACACACGCAAGAGTTTGGTTGTTTTTCCCTATTTGAGGACGTGACTGTGTTTGTTGTCGACTCGGCTAATCAGAAATAAAAAAAGGTATACCGATGCCAGTTCCAATAATACCTACACCAGCAACAATGATGTTCACTCATAATCGGTTTGCTTTGTCGCAGTACCGCAACAGTAACTGCGCTCGCTATAGCCTGTGACACCCAAAAAAACACTAATGTTTGATGCAAAAAAATTTTTGGGTCAAAGAGCAAAAACATAAAACTTTGTTGTAGCACCTCACACCACCATATTACCAATTCACCAATGTTTGATGCCAAAAAACACAAAAGTTAAACTTTTGTGGCCAAAAAACAACAATACAAAAATTCATTGTAGGCTCACTTACTAGCAACAATAAAAGAATTGTTAAACTAATGTGAAATTACTATTTTATGACATTCAAATTCATAGATTCCATAATGTAAATAAGCATTTATTTGCGGTGTTTTCAGAACTGACTCGGACAATGAATCAGACGTCTTATCAGTCCGCTGCTCGAACCGAATATAAGAACCGAATAAAGATAATTATTTTAATAAATATATGTAAAAATACCAAAAATTTTTAAGAATATATATAAAAAACCGGTTCAACCAGTTTGACCCTTGGTTTAAGCGGTTCGACCCCTGGTTCAACCGGTTCGGTTCCCCGGTTTGATCGGTTTTAAGTACTGAACCGAAACAGATTGGAGTCCGGTTCCCATTCCAACCGATCAGACCAGCTGGTCCGGTCCGGTTTTCAAAACAATGAAATATATCATTTATCTTCGTTGTTTGCTTATGTAAGTTCTTCAATATGAGAATTCCCCTAAAAATGGTGATTTGATCCTTGTTGACATTGAAAAGAATAAGATCACCATTGAAACATGATTGAATACAAAGTTTTGTACCTTAGAATGAAATCTTTGGTGATTTGGTTATGAAAGGGTAATTTTATGCCATTTGAGGAGAAAGTACAAATATGATGTTTGGATGAGTTTGATCGACTGACATTGAATTTAAAATATCACTTATATTTAGATTGATGCTTAAGGTGCTTGAATTGGGAATTTTAACAAACCAAGTGGATTATGCAAGTTTGGAATTTTCTAACGGCTAAAAATAGAATCTAAGTGGTTAATATTTCTTAATTACCATTCAATTTAAGATCAGATAAATCTAAAACATTCGTAACTTTTTTATTCACTTCCAGTCATTTTTCTTTTTTATTCACTTCCAATAAGATATACTAATGCTTTTCTTTGTTTTTTTCCCCTTCATCTTTAAATATGCATGTCATTATAGTAGTGGAAAATGTGAGTCTCAATATCCAATTTTATTTATAAAATTATCATAACTGATTAATTAGCTAAGGTACAGTATGTACCGACTTAAATTTACATTAACTTTACTATATCTTATTTTACAATTTCATTAGATAATATATATAATTCCTTTATCACCTACAATTTATGTCATTTTATCATATGCTTTTACAATACATGACCGAGGGAATAGAAAAGCCATCACTCGTTCCCTCCCATGAACTAAATTCTAATAAATATAGCAGCAAGTCAAACTTGGGGTATCCAATAATAACAACAGTTTATTATTATTGTTATATCTTCAAAAGGCAATAATTGGAGCAACATGACTAGAATTAATTGGCTCTCTTAAATATTTATTAGATTTGAAAAGTAAGGATACGAAACAAAAATAATTGAAAAACTATACTTATTTTCAAAATAGCACAATGAAATTCACATATATAAAATGTATTACATGTAGACTGTATAATGCATGCATGTATTTATCATTTTACATGTATATTTACGTATTTTTTGAATAGAAAGAGTTGTATGTCAACAGTTGTTTCTGATTACTTCTTTTATATCATATAAATAGTTTGATCGAGGGTTTAAATTAAAAAAAAATATTTATATTTGTACGCCTAGTTAAAGTTTGAATGTGAAATTGATAGTTTAAAAAGTTTTTTTATTTAAACTGTTTACTAGTAAGTAAACTATTTACATCTTATATCTTTATATCCTTAAATGATAGATGCGATAATTCTTCACACATCATCAATTACACACTTTTCAAGAAATCTCTCTTGTTTATCTTTCTTCACGTTGATAAATGATAACAAGGAAGTCATGTAGCCGCATGATCGTCTAACAACAAAGGTTTGTGATAGTCCTATAGAAGGATTTATACTAAAGGTAATTTAGTTTTAAAATTTTATATTAATGAAAAACTAATATCGCTAAACTAGTTCTTTTAAATATATATATAAGACGAGAAACACTTTTGATTTTTCTATTACCAGATCAATTGTAAAATCACTGAAGTTTTGTTTTAGCTTTCTTGTTAATTTAGCCCTTTAAAAGATTAAATATATAACATAAAATAACTTAACACCCAAATGTTTAGAATGAGATGAATAAAGAGCCAATCAATACCAAAAAAATTAATTAGAGAACAATAAGTTTATATAATCACTTGTAAATTGTTTTAACTCTAGTGTATAAAACAGTTATGTTTTGTTACTGATATTGAATCTACTCCAATTAAATACTTCTAACATCAAATATGCACACCGCGGGATTCAAACCTTTATGTTTTAATAACATAATCTTTTACAACAAAGAACGTTAAAAAAACACGAGACTAATATGTAACTTTTTCCATTATATATGAATAACATTACTTGTTTACTTAAAAATTGATTTTATAAATTAACTATGAATTATGTGTTAAATCTATATTTTACAATGAAAAGAAGAAACACGAAGGAACTAATATCCATATTTTCAGACAAAATTACTTCTCAAATCCAGATTAAACCAGAAAACACACAATCACTGCTTAATTAAATGGACATTATTAACCACCGTCATTTTTTCACCATTCATCTTCGTTGACCCAACATCTGTAATCAAATTATATATAAATTTAAAACCAATAAAAAGAAACTAAAATAACACAAATGTAAATAATAAGAAAAATATGCATTGATTCAGAATGGATCTATAAATATGGAAAACCCGACGCCTATTTTTTCTGAAATCAAAACACGAAGCCCATCCACAGGGCAGTTCTTGCTTCGTTGTGTCATCTCACTCTCATCATTCAAACAATTACAATTTACAAACAAAAGATCACAAGAACGATCGATCACCTTATGGGATAAACACCAATTTGATTGTTTGTTCATCTTCGTCAATTTCAGGTATGTTTCTTTCTGTATATACAACATGCATGATGGTGATTGAGTTGAAAGTGATATATTGATTTTGTGCAAAAAGATTGGAATTTTTGTTGTTAAATTGTAGTTATCTGTGTTTGGTTTTCATGATTGTTTGATCGATTCGGTGGGTGTATACATCTGCATGATGTTAATCGAGTTTGATATAATTGCCCTAAATCAAGATTGGATTTTTATTGTTCTTGATTTCTTGATTACGGTGTGGGAAGAATGGAGGCGTTAAATCATCATGTGTGTTTCATTGGTGTAGAGTGCTAATTGGTAATTTCATGATGGGAACTCCATAATAGACTAACAATGCAAATTCAAAATTGGTTTCTTGAATATTTGTTTACTTGAATTTTGTTTTCTTTTGTATTCATTATATGTTATAGAAACTATATTTCTTGAAATCATCCTGCAGAATCTTAATAACAGATGAACACAGGTTAAAATTTGAGATTAATAAATCAATCAAATCGCGTAAGTTTGTTGTCTTTATATAATCTTTAGTAGTAGAAGCATGTCTTGTTGTTAATCTTGAATATGCTCTTCACTGTAGTGGTATCTTAGATGGGTTGTTCATATGAATAGTTAGATCATATGGGAATCTAAAATTATGCTTTTTTTTGAAATTTTAAGAAAGTCCCACCTGAAAAAGTTCTTTATTTTTGGTATGAATCAGAATTAGTATTACTTTGATGATGTTTGGTTGTTTCATACCAAACGCAAGTTGGATCATAACCTAAGTAGTAGCAAGGTGGATTCGAGCAAAGGATCCATACTTGGTCCAATAAGAATCTTGTGTTGAAAACAAGTGTGTGACGGAACCAGAACTTCTTAAGTTGGGCTCATCACAAGTTATATACACTACCGACTACAACTAAGTGTTAAACTCATGTTTTTCTTATAAAAAACCATATATATTTTAACAAAAATCTAACGAATTATAGTAACTGTAGTCAATGTGCCCCCTCGACCCCTTTCTTCCACCCTATATGGGCCCACCAGCCAAGAATTTAGTTTTGGCTATATAGCACAAGAACAGGGGCGTGTGTTGACTAGTTTTGGCTATAATTAGTCGCCGCTCTTGTAAGTCTTACCAAACCAAGTTGCTCTTGGAGTTTTGGGGGTAGGACCATATTATATGGTATATGGTCCTACCCCCAAAACTCCAACAACAACTTGGTTTGGTAAGACTTACAACAGCGGTGACTAATTATGGTCCAGCCAATATGGGTCTTATGCTCTTGTGCTTAGGTGCGGGCCTACATGGTCCGAAGACACACATGCACACATGTTCACCCCCAACAAATATTTCATAGTGTGAAATATATGTAAATTTCTCCCTCTACTTGGAGTGGGGTCAACGTTTTTGAAGATCTAAACCGAACTCCAAACGTAGGGCCTTTTCAAGAATCTAACTTTGATGTTTTTGTGTGTGTTTAGATTAACTGTATGGTTGTATTCGTATATATTATATTGATGTTTTTTAAAATGAAACTAGATTATGTATTGAATTGTAGTTCTTGGTTCTGCCACTGACTGTAAACTCAAAATCTGATAAAGATTGAAACTTTTCTTGATTGCCAGGGTGTGGTGACGTAAAGTTCTTGTTTTAGGAATTTAGGCATTTATCACACTGCAAAATGGCCTCCAATGCTACATGCCAGCCTCCTATGAAGGCTACATCTGAAGGGGTATTTCAAGGAAACAATCCACTCGATTATGCACTCCCGCTTGTAATCGTGCAAATATGCTTGGTTCTCGTGCTCACTCGTGTTCTTGCCTACCTTTTGAAGCCGTTAAGACAGCCTCGCGTCATTGCTGAAATCATTGTAAGTTTCAGTAATCTTTTGTAGTATCTTTTGTTGTTTATGCAATAATCTAATGTGTTCATGCACAATTATAAGCTTTGGCTTTGTGTTTTCGTATGAACCATTGATTATAATATGCTTTTATTCAAGATCTTACTAGAAGAATATTTTTGAAAAAATATGGAGCTTCTTTGGCTTTTGCTTACTTTTGACACGATCCGTTGATTAAATTATACCTATAATGTTAGCAACACAGAATTTAAATAAAAGAAAACATCAATGATGTTTTTTTAAGAACCTACGGATGCAGATTGTAGAGTGCCTAAAAACCGTTGAAACCGACCGAGCCAATCAAAACAAAAACAAGTCAGTTGGTTCAGTCGATTCACAGTTCGGTTTTGGTAGTTTGACGGTCAACCGAATGTTTGGAACTTGGAACAGGCTAACAGCATTTACTGAAGATTTTTTCAAAAAAAAAGTAAAAATAAAAAAATCAAACCAATTTTCAAACCACTAAATAACCGTTGGCCAACCAACTTAACTCAGCTCGTATGGTTTGTACATTTCTGAAACCTTAGTTAGCGATTCCACCTAAACCTTTTGTAAAACCTTTTGTAAAACGAGCTAAAACCATATCTTGAACACTCTAACGCGACGCATCGATAAAATTATATCCTTGAATTTAAAAAAAAGTAGTTAATTTTTGAAAACAGTTAGACCCAATGGGCCAATACTGGTTGAACGTCGTTTATTAAAATTATTAGATTTTATTTTATTAGTATTATTGTATCATAAATAATAAATTTTTTATTTGAAAATAGAGAATGGGCCAATTCAACACCAAGCCCATTTTGAGCTCTAACCCTTTACAGTTTACTCAACTCATCCTAAGCCCATGTTAATTGTGATTTTCTCAGGGTGGAGTTTTACTGGGCCCATCAGCTCTGGGCCGCAACACAAACTACCTACAAACAATTTTCCCCAAAAAAAGCCTACCTGTTCTGGACACATTAGCCAACCTTGGGCTCCTGTTCTTCCTCTTCCTGGTGGGCCTCGAGCTCGACTTAACGTCCCTTAGACGGACCGGGAAGAAGGCCCTGTCCATAGCCGTGGCCGGGATCTCCCTCCCGTTCATCTTAGGGATATGTGTCTCGTTCATCCTCCGCGGTACCGTCTCCAAAGGGGTCAGCCCAGGCCCATTTGTTGTGTTCATGGGCGTCGCGATGTCCATCACTGCTTTTCCCGTTTTAGCCCGTATCCTAGCGGAACTCAAGCTCTTAACCACGGATGTCGGTAGAATGGCCATGTCAGCAGCTGCGGTTAATGACGTGGCGGCGTGGATCCTACTTGCATTAGCCGTTGCACTATCGGGCACTGGGCGGTCCCCCTTTGTGGCTCTTTGGGTTTTTATGTGTGGCTCGGCTTTTATATTTTTGTGTTCGTTTGCCATCCCTCCAATTTTTAAATGGATGTCACAAAGATGCCCCGAAGGTGAGCCCGTGGACGAAGTGTACGTTTGTGCCACTTTGGGTGTGGTTTTGGCCGCGGGGTTTGTGACGGATACCATTGGGATTCATGCGCTTTTTGGGGCGTTTGTGGTGGGTGTTCTTATACCAAAGGAAGGCCCGTTTGCAGGGGCGTTGGTGGAGAAAGTTGAGGATCTTGTTTCGGGGCTTTTCCTTCCGCTTTACTTTGTGTCGAGTGGTTTAAAAACGAATGTAGCTTCGATCAAAGGGGTGCAGTCTTGGTGTTTACTCGGTTGGTCATATGTGCTGCTTGTTTTGGGAAGATTGCTGGCACCGTCGGGGTTTCTATGTGGTGTAAAGTTCCTTTCTCCGAGGCGCTTGCTCTCGGGCTTCTGATGAACACTAAAGGCTTGGTTGAACTCATCGTTCTCAACATCGGAAAAGACCGAGGGGTATGCAATGTTTTTAACATTTTACTGCATTTAACTATGATTGTTGGTTCCTATAATATGTAACTGTTTTTGGATGCAGGTGCTAAATGATCAAACTTTTGCTATATTGGTACTAATGGCTCTTGTCACAACATTTATCACAACGCCTTCGGTGATCGCGGTGTATAAGCCCGCAAAAAGGCCCACAAAATCGGAATACAAACGTAGAACGATTTACAGGAAAGGGTTTTCAACAGGCCAGTTCCGTATGTTCTTCACTTTCCATGGGATCAGAAACCTACCAACGATGATTAACTTGATCGAAGCCTCACGTGGAACCGGAAAGAAGGAGACACTTACGGTCCATGCGATGCACCTTATGGAGCTCACTGAGAGGTCTTCGGCTATACTCATGGTTCACAAGGCTAGGAAAAACGGGTCCCCGTTTTGGAAGAAAGACCCCAATGCTGGTTCGGACCAGATCGTGGTGGCTTTCGAGGCGTTTCAGCAGTTGAGTAAAGTCTCAATCCGACCCACGACTGCCATTTCTGCTGTTTCAAGTATGCATGAAGATATATGTAACGAGGCCGAGGCTAAGAAGGCGACCATGATTATTCTCCTGTTTCATAAGCACCTGAGGCTCGATGGCCATCTCGAGACAACCCGAGCCGAGTACAGGCATGTTAACCGAAAGGTTTTGGAGCACGCGCCATGTTCGGTTAGTATCTTAGTGGACCGCGGGTTTGGCGGGAGCTCACACATCTCCGCGAGTAACGTTGACTCACTTGTGACGGTTCTGTTCTTTGGTGGTCACGATGACCACGAGGCTCTAGCTTATGGAGCCCGAATGGCTGAGCATCCGGGGATCAACCTAGTTGTGGTCCGGCTCCTTCTGGACCCTAATGTAGCCACCTCCGGTTCAGTGAGTGTCGATATACACGAACCGCCTACGGATGATGATGTGATTGCTGAATTCAAAGAAAAGTTATTGAAGAGTAGCACAAACAAGTACATCGAGAAAGTGGTTAAGAACGCTAGTGACGCAATTGAGGTGATTCGTGATCATTGCAGGTGCAATTTGATACTAGTTGGGAGGATGCCCGAGAGCGAGCTGGTGGCATCGATGAGAAAGAGAAGCGAGTGCCCCGAGATGGGACCTATCGGGAACCTTTTGATCTCGCCCGAGTCTCACATCACAGCATCAGTGTTGGTGGTCCAGCAGTACCATACGCAGCTTTCGATGCATTCGTTGGCTTCTTTGAAAGAGGATGGAGCCACTACTGACCAGGGGGAGTACGAGTCGAATTAACTTCTTTTCGTTTTTAACCTGACCAGTCAGACTGGTTGGAACTGGTCCGGTCTGTATATTAACAGATCAAATGTATAGACTGGACCAGTTGTGGACTAGGTTTATAAAGACAAATAACCTCAGGGGACGAATTGTGTAACAAGTTACATTTGTCGGCTTCATTGGGATGGTGTACATTTGTAACGTTTTTCGTAAATTTCCAAAGTACATTGTAATTACGAGCGGGAAATATATACACTATTATGTCACAGTTTTAATAAAGCAAGAGAAAACGTGATATCCTTTGTTTCATATTTGTTTGGTTCCAATGGTTGAAAACTTATGCCTCTTGTTCTTAGTTCGTTAAGAATCTATATGCTGCAATATCATCATATTATTTGATAAATTATTTATTTATAATTTTTGGGTGTTATATTATATAGGAAGTCTAGGAGGAAAAAAGTATTATTTATAAAGTCATGACATACGGGACTCAGGAGTGTGTGTTCATTTTATCTCATGTAAGGTTATTTCTTAGGTTATGTAACAGTATTAGAAGATTTGAGCATACAAATAATAAATACGAAAGGAAGCTGTACAAGCCGGTTTCTATTGAACTGGTTTCGTTTATGGTCAACAAAAGTTAAAAACCGGTTTCGTTGAACCGGTTCAAGTTAAGAATTGATTTTTCTGTTGTATTCTTGAGTTTTTTTTTATGGAATAAGTGGAAAGAAAGTAAAAGAAAATATTTGTGTTTTTGAGTTTTTTAGACTAAAGAAGCCGAAGGAAGAGATTTTAATAATTTTTTGGCTTTCTCAAATCAGAAGGAAGTTGAACGAAGTTTTTAATAATCTTCATTTTTAACTTTTTACCCTTTAAACCTAATTTACGTAGAAGATTAAAAGGGTATAATACAAAATTTATAACTTTTTTTTCCCTCTCAGCTGGTTTAACTAGAACTCTAGATCAAGGAGTTCAAGTTAAACCGGTTTGCAAAAAGCAAGTTAAAAATCAATCACAAACCGATGGTTTTGGACGTTCAACCCTATTGGCAATCAAGTTTCAACTTTCGATTACGGTTCCCGTTTGCATGTTCCTGAATTTTATTTCTTTTTACCTCTAACACAAATGAGAACGAACAACCCACAATAGACACCACAATACCACATGAGTGATATTAAGGTACTTTGAATCCACTCATAAACTACTATGATATATTGTCATCTCATCTTATAGTTCTAGATTTGCTACGAGTGACTTAGGTTCACATGGGATACTAGATCATGTCAGTCAATCAAAAGTCACTTGTTAATCGATTATAAGTCATTGGACTACTGGTCGTGCCAAAAATCATTCAATGCCTAACGATACAATTTACCAGGCAAATATTTGACAACTCAACGGATATGCTTATATATGCACGACCCTCGTGTGCCGCATTTTCAGACGTGGTAATTTTTTTTGTTGTGGGCATGGTACATTAGATGATGGGCTACCCAGAGTATGTATTCATCACCTACTCTTTCATGGTATATATATACATACATATATATATATATACATATATATATATATATCTTCCTACTCTAATAAAAGGTATCTGGGATGACACGTGTCAACACCACAATCATTCTCATCAAAATTTTCCCGCCTCTCTCTCCTATTAAATAATTACTTTAATTACTAATAATACTATTTAACACTTTTTTAGATTTAATAAATTAATAAAGAGATCTATTTATTAATATTATTTCTAAATAAACAATTTTTTGTAAAATAATAAATTTGTTTAAAGCATAAGACTTTTTTTAAAAATACGAAATATTTAAAATTGGTATTTTTAAAAAGTTATTTTTTTAAAACAAAAAATAATTAAATTTAAGAGTTATAATAAGAAAATTTTTAAAAATGACATTTTTATACGGTTTGTTTTAGAACAAAATGTTTTTTTTGAAATAAAGTTTTAAAAAGTTGATATCACTATTTTATAACTTACAGTCATTTCTAATATATAATTTCAATGATTATATCTTAAAATATTATTTTATAATTAATAAATTTTGTTATATTAATTTTTTATTTATTCAACCCGTGTAACACACTGGTTACTATAGCTAGTATATATATATATAACACAAACTAAATGATGGTTTGACATTCTTTGGATGAGTGTTAGTTGTGTTTTTTTTGAAAACTTGCTATCAGTTATCTTGCTTCTTCAAAAGCCAAAATGTTATCGGTTTATGATGGATTTGAGCTTGAGCCCATGAGTTGTTTTTTTTCTTCACTAAGTCGTTAGCCCTAGGTTTAATCTATATACCTGTTTTGAAATTGTAATATTTGAGCACTCAACAAAAATAAACTCTAGTTGTAGCTGGTAGCCTGTGGACGTAGGATTCACATCGAATCCGAACCACGTTAAATTGCCGTGCAACCTTTGGGTTAAGTGTTGAATTTGAATATTTAGAAATGATTAATGCACGGGGCGTATAACCCCCCTAACAGTCCCCTGAATTTTTCCTCGTAGTCAGTGTTGAAATTAGCTATACGCGTCGTATAGCCCTATATGTGTCGTATAGGGGGGGTCGTATAGGGCTATATGGGGCGTATAGCTCTCTGACACCCCCTTTTCATCGTTTTCAGTGCATTCGACCCTATACGCCGCGTATGGACCCATACGTGACGTATACGAGGGTGTCGATTTATCTGGGTAGGTGTTTAGATATTAGCACCCTTAAAATATAATAGTTATGCTTCGCCGTCCATTACTTCGCAATCATCTGTTCTGACATCATCAATGTGTATCTTTCAGCCATTTGATGTAACATCAAAGTAGAAAGCATATTGAGATTGATACATTTTTTTCCAAAAAAAAAATATATATATTGTAATGGGTTAACTCCGTGTGCTTCCTCTCCCATCCAACTCAGGGTATCTGCTTTATATGAAGTTTGAGCTTGACTAATTAAGCTGGAACTCAATCTATAATAACTCGCTGTTAGGATCGGACGTTATCACACACACGAACACAATCAACACAACCACAAGAACACGCGAAGATTTATAGTGGTTCGGTCGGGTACTGACCTACGTCCACTCTCGGTAACTAGGATGTTTTTTTGAGCTTGGTACGATTACAAATACAGATTTAGATCCTATTTATAGGATAAACAAGAAAACAACTCCACCACTATTATTAGTGGTTTACCTGTTCTCCTAAGGGATGAAATTGTGGAGTGGTTTCACTGGTTTCACACTCAACAATCTCCCACTTGAAGCCACGAAACAATCTTCACTTGTACTTCAACTGTGCATCTGTATCTCTGTAAAAACTTTTGATCTTAGCTCCTTCTTCCTAGTTACCCCGGCCTTCTCTTCAATTATCCTGAAGGCCAGTTGAAGCTATGCAAAGCTTCAACTTCTCTAAGGTAACAACCTTAGTCAACATATCAGCTGGATTTTCAGTTCCTTTGATCTTCTTTAACTTTACAGTGCCATCATTAATTCTTTCTCTAATGAAGTGATATCTCAGCTGTATGTGCTTTGTCTTCGAATGGAAGACAGGATTCTTTGCAAGATGAATTGCACTTTGATTGTCACAGAATAGTGTACAATCAACTTGTTCTTTGCCAAATTCGTTGAGAAAGTTCTTCAACCATATAAGCTCTTTGCTTGCTTCAGCAATTGCCATGTACTCTGCTTCTGTGGTTGAAAGGGCAACACTTTTCTGTAGTTTGGACATCCAACTTACCGCAGTGCCTCCCACTGTAAAGACATACCCGTGGTGCTTTTATATGACTCTTTGCAACCACCAAGGTCTGCATCTGCAAAACCCTTCAGAATAACATCCTTTTTCTTAAAATGCAATGCCATCTTTGAAGTACCCTTCAAATACCTTAGCAGCCATTTAACTGCTTCCCAATGTTCTCTTCCTGGATTGGACATAAACCGACTAACAACTCCCACTGCATGAGCAATATCTGGTCTCGTGCATACCATTGCATACATGAGGCTACCAACTGCTGATGCATAAGGAACATTAGCCATTTCTGCTTTGTCTTCATGTGATTTGGGTGACTGAACTTTAGAAAGCTTAAAGTGACTTCCCAAAGGTGTGCTTCTGATCTTGGCATCTTCAAGGCTGAATTTCTCTAACACTTTCTTAATGTACTTTTCTTGAGAGAGTGTCAAAGAACCATCTTTGTTTCTGAGAATACTCATCCCGAGTATTTGGTTTGCAGTTCCCAAGTCTTTCATCTCAAATTCTTCAGACATTTGCTTCTTTAATTTCTTGATTTCTGCCATGTCTGAACCGGCAATTAACATATCATCCACATAGAGTAGTAGAATGATATAAGAACCCTTGAACTTCTTAATGTAACAACAAGAATCATTGTCACATCTCTTGTAACCAACTCTTCTCATGAAGTTATCAAACTTCAAATACCATTGTCTTGGCGCTTGTTTTAGACCATACAAGCTCTTCTTCAATTTACACACCAGGTTTCCTTTGCCTTTAACCTGAAAACCCTCTGGTTGTGTCATGTAGATGTCTTCTTCTAGGTCACCATGTAGAAAAGCTGTCTTGACATCTAGCTGCTCTAGATGCAAGCCTTCTGCTGCTACAATACTGAGAACAAGTCTGATGGTAGTCATCTTCACCACTGGAGAGAAATTTCGTTGAAATCAATTCCCTCTTTCTGTTGAAACCCCTTGACTACCAATCTTGCTTTGTACCGTTTGGTACCATCATGTTCGTCCTTGACCCTGAAGACCCATTTGTTTTGAAGAGCTTTCTTCCCAGCTGGAAGCTTTGTTAAGTGCCAGGTCTTGTTCTTCTCAAGCGACTTCATTTCATCTTTCATTGCTAGCTCCCACTGCAATGAATCTTTCATCCCCATGGCTTCTGAATAACACTGGGGCTCACCATTTTCTGTCAGAAGTATGTAATTGACAGATGGTGAATATTTGTTTGGTGGTCTGATGACTCTGGAGGATCTTCTTGGTTGAAATTGAGGTGTTACTGGGGATTCTGGAGTTTGAGGAGCAACTTCTTCTTCTTCCTCCTCAGAATTATTACTAGAATCATCCCTTGAGCTCTCACTGTCGCTTGACTCATTCCCATTTTCTGGAATGTTGACTGAAGCTTCTTTTCTTTTTCCACCACTTTCAAACTCAACACTTTCTTTCTGAACTTCTTGTCTCTTGGTGTTTCTGTCTTTGTATAATTCGTTTTCATTGAAGACGACATTCTTGCTTCTAATTACTTTCTTGCCTTCATTATCCCAAAGCCTGTAACCCATTTCTCCAGACCCATAACCAATGAATGTGCACTTCTTGGACTTTGAGTCTAGCTTGTCCCTGTCATCTAACAAATCGTAAGCACTACAACCAAAGACTCGTAAGTGTTCGAGACTTACCTCCTTTCCTTGCCACATTTCTTCTGGCAATTTAAAATCCAAGGGAGCAGATGGTGAACGGTTAATCAAATAGGCTGCAGTGTTAACTGCATCTGCCCAGAATGTTTTGGGCATCCCGGACATTCAACCTCATGCTTCTAGCCCTCTCATTCAGTGTTCTGTTCATTCTCTCAGCTACACCATTTTGCTGAGGAGTTCCTGGAACCGTTCTGATCATCTTGATCCCTTTCTTAGCACAATAGCTGATAAACTGTTTGCTAATGTATTCGCCACCATTGTCTGACTTCAAGCACTTTACCTTCAGATTAGTTTCATTTTCAACAGCAGATTTCCATATCTTAAAAGCATCAAATACACCAGATTTGTGTTTAAGAAATAGACCCATACCTTGCGTGTTGAATCGTCGATGAAGGTAACATAGTAGCTTGAGCCTCCTAGAGATGAAACTGATGTTGGTCCATATACATCCGTGTGAACAAGCTCTAATTTTTGAGCTTTTGGTGTTCTCCCTGTTTTCTCAAAAGAAACTCTTTTTTGTTTGCCAAGAACATAAGGTTCACAAAATTCGGTTTCCACTTTCTTCAAGTCTGGAAACTTCCCTTTCTGAGCCAAAATCTTCAATCCCTTTTCGCCCATGTGTCCGAGTCGATTGTGCCATAAAGTTGATGGACTCGGATCTGAGGTCATTGCATGAACCTCTTCGGCTGAAACATCTGCCATGTACAAAGTGCCTTTCTTCTTTCCTTTGGCAATCACCATATTGCCTTTGATCACTTTCCATATTCCACCCCCAAAGTGAACATTGAACCCTTCATCGTCCAATTTTCCAACTGAAATCAATTTTCTCCTCAAATTAGGAATAACCCTGACATTTTTCAATGTCCATATAGTTCCTAATGAGGTCTTCAAGTCTACATCTCCAATACCTGTGATATCAAGCATTTGATCATCGGCTAAACGAACTTTACCAAAGTTACCTGTTCGCAGATTCTTTGCCATATCTGGGCATGAGATAGCGTGAAAAGAAGCACCCGAATCCATAATCCAGGATTCCACATCATTCTCAACACAACATATGAGAGTGTCATCGGATTCTTCAGATGCAACATGATTGACTTCTTTCTTGGATGTTGATGGTTATGGACATTGGCTTCTAAAATGACCCTTTTCTTTGCAATTCCAACATTCAATGTCTTTTCGGTTCTTAGACTGCCCCCTTCTTCTAGATTTTGACCTGCCTCGATTATGACCTCTTTCGTTTCTTCTTCCTCTACTTTCTGTGTGTAATAAAGAACTAGAATTAGAAGTCTCACCATTGCTTCTCCGTCTGATATCTTCATTTATGATCAAGTCACGAATACTCTCAAAAGTGAGTTTGGTAGTGCCGGATGCACTACTAACAGCTGTGACTGTGCCTGACCAACTGTCGGGCAAGGATGATAAAAGGAGGAGCGCTTTTACTTCATCTTCAAACTTTATTTCTACTGAGGATAAACGAGAAATAATCGAGTTGAACTCGTTTATGTGAGCGGCAACCGACATGCCTTCCTTCATCTTCGTGTTAACTAATTGTTTTATGAGGAACACTTTGTTGGAAGCGGACGGCTTCTCGTACATGTTGGACAAAGCCTTAAATACTCCATAAGTAGTTGTTTCATTAACAATGTTATACGCAACACTCTTTGTTAATGAAAGCCTAACTACACCCAAGGCTTGTCGATCCAACAGCTTCCATTCATCATCGTACATGTCATCTGGTTGTTGTCCCAACATTGGTAAATGCAAACTTTTCTGATATAATAAGTCTTCAATTTGCATTTTCCAAAATCCATAATCGGTTCCATCAAACTTATCAATCTTGATTTTACCGTCCTCTGCCATTAAAAAAAATTACCAAATTACTACTGACCAAACGGGTTCGTGCTGCTAAGTAGTAATTTATGCGAGCAAAAGTAATAATCAGAAAAAAAAATAACTTATCTGTTTCAAGCTTTAATTGGCAAGGGACAAGTTATGAGATACTTGTCAAAGTTGAGGGGTACTTTTGGTAAAATTGAAAAAAGAATCACTTTTTTCATATAAAGAAACGAATGATGCTTTTCTTCTCCAAATAATTCTGCTTCACTTTTTCTTTCTTCAAAATAATTCTGCTTTTCTTTCTTCAAACGAATGATGCTTTTATGAGATACTTTGACTTTTTTTTTTCTCCTTTTTTCTTTCTTCTCTATCCACCTTCTTGAATCCTCAAACCTGCAACTCCGATCTATCAACCAGATCTATCAACCAGCGGGTGAAGAGGGCGGCGGTGGCGGCGGTGCTAGCGGCAGCGGGTGAAGAGGGCGGCGTCTGGAGGCGGCTGACCGGCGGCGGCGGACCTGCGGCGACGGGTCGGCGGTGCTAGCGGTCGGCGGTGCTAGCGGCAGCGGTCTTCTGATCGGAACCCTAGTACCTGATTTCACAGGTCAGTGTCTTCTCCTCTGTTCTTGTACACCTCCTTCTGGTTCGTGTGATGATCGAGAGCCAATGCTCTGATACCAGTTGTTAGGATCGGACGTTATCACACACACGAACACAATCAACACAACCACAAGAACACGCGAAGATTTATAGTGGTTCGGTCGGGTACTGACCTACGTCCACTCTCGGTAACTAGGATGTTTTTTTGAGCTTGGTACGATTACAAATACAGATTTAGATCCTATTTATAGGATAAACAAGAAAACAACTCCACCACTATTATTAGTGGTTTACCTGTTCTCCTAAGGGATGAAATTGTGGAGTGGTTTCACTGGTTTCACACTCAACACTCGCTAGTTATTTAGCTCATCACGCGTGTTGCGGCGGCAGCGCACGTAGCGCGATAAGCTGTAAACTACAATTGACTTGATTTGTTTCCAAACTAAATTTACATAGAAACATAGAGTACCTTGATTTTGTGTCGTCGGATGAAAATATTTTATACTTGACCAGACTCATTTCCAGTCGCAATTTAAGTTGAAATGTATACTAACTCAATTCATTAGGGCTTTTTTTTATTGAGATTAAAGCGTAAACCAACTCAATCTATTAGGTCTTCTTCCTCTTTAATCAGACCAGATAAAGTAGAAATCAAAGCCTCGTAATAATACCTAAAGGCTAAAAGATAACAACGTATTAATATTCTTAAAATATCCATGGTACTATTCATATGCCATGAATTTTAATTATAGAATAATTAGGAAATAACGAATTCTACTTGCTTTGAACTCTAGGTCTAAAACCAAACTTCTCTTGCAAATATATATACAAGCTCAAACACAGCTCATTTATTATTTTCATTTATATAAAAATTTTAATGTATTTTCTAGAGTTTTAATCATAATTGTATGTATAAAAGGGGCGTACCTGGTGCTGCAAAGAGCTCCCGCGTTTTCGCATGGTCCAGGGAGGGTCCGTCCCATTTAAGGGTGTATATATTATTAAAAAAATTTCTTAGTTACATATATTAATAATAATAATAATAATAATGATAATGATGAAAATAATAATAATAATAATAATAATAATAATAATAATAATACTGATAATATAATAATAATAATAATAATAATAATAATTATTATTATTATTATTATTATTATTATTATTATTATTATTATTCTGATATAGTTATATACTAAGTTATACTTTTATATACTTAATAAGCTAACTTAGGTTGTAAGTCTATCTAGTACTTGACGTTAGGCTGTAAGTCTATCCAGCACTTGACGTTAGGCTGTAAGTTTATCCAGTACTTGACGTAGAAGACGACACAAGCTCGATTAAATTCAACTCAATTTAAAGTTTAACAAACTTATATAGAATAACGTAAAATCAACTTAGCTTATTTACTCTCTATGAGTAAATAATAACATATGATACTTATTAAACTTAAAATATGTATATTATTACTTATTATAATACTTAGCTCGCCACAATGTGTGGGTTGTAACCATCTAGTTGTCTTTAAAAGACATGCCAAAAAAATTGTCATGTTCAATAATTAAGTGTGTTATATGACAAAAGGGTTTGGTGTGTTTTGGACGGTTTACTTGTTTAAAGATGCCTTTTGGTTTCGTTTTGCATGACAATCCGGTGGCTCTTATTAGTTAATTTGTGTTTAAAACCAAACAAATATAGGCCCATGATGGACTTAGAGGATTAAATGGAATATTATTGAGAAATGAAAGGAAATATAATGCCGAAAAACTTAAAGGTGAATGAAAATTCAATCCGGAAGAGTAAGGGTCATAAATCATATTGATTTGATTTCAATACGTATTGTGAGAAAGCTAATAAATCTCAAGGATTTATAACCTAATGGTATATGATATATATATATATATATATATATATATATATATATATATATATATATATATATATATATATATATATATATATGGGAGGGATCCTAAGAAAACCAATAACTTTTAAAAAAACCAAGAAAAACTCCATTCAACCAATCATATAATTAATAAATAAGTTATTTATATTTTAATTTAAAAGGTATTAATGTAAAATCTCCACCTCCTTATTTTTGTTAATCAGTTTAATTCCTTAATTTACTCATCATTTTGTTTTAATTATTGTGTCATCTTATTTTGAATTACAGTTCTTATAAAAACAAAAGAACAAATTAAAAAGATTCATGGTTGCATATGAATTTCAATTGCACCCTGATTTAGACAATCTCCATCAGAAAAACCAATCCTTAGGTTTTTCCTATTTTTGAAGATGATGAATAAAGATGAAGATGAAGATGATACACCAAGATGAAGATGAAGCTGATGAACCGAGATGAAGATAATGATTTAAGATGAAGATGATTACAAATATGAGATGAAGATCTGATTCATGATGAAGATGAGTATAAACTCGATGAACAATATGAAGACGATGATGAATGCGAATATGAGATGAAGATATGTATCATGATGAAGATGATTACAAACTCGATGAATAAAAAGAAGAAGATAAAGATATGTGTTTTTTGTTATATTACATTTTAGTTTTTTGTTCGTCCTCATCTTCACGAGTTACATATACGTAAGTAAGTTAACATATGGTTGCATATCGTAACTGTAATTTTTTTATAGATTCTAGGGTATATGTAACTTATCAAGTTACACATAACCCTAATACTTACAAATCAAGTTACATATACGTAACCACGTCTATGTATGAGGATCTGATCATGCAAGGGTGTTTACATATACGTAAGTTTAGTCAACATGTCTTGTTTATTTGTTTTCTGATTGCTTACATATACGTAACTTTCACCATTTTAATGTAATAGTGTGCATATTGTTTTTTCTTTGTTTGCTAATTGCTAATTTGGTTATGTTTACATATACGTAAGCAGGTTACATATGATGCATCAATTCGCCGTTGGTTATTTAAGAAATAGAGATGAAGACAATTTTTGATTAATATGAAGATGATTGTTACGTATATGTAATCAAATTACATATATGGAACCATGTCTACGTATGTGCAATTTTTTAAGTTTAAATATTGTTCTATACTAGTTGTGTGTTATAGTTATAGTTTTTATACTATTTTAGATGATTATCGATTCTTATAGCATTCATTTGAAATTTCTGATTTGTATATTATTTTAGTGAGTGGTATATATACATAAGTTTCATCATTTTAATATAATAGTAATTGTCATGTTTTTGTTTGTTTTATGCTTGTTTACATATAAGTAAGCATGTTGTAGGAAACAAATATATTTTAAACATATATGTGAACATGTTTACGTATATGTAAGCATGTATGTATATAATATAGATTTACAGAAAAAAAAAACTTTTGTTCTTCTGAAATATTTTAGAATGATATTTCAATAAATTAATTTAATTTTAAATTAAACTAATATTGTGTTTGATTTTAAAGAGAGAGAGGGAGAGATTTAAGGAATTTTAGTTATTTTCAGAAATATAAAAATTATAATCTACCTAAAACACCCTTTAATCATTTAATTAAAGTAACTATCTATTAAATATTTACAAATTTGCCATTGATTAATATCAACCATTGATCAATTTTGATCAACGGTTTAAAAGTGGTTTTCTTGGTTTTCTTATAAATGAAGGTTTTCTTAGGAACCCTCCCCCCTATATATATATATATATATATATATATATATATATATATATATATTATATATATATATATATATATATATAGGGAAATGATCAAATGTTAACTCTTGTTTATTGCGATAACCCATTAACCAACTAGTGGTCCACAGCAAGCCACGTCACCATTGTAACTTAGAGTTACAGCGGTAAAATTAGTGGTCCAAAACAAACGTTAAATTTTTTTTAAAAAAATATAGCAAGACTATACTCAAATTAAAGATAATAAACGATCTATTTAAGGGTGTAATTGTTTAAAAAAATAACGTCATATAAAAAAATTAAAAACGTTATAAATAAATGGTGGAGTTTTTTAAAATAGAGGGAAAATCGTTACATCAGTGGTGTAACGCGATGTAAATGTTAGTTACAGTGATGTAAGTGTTCGCTACATTAGGGTTAACGGGTTATCGCAATAAACAAGGGTTAACAAAGGAACCTTACTATATATATATATATATATATATATATACATATATATATATATGTGTGATAGTGATATTTCTTTTCATAAGATTGAGAATTTGAGTATTTTGGTGAACAATAACGCACATTTTAAGAATTTTATTAAAAGGTTGTGTGGCCGGAAAAAGCAAATAAGTAATTAGTTCTCTATGAACGTGTTCTTACTAGGGACAACAAGCAAGGGCGGAGGATAGTTGGGGTCGGGAGGCTCCGCCGCCCCTGCTCTTTTTTTCGTTGATAGTGTTAAATTTTAGTCCAATAGTGTAAATTTTTGGCCCGATAGTATAAATTTTGAAATAAATATCAAATTCGTTCCCCTAAAAAAATTAATTTTGCCCTCGTCCCCTTCACAGGAGTGTTCAATCTTCACCACTGATAACAAGGCCTATTAATTTATAACTCCATGGAATATATTAGGTTCTGATGCTCTTAATACATAATTTAGTATTATTATTTAAAGAGTATTATTATTTAAAGAAATGTGCTTTCAGTAACATTATTTAAAGCAAATTATTTTACATTCTAGTAAGTCCAAACGATATGTCATTGCTAAGTTGTATAATTGTCTTTTTGTGTATTTTTTAAATCCCCTTATTGATTTAGTAATTTGCATTCCCACTTTGAGTAAATAGATCGATATTTTCCATGCCCTATATAAACAGAAATATGGTTCAAGAAAGTTCACAACTTCAAGAAAGTTCACAACTTCAATCAAAATGGTTCTTCTATTCTTTGTGTTTCTTATTGTTTCTTCGGCCCATGGCCACAAAAGAAACAAGAAACACTACAAGCCATGCAAAAACCTTGTCTTGTTTTTCCATGATGTTCTCTACAATGGCCAAAATGCAGCCAATGCAACCTCGGCCATTGTGGGTGCACCGCAGTGGGGAAACCGAACCATTTTGACTAACCAGTTCCATTTTGGGAATGTGGTGGTTTTTGATGACCCCATTACCTTAGACAACAACTTCCACTCCCCACCAATTGGTCGAGCACAAGGCCAGTACATGTATGATACCAAGAACACGTTCACTGCATGGCTGGCGTTTTCATTTGTCCTTAACAGTACTTATTATCAAGGAAGCATCAATTTTATCGGGGCTGATCCAATTATGATCAAGACAAGAGATATATCAGTCGTTGGTGGGACTGGAGACTTTTTATGCATAGAGGGGTCGCGACTATTATGACCGATGCATTTGAAGGAGAAGTGTATTTCAGGCTTCGTGTTGATATTAAGTTTTATGAATGTTGGTAATCGCGTTGCATAAACGTGATTTACTTCAAATCATTTCCTTTGTACTGTGGTTGAAATATATAAATCTTGAGTACTATTGTGAATATCAGACTTTTTAAACATGAAAAATCAACTATAACCACTCTATCTTTTCTTGGTAACATGTTATCTTAGTAAAATAAGTGGATAAAACTTTATACACATATAGTGTAGTTGATTCAAAAATTTGTATCCTCCGCTCGTATATGTACCAATTAGATAAAACCAAAAAACGGCTAGAAAGAGATCCAACTTAAATGTGCATCGTAATCCCAATAAAGAAACATATAAAAATACATATAAAAGAAACACACACACACACATATATACTATCACTGATCTTCAACGTTGTTTGGGTTCTCGACACATAACACAGTGAAAACAAGCACACCACCAGGGGCTACCACTGCGGCCGCCTACTGGGCTTCGATTTTTGGTTGGAAAACAAGTAGAAACTATTGTGGAAAAGTCTACGGCACCCTCTGTCGCTGGAGATAGCCAGATGTAACCATGGGTCGAGAAAGAATGACTTACCCGTGAAAACGAGGATCTAGGGCTGAAATGAAGAACTGAAAATGAGAGTGAGGATCTGACAGTGGAAACGAAGATCATGTGGCATGCAATGAAAGATCAAAATATTTCTTACCCAAACAAGAACCAAATCAAAATAAAATTTTAATTATACTATATGTTAATAACAAAAGAAATGAACAGTATGAACAGTGTTAGGGGTAGTTTTGGAATTTGCACTTTGCACCCTCTCTTACCGGTCTTTATAGAGAAACAAGGTGGAAGGTTTC
Organism: Flaveria linearis; assembly: GCA_024085815.1. NCBI lineage: Eukaryota > Viridiplantae > Streptophyta > Magnoliopsida > Asterales > Asteraceae > Flaveria > Flaveria linearis. Next base: position 59,835,068 of record CM044012.1, read on the forward strand.
TTCATTCACCCATTCGGTTCATTCTAGAGAGAGAGAAAGCAACTCTCTCGTCAGCCACCTAATCCGCCTCGCCATCGGTGATGGCGCATCGATCGCCACCGTACATACATGGTGGTGGTTAGGGTTTGTCTCAGGAAGGGCAACTGCTATCGTTCTGTCCGTTGCACCGCCACGGCCGTAGATGTAACTGTTGGTATACCGTCTTGCGGTTGTCGGTGATGTCGACGCCGTCGCCACTGTGCTTGTATGGTAGTGGTTTGGGTTTGATCGCCTAGATCGATTGTGGTCGGTTGCGTGACAACGGATAGAATTGAACCGGTGTTCCGGTTGCTGTTCTTCGCGGCTTAGGTCATCGTGGCGGCGACAGATTAATGGTTGCATCTCCTTGTCACCAATTATCACGGGTGTCTCCGCAGTGGACTCTGTTGCCGCTCTGCCTCCCCTTTATGGTTGAGGTGGAGCAGGCAGCAGTTCTCGACTATGGTCATCCTTAATGGTTGTGGTATAACAACCTCTGTTGCTCCTTCTACTTTTCTCCACGAGACCCTTTTAGGGTTTGGGATTGGTGGTGAAAAAATTCTTTGATTATGATGAGGTGGCCTCACCTCTGAACCTGTTATGCATGCTGTGGTTGGCTTATGTTGGTTTGTTCGATGATGATGAGGAATGCCTCACCTGAGAACCGATTAGATGTGGTTAATTTGTTAGTCGAGGCTCTTTTATAAATTTCAGATTTAAAAAATACCCATATAGTCTATTTGTGCTGCTAATTCTGTTAATTTGGGTTGTCGTTTGAGTGTTTCAAGTATTGTTTTTTTCAATGATGATGAAGAGGCCCTTATCTAAGAACCCATTAGTTTTCCTTTGATTTTTGTTGGTGGTGTGTTAGTTTGAGTGTGTTCTAACTGTTACGATGACGGTGTAATTGAGTTTCTTTGGAGCCTTAAACACACTTAATGTCAATGTAATATGGTTTATTCCCAAGCCTTAAACGTTGAACGGATACATTTGCATTTGACGGAATTTATTCCCGCCGCGAAGCGCGGGGAGAATAAACCTAGTTCAATTTAATGTTTTAGTTTTCTTACGTCACATGATGTGCACACGATGTCTAGTTAGCAGGTAAATAAACGGTGTTAACGAAAATTGATGAAAATTACAAGTTTTTTAAATGTCAGGGACGTATAGGAGAAAAAATTGTTTTGAATGAAAATGACAAAATGCCACCAAACCTCTATGACGACAATGACAATTTACTCTTTATTTTATTATTCCTTTATTTAAATAATAAGTCTTATCTTTTAGTTAGTGTAGTTCTTAGTATAGTCTTAGTATAATTCTATTTGTAAGGGTGGCAATATAACCCCATATTAGGTTAAGTTTCTACTAAGTTTCTTGCAAGTCAAATTCAAGTTTATAAAAAGAATTTTCTAGGAAAATTCTTTTTGTGTTCATTTGAGATCAGTTCTTAAAACCAGATCCACTAAGTTTAACAAGTGGTATCACTAAGTTTAACAAGTGGTATCAGAGCTGATACATGCGATCAAGAAAAAGCCTCGACGCCACTACATTCCATGGGAGAAGACGTGCAGATCCATAACTAGACTCGTGACTAGTGATGATCGTAACGATCTGTTCACAAGATAATCAAGGAAGAGAATACGACGACCAGTCATTCATTGCCGGAATCAAACGAGTTACCCAACTAACTTTTGCGTTTGGTCGATTTGTGTCATGTCCTACCTTCATGTCCTAGTTTTATGGCAAGTGACTAGTGGAATGAAAACCCAACAACCAAGAAACGATACATGGGAGCTATCGGGAAGGGTAGGTTGATATCGGTTTGTCAAGCCTAATCAAAAACAATTTATAAGGTTCCAAACTCACCTAAGATAGCTAGGATAAGTCGGGTCGGTCCACAGGGAATATGTGGAAAGTTTTGTAGTTTAAATCTAAAAGTTTGTAGCTTGATTACAAAAACTTAATAAAAATGACTAATCGAGAAAAGTGACGAACTTTATGATTAATTGAGTTGTAAACAATAATGTGAAAAGGTAATCTTCTCCGGATTCAGGTTTACACTTAGATTTGCTTTGAGTGTTTATAAAAGTCATATAAGCTTAACGGGTCAATTTGGGTAAAAACAATAGATTGAATAAGACTGTTGTTAAAGAACTACTCGAATCATATCCTATGTTTGTGATACTCAATCCCATCCAACATCAACGTTTCCAGATGAAAAGAAATCTAAAACAATCAAAGTGGAACAAGTGAATTGAAAGCACACACATATTTTAGAGTTTTCAACCAACAAATAATGTACTCGGCTTAAACTACCGAGTTCAAACATTAACTCAACCACAAATCATCAAGAACAAATCATAGTAGTAAACCTTACTACCCAAAGAAGATTACTAGGAGATTAGCTAGACATGGTAATGAAGAACATCAAATCAAAATCAAAATTAAACATCTTATCTAACGTTAAAGAATCAAACCGAATGATTAAAACACTTGAAAAGCCTTGAAATCGCCTCTCGGGAGCCTCTTGGAAGCCTTGGGGACGAAAGGGAGCGACTATGGAAGTGTAGAATGGAGATCCCCTCAAAACCTAATTTTTTCGGCTTTTAAACGAGTTCAGCACGCGTGGCCACCATAAGTCGTTTTTCCACCGTAAGTTACGGTGGAAGCCTTCTGCTGCACTTTTCCATCAGCCACCGTAAGTCATTTTTCCACCGTAAGTTACTGTGGACTGATTTTCCAATTCTTGTTTTCTTCATATCTTTTTCGTTTGGACTCCGTTTTCGTTCCCGTTTGCGGCTACGTTCTCGTAATTGAATTCTCTATCATCTCATCTATCATGATCTTTGATTATCATCCATGTGCATTCTTCAAAACTCCTCAAATGATTGCGTTTAACCTACAAAACATCAAATCCTCGTAGTTAACTTGTTCAATACAATCTTTTACACTTGACCATACTAAATGCATTAAATTTAACCACTTAATCATGATAAACCTCATTCCAAACCCCTAGCATCACATCCCCACACTTGTTTCTCGCTTGCCCTCAAACGAGGTTGCTTTTAAGAATCAAGAATTCAAGTCAAACAAAAATTAGGTGAGCACATAGACACACACATACCAAACTCGATTAAGGTTCAAGGGCATACCTAATTCCCTAAGTTAGCAACTATGACCCGTTAACGGCCACAAACCTCTAACCCGCTGGACTGCCTAACTAAGATTCTCAAACTCTAGGTGGTTCCCTTGCACATATCATACCCCTCACAATAAAACTCTCCACTCAGTGTAAATTCTGGCCCGACCAAAGATGTGTCGGTATTTATGAAGCACTCAAACAATGATGAAAACTAGTGAGCATAGGCTTGTAAAACAATCAAATCTCCACTCACTAACACGAGATTGCACACCAATCATGAGGGCTTTTCAAAGGTTGTAATGTTAGGCTTAGGTTTGGGTAAGGATAATTTAGGGTATAAGTGACTAAAGTGATGAAAAACTTGAGTTAATTACTTTATTCAATGACTTCAAATCCTTTAACTACACTTTATTCCAAAGCACAAAATTTTTTTTTCTTGTCATGTCTAATACTTCCGTTTTTCAACTTCACTATTTGACATAATTTTCTTTTCTTTCCATTTTTTTTCTCTTTTTTTTCATATTTTTATAACTTAACAAACACAAAGGGATTTACTAAGCTTAACTATCCCCAACTACTCTTTGAATCATTATATCAAATCAAACTTAATACTACTACCATTAATTAACTCAAGTTCCATCACATGGGTAAATAAGTGAATAGGCTATACAAAAGGCTAGTGGGTTAAGAAGTTTAGGGAAACAAATGAATGGGAGAAGGCTCAAAATTGGCTACTATGGTTAAATGTTAAATAGGTGGGTCCTATGGGGATATCCTAAGGTTAATCCTAATGCCTCAATCATTTTAATGGGAATCCCGGTTTCAAGCTTCAATATGCACGCACTCCACAAGTTCTACCATTAGACTGCATCATTGCATACTCAAACAAGCAAATATATCTAATAATATCAAATAATAGGCTTCTCACATATGGAAACGGTGGAATTAGGCTACCGACATGACATGTGCAAGTTTACTACACCCAAGGTTTGCCACCCCTAGCTAGGCATTCCCTTTCCAACTTCCATTAACCGACCGGGTTGAAACCTTTGGGGAATTAACCCTGACCAAGAACCTTAACCAATGATTAATATTTTTAGAGAAAAATGTTAAAAATTTTCAAATTTTTAAATTTTGTCCAAATTTCCATTTCTCCAAAATATGTATCTACCTATGAATCCCCCATCCCCATACTTGGGATACATTGTCCCCAATGTATGGGTTTTTCAAGAAAATTCAACCTTTCAATCTCCTTTAGACTTTCCCATCTACGTTATCAAGGCTCTTTGACTCGACTCACAATGCAAGACAAACATGAACATAAACAAGCTACTTATTTCCTAAGACATAACATAAAGAGTTCAGACATCAAACACCACCCACCCCCCATATTGTTCTATTGTCCTTGCCACCAACCCGCATCACATAATTAAATGGTTTAACATAGAGCAAGTGGACCTGATCGATCGGAACAATCACGATCAGCGATTGCCCCCGTAATACCGGTTCTGCCTCTGTCCAAAAGATCCGTGAGTTCCTCAAACCATTGCCCAAATGAGAATGCATCTGCAGACGCTCCACCACCACTACTGCTACCCTCACCCCGTTGTTGTTGCTGCATTTCTATCATCTGTTGTTGAAATTGGATCGGGTCAATCCACTTCGAATGATGCCACTCGGGTCTTGGCAGCTGCTCACCTCCTTCATATGGTGGGAGTGTGGAGTAATCAACTCGCGGCGGTGCGGAAATGAATGGTTGTCCATTGTGATAAGCCTCATGATGGCCCAGCTGTTGTTAGGATTCCCAGATATTGTTAACTTGAACCTCCTGATGCACTAGATTAATCCTGTTCTACCGATTTTGATTTTCTATCACCGCCCTTACATCATCATCCGCCTGCAACCTGACATGTTGTTGCAAATCCCAGCTGTTTTGGTTGTAATTTGGCCATGTGTCAAAACCATCAGGTCGACATTGTTGTACCCGCAACCACATCCCGTCTGGCATAGGATAAGGTGGTCTGTTATCAGCATCCAACACAGTGTTATTCAAATCCTCATGCCTACCCGTATCCTCTTCACTAACATCCTCCGGCTCACTATCTTCCCCTGATTCACACGGTCTTGCATCCAACCTCTTCACTTTCCATACATCACCCACTCTATGTTTCCACTGAGCATACCTATCATTTATGCTCCAAAACCATCCCATTCTCTCCATCAAGGTTAGGTTAAACGACTCCATATCTTTAACAATATACTCATGTGGGAGCGAGTATTCAGAATGAGTCATTACCTTGAACTGTTCATCAACGCTTGAATTAACCGACAGTGAGGAACAATCTGTTTTCCTTTCGTTTCTCGTGCTAGCCAAATGTTCATCATTGCAAGGTAGCAAAATGAAACCTTAGTTCTTCCAGTCATTAATGAGTACAGAATGGGTATGTCACAGAATCGCACGGAATCTTTATCACCCCTCCGGGGCATCACATTTTGCATAAGAATAGATTGCAACAGCCTCGGCTCTTTTTAAGATGAATTCTTTTGAAAGTGCTCCCCATTCCAGGCTTAAATAGTGTATCCCTCATGTCGTCCCAAAGTGGCCCCTTATCGGGCTTGTTCCAGATTATATCCTCGGATGGAAACTTATATTCTGTCAAAGGTAGAGAGTCGAATGATGCTATCTTTTAATGTGGCCATGGACATGGTCACCTTAATTCTCTTACATTCCCCTACCAATTCATCGTTCTCTTGTTAGAAGCCCTTCCAATTTAAGAGAGCTCATCCATTCGTCAATGTATGGTGCGAACAGTTTGTCTTCTTCTCCATCATAACACTTTAACACCGCTCCCCATCCTAACCTTTCAAACCGCTCATGTATTCCATGGTGAGCAAACAACTCTTTTGGCACTTCTCTTTCAACCAAATAAGCATCCCTTCTATCACGTATTCTTTTCATTTTCTCATACCATATCTATGCTTGGAATCTTGATGGCATTTTGCTTAACGGACCTCCTCTCCAAGTTGGAACATCCTCCATTACTTCGTCCTCCCGTCTTTGGGGCATTGCCTCCTCTCGGATTGGTGCCGGGATAATCGACATCTTTGCCCTCTTAGATGGGCCAGCTGGCTCCTTCCTTTTTCTTCCCATCTGCACACACAAACAACAAACACTGTTATTGATTCTTACAAACTCTTAGTGGTGATTATCAGTGTAATCCTTGAATTCAACATAGCATGCTACCTAAGTATTTCATTATGATAACTTCTCAACAACAAGAACCCATGTCATTCATAACTACCAACTCATGAACCATTTCATATGTAATCACCACTACTAAGTAACCCCTACTTTGTAATCAACAACATGCTAAGACAAACATCGAATCATTCAGCATCATCTCACAACCCTCAAACTAATGACGCATATATTCATAAGGAACATATTCAAAACAAAACTTCACCCTTTTATATCAATGTGGTGATGAAAACATACCTTGAATCTTAAAGAGGTAGGATTGCACTTTACTAGGATGAAACTTAACCCGGAAGTGAAAATTGCTCACAACCCCACTTAGGGCTCGCAGCCCACTTCCCGATCTACGCCAAACGAGTTGAAATATGAAGAAACTAACCTTGAATTCTTGTTGCTCTCGAAAAGTTACGCAATATAGACCAAGGAAACACGTGATTTGGTTGAGAATTGTGAAAGTTGGGGTTTGGGTTTGGGAGAGTGTTCTTGAGAGTGAATGTGAAGAAGATGAGAAAAAGGGATGAAAAGGGGAGTGAAATCTGCTAAAAAGAGGTGTTTGTCCTTTTTCAAATTTTTTTTTACGCAGGCTGCCGTAAGTCCCCTGCCCACCGTAACATACGGTGGGCCTATTCTGTTTTCTCAGCATCGTTCGGCCTTCACCGTAAGACCATCACCGTAAAGCCACCGCCACCGTAACTTACGGTGGGCTCTTTCTGCTCGATTTGGAGGGGAGTGGCCGTAAGTTACGGCCATGGTGTGCCTTACGACGGCCGTGGTCATTATTATTATTTATTATTTTTTTTTTGTTTTTTTTTAATTACCAAAACTTAAAATTTTAATTACCAAAATTTAAAATACGAATAAGCAACTATCGTTAACCATAAATTTATCGTTAAACCACTGAATGAATCCGCTTTGAACCGTCACCCCCAACTTTTGAACCGAGTTGTCCTCGACTCACACTTTAAACATGAACGTACCTGATCGAGTGGTGCTATAGGATCTACAAAGTGGTTAAACAAAACAAAACAAAACAAAACACATGAAACGATGAAAAAAAACGTAACGAAAATAAATAAATAAATAAAAACTCACAAACACGGGTTGCCTCCCGGAAGCGCTACGGTGAAGAGTCTATAGCTCGACTTTCCTTCTACGTAACCTCAGATCGGATCAGAAATCCGGATGCTAACCGATAGAAGCTCTTCGGTTTGCTTAGCAGGTCCATTCAGATCATTTGGTCGCAAGTATGGTTTTAAGCGATAACCATTGACCACTTGTCGGATGTGGTCGTCAAAATCTTCGATCTCGATGTCTCCCGAGTTCCCTATTCGTGTAATTTTGTATAGTCCTGTCCACTTACTTTTAAGTTTACCTGGGAACAGCTTCAGGCGAGAATTGTATAACCACACCAAGCTCCCGACCTCAAAATTCTCCAGTCTTAGTTTCGCATCGTGTACGCGTTTCATTTTGTCTTTGTAAATCGTGGCATTCTCGTAAGCTTCTTCCCGTAGCTCTTCCAGCTCCGTCAAGCTTAACTTCCGCTGTTTGCCTGCAGAGTCATAATCAAAATTAGCCTCTTTAATGGCCCATAACGCACGATGAGCTAATTCTAAGGGCAAGTGGCAACCCTTCCCGTAAACCAACCGGTAAGGGGTGGTGCCAATCGGTGTTTTGTAAGCAGTACGATATGCCCACAAGGCGTCATTCAATTTGTTAGACCAATCCTTGCGGTCAGGTCGTACTGTCTTTTGTAAAATCTCCTTGATTTGTCGATTTGACACCTCCACCTGGCCACTTGTTTGTGGATGATAAGGTGTGGCAATCCTATGATCAACACCATATCGCTTAAGCAATTTACCAAAATTAAAATTTTTGAAATGTGATCCCACATCACTTATGATCACACGGGGCACCCCAAGTCGACAGAAAATGTTGGTTTGAACAAATTTGCACACGGCACTATGGTCATTGGTTTTTGTGGCAATGGCTTCGACCCACTTTGACACATAATCAACCGCTAATAAGATGTATAAATTGCCAAATGAGTTGGGGAAGGGCCCCATGAAATCAATCCCCCAGACATCAAAGATGTCGATTACTAGGATTGGTTGCATGGGCATCTCATTTCGTTTGGTGATACTACCCATCTTTTGGCAATTTGTACATGTTTTTGCAAACTCAAAAGCATCCTTAAAAATAGTAGGCCAAAATAGCCCGCATTGTAACACTCGATGCCCTATTTTCTGGCCACTAAAATGACCGCCACATGCAGACGCATGCGCCAAAGACAATACATCCGGTATCTCTGAATCCGGAACACATCGTCTGATCAGTTGGTCAGCCCCTATCTTGAACAAATCTGGATCTTCCCAAAAGTATTGTTTGGCACGTGACACAAAATGTTTCTTCTTCGACTTTGACCAATGTTCAGGAATTGCACCTGCAACACAATAATTGACAAAGTCAGCATACCATGGATCATTAGATGTAGAAACAGACAATAATTGCTCATCAGGGAAGGTTTCATTGATTTCTAGCTCATGCTCATCCAAGTTATGGATGATTCTCGACAGATGGTCAGCTACGACATTTTCCTTTCCCTTCTTATCTCTTATCTCTAAGTTAAACTCTTGCAATAACAGTATCCACCTAATCAATCGAGGCTTGGCATCCTTTTTATCCATCAAATACCTGACAGCAGAATGATCAGAATAGACAATAATCTTACTACCCCAAATATACGACCGAAACTTATCTAAGGCATAGACAACCGCAAGTAACTCTTTTTCAGTAGTTGTGTAATTTAATTGAGCATCAGAAAGCGTTTTACTTGCATAGTAAATAGTGACCGGCTTCTTATCTACTCTTTGACCCAGCACAGCCCCAACTGCGAAATCACTGGCGTCACACATGATTTCAAAAGGAAGTGACCAATCCGGTGATTGCAAAATTGGGGCTTCCACCAACTTTTCTTTTAAAATATTAAATGCTTATAAACACTCATCATCAAAGTTAAACGGGACATCTTTTAGAAGCAAGTTACACAAGGGTTTTGTTATCATACTGAAATTTTTAATAAAACGTCTGTAAAAGCCTGCATGTCCTAAAAATGATCTAATGCCTTTAATATTTGTTGGTGGTGGCAAAGTGGATATGACTTGCACTTTTGCCTTATCAACCTCTATCCCCCTGCTTGAGATAACGTGTCCTAACACGATACCTTCTTGAACCATAAAGTGGCTCTTTTCCCAACTAAGGACCAAGTTCGAGTCAACACATCTTTTTAACATTTTTTGTAATTGATTTAAACATGATTCGAAAGATGTTGAAAATATTGAAAAGTCATCCATGAAGATCTCCATAGAATCCCCCACCATATCTGAAAAGATACTCATCATGCATCTTTGAAAGGTGGCGGGAGCATTGCACAAGCCAAATGGCATTCGCCTAAATGCGAAAGTACCATACGGACAAGTGAAAGTGGTCTTATGTTGATCATCTGGATAGATTGCGATTTGGTTATACCCTGAATATCCATCTAGAAAACAATAATATTTCCGACCCGTTTATTTTTCTACAATTTGGTCAATAAAAGGTAATGGGAAATGGTCCTTAGAAGTTGCAGCATTTAACTTTCTGTAATCGATGCAAATCCGCCACCCGTTTACCGGCCGGGTGGCTACCTCCGTACCATCCGCACCTTGAACAATCTGGATGCCAGCTTTCTTTGATACTGTTTGCGTTGGGCTGACCCATTCACTGTCAGAGATAGGAAAGATAATACCTGCATCCAACCATTTCAGCACCTCTTTCTTCACTACCTCCCTTATGTTTGGGTTCAATCGCCTCTGAGCATCTCGAGATGGTTTTGCTCCTTCTTCGGTGATGATTTTATGCATGACAATAGATGGGCTGATTCCTTTTAAGTCTGCGATTGTCCATCCTATCGCAGCCCGATGCTTTACTAATACCTCCATCAAAGCCTTCTCATGTTCCTCTGATAAGTTGGAGGCAATAATCACCGGAAGGGTGTTGTTGTCTCCAACAAACGCATACTTCAAGTGCTTAGGAAGCTCTTTCAAGTCCAACTTAGGAGGCGACGTTAATGATGGTTGTAGCTTGGTGTCGATATGCTCGGGTAAGCTTTCCACTTGATGGGTCCAAGTAGGTCTACCTTCCTTGACTGCCATCACTTCCATCTCTTGCTCAACCTTCTCCAATTCACTGGTTAGTTCCACCTGATCCCTGTCACAATGAATACACGCCTCTGTGATGTTGTCCTCATTGACATGAAGACCACACCTGTCCATAGTGTCTACCAAAGAGCATTCACTATGGACCAGAGGATTAAATGTATGGGAAAAAGAATTTATTAACTGCCTTTGATCTCCAAAAGTCATATCAACTACCCCGGTTCTACAATTGATTAGTGAGTTGGAAGTGGCCAAAAATGGACGACCTAGTATAACTATTTGTTGATCATTTGACTCTCCTGACACATAATCAAGAACTAAGAAATCAACTGGGTAGTAAAAGTCTTCCACCCTAACAATAACATCAAAGATCATTCCCCTAGGCAGTCTGGGTGTTCTGTCAGCTAACACCACAGTGGTGTGAGCTTTATGTAACGGACCAAAATCGTATTGGTCATATAAACTGCCCGGGAGAATGCTCACACTAGCTCCCAGATCTAACAAAGCCCGTGATATGTGAAAATCACCCACCTGAATGGATATCACCGGCTCTCCTGGATCTGGAAGCTTGGGTGGAACCGTTGTCCTGCTAGTATGGCACTCACATTATTAGACACTTCAATTTTCTTGGGTATTTTGGCATTTCTCTTTTGAGTACACAAGTCTTTTAAAAATTTCGCACACGCTGGCACTTGTTTAATTACCTCAAGCAATGGGATATTAACTTTTACTTGTTGAAAACTTCCCACATCTCATCCTGTTGTGGTCCCCTTTTTCCCGATAAAACCTTTTTACCCGGATCGATTAATGCCCTAGGAAATGGGATGGTATTAGCCTCCACACCCTTTTCCTGAACACTAATTGACTCTTACCCCATCACCCGATCAATTTATTTGAAAAAGTTACTTTCTTGGGTGATTTAGGTGTGACAGGTTCAATCTCACAATCACTATCCTCATCCTCATTGACATCCTCCACCACTCCTTCAATGAATTGTGCTGGAGGTTCAACTTTATTATCATAAACCTTACCTGAGCGAAGAATGCTTACCTGGCTAACTGAAGGATGTCTGCTACTTGATGGTCCTGCATTAGAGGAGCTGTGAGTTGGGTTTCTTTGAGTATCACTAGGAAGTTTCCCTGGAGCTTTCTTCAAAATTGCAACTTCCTCAGCCAACTGCCCCACTTGTTTGGATAAAGCTTCAACACTCTTGTCTCTAACTTCGTTGGATTTCTTCATCTCCTTCATGAACTCCAACAATTCCTTGTTTGTTGGCTCTGCATTTCCTCCTGATTCACTCTGATCCTGGTTATGCTGATAATTCCTTTGACCACCCCTGTTGTAACTTCCTTGATTGTATTGATTACCCTGACCCATTGACCTGTTCTGATATTGCTGATGTGAAGGACCTTGAAAATTTGGATTCAACTGGTTGTCTGGGTTACCATACCTCAAATTAGGGTGATTCTTCAAACCGGGATGATAAGTATTATTATTAGTGTTGTTACTGTATGGTCGCCTATCACCCTGTACATAATTCACCTCTTCCAACCCCTCATCAAACTCTGGACAATCTCTGGCAGTGTGTCCAGCTTCACCACATCCCTGACATATAGTAAAAGAACTTGTAGCCTTTACTGTAGCCTTACCTGATGACTGACCCAACCTGGAAGTCCTTCTATCCGAATCATCAACCACATTCCTTGATTTCCTCCGAGACTGAGCTTGCCTTTTTGAATGTATACTCATCCGTTCCAATAACTCCCAATCATCATCCTCAGTATTAGTCATGAAGGTTCCTGCACTCGTTGAATTCACATCTCTTACACCTTCAGCAGATAACCCATCATAAAATGAAGAAATCAACTCCCATTGAGGAATGTCGTGATGTGGACAAGTTCCCAACAACTCCTTGAATCTGTCCAAGCTTCATGGAATGGCTCATCTTGTTTCTGACTGAATGTACGAATGGCAGTTCTAGCTTCACTTGTCTTCTGTGGTGTATAGTATTCCTCTAGGAATGCCTGCTGCATTTGCTCCCAGGTGTAAATGCTGGCAGCAGGTAGGGAATGAAACCACTTCTTCGTATTTCCTTTCAATATGAACTGAAATAGCACTAACATCACTTCTTCGGGTGTAAAACCTTGCGCCCCAATAGTCTCACAAATGGCACTAAACTCGTTCAGATGCAGATAGGGTTCTTCCTTGGACAGTCCATGAAACTCAGAAGAATGACCAGACTATTGGATCTAATCTCAAATGACTTCCCTCTAAATTGTGGCCTGACTATGGGTGATGAAGCTCCAGCTATGGTAGGGCGAAAATGGCTATCAACCCCTTGTACATTGGCTTGGTAGGGTTGAAGCCCGGGGTTCCGATTTGCCCTAGGAAATCCTTGCCTTCTACCTTGAACTTGGCCCTGATATTGCCTATATTGCCTTGGTTGTTCATTATGTCTGTATCGGCCTTGGTTGTTATTAGGTTCATTGTATTGCACATCCTCCTCATCTTCATTCCCATCACTTCGTCCATCTATGTCATCATCCCAAGTATGGATGCTTAATCTGTCAAATCTATCCTCTTCGGCCTCGATCCTATTAACCCCCCTTTGATGTCTCATATTCTGCCTTGCAGGTCCATGTTGGTAGGGGTTCTGCCTTGGTTGAGGATAAGGATTTTGTCTTTGAGGTGGTAGGTTGTGGGCAATTGGGTTTTGTGCTTGTGGCTGTAAATTTGGGTAGGGTAATGGGTCATTTGGTTGGTTTGGTGGAGGTTGATCAATTGGTGGATTTGGCGGTTGGTCATTGGGTGGATTTTGGTTAAGTGGTGGTGGTGGTGGGTTATGTTCCATCATGCACTCTTTGACTGCTCTTGATGATTGAGTTTTTGCACGGGATTGTGCTCGATTTCTTCGAGCGGTCTTTTCAACTTCAGGATCAAAAATTAACGGTGACTTGTTCCTTACGTACCGGGTATGCATGCACGGAGCTGTCACCTGCACACACAAGCACACCTAGCGTAACAAAGAAGAGAAAGTAAATAAAACAAGCTAAACAAGTAAAAACTTAAACTGGACACTTTGCGCACTAATTCCCCGGCAACGGCGCCATTTTGATGTCGGTTTGTCAAGCCTAATCAAAAACAATTTATAAGGTTCCAAACTCACCTAAGATAGCTAGGATAAGTCGGGTCGGTCCACAGGGAATATGTGGAAAGTTTTGTAGTTTAAATCTAAAAGTTTGTAGCTTGATTACAAAAACTTAATAAAAATGACTAATCGAGAAAAGTGACGAACTTTATGATTAATTGAGTTGTAAACAATAATGTGATAAGGTAATCTTCTCCGGATTCAGGTTTACCACTTAGATTTGCTTTGAGTGTTCATAAAAGTCATATAAGCTTAACGGGTCAATTTGGGTAAAAACAATAGATTGAATAAGACTGTTGTTAAAGAACTACTCGAATCATATCCTATGTTTGTGATACTCAATCCCATCCAACATCAACGTTTCCAGATGAAAAGAAATCTAAAACAATCAAAGTGGAACAAGTGAATTGAAAGCAACACACATATTTTAGAGTTTTCAACCAACAAATAATGTACTCGGCTTAAACTACCGTGTTCAAACATTAACTCAACCACAAATCATCAAGAACAAATCATAGTAGTAAACCTTACTACCCAAATAAGATTACTAGGAGATTAGCTAGACATGGTAATGAAGAACATCAAATCAAAATCAAAATTAAACATCTTATCTAACGTTAAAGAATCAAATCGAATGATTAAAACACTTGAAAAGCCTTGAAATCGCCTCTCGGGAGCCTCTTGGAAGCCTTGGGGACGAAAGGGGGCGACTATGGAAGTGTAGAATGGAAGATCCCCTCAAAACCTAATTTTTTCGGCTTTTAAACGAGTTCAGCACGCGTGGCCACCGTAAGTCGTTTTTCCACCGTAAGTTACGGTGGAAGCCTTCTGCTGCACTTTTCCATCAGCCACCGTAAGTCATTTTTCCACCGTAAGTTACTGTGGACTGATTTTTCCAATTCTTGTTTTCTTCATATCTTTTTCGTTTGGACTCCGTTTTCGTTCCCGTTTGCGGCCACGTTCTCGTAATTGAATTCTCTATCATCTCATCTATCATGATCTTTGATTATCATCCATGTGCATTCTTCAAAACTCCTCAAATGATTGCGTTTAACCTACAAAACATCAAATCCTCGTAGTTAACTTGTTCAACACAATCTCTTACACTTGACCATACTAAATGCATTAAATTTAACCCCTTAATCATGATAAACCTCATTCCAAACCCCTAGCATCACATATTAAGATGGGAAAAGCAATGTTTCCATAGAAGATGACGATTGGAGAGATGTTAGATCACTTTCAAGATGTCGAAGCTCCTAAATAAATTTAGGATATTCATGAAAGACTCATCTCAAAGAAAAATTATACATGATTATAACTACTTGAAAACGAGTTGCTATCGGTCAGACAGAAAGACATGACGATTCCCCAATACTTTCACAAGGTAAAAACACTTTATCGAGAGAAAGACCTATCAAGGATTGGAGAAGCAAGGATAACGAATCATTATCCATGGGCTAAGACATGAGTTTCCGACGTTTGTCGCTACCGTACAAGGTTTACCAACCCAACCTAACTTATCAGAATTCAAAAACTGTTAGTGCGATCGAGAAACCAAAAACAACCACAATCAAAAGAACTTCAATAGACTTCCACTATGAATTCAAGAACAAAATTACACAACACTCTAATCAAGAATTGATCTCTCTAATCTCACTGATTTCGGATGAACTAGTAATTCAACTCCAAATCACCTTATAACGACTTCTAACTAACTAAAACACAGATAAACACTATCAACCCTGCAACTATTACAAATTGACACATTACACCCCTCAACTTTAGAATACATCTAAAACACATAATTGACTTTTGAACTCAACTACTCAACAAACTCCACCTTTGAGCCAAAAGTCAAATACTTGAAACAAATCAGTTAAGTAACACGAACAATTTGCCTACATAGCTGCAACTTTGAGCCTGGAACACTTTTAGTAAGCATGTCAGCAGCATTTTCATTTGTATCCACATGCTCTACAAGAACTTCCCCTTTGAACAAAACATCTCGAACCCAATGCAGCCTAACATTAATATGTTTTGATCTTTCATGAAATACCTGATGCTTAGCAAGCTGGATAGCACCAAGATTATCACACTGAACTAGAGCTTTATTAACATGAACACCAAGCTCACCAACAAAACCTTTCAACCAAATAGCCTCCTTGATAGCTTCAGTTAAAGCCATAAACTCTGACTCAGTAGTAGACAAGGCCACCACCTTTTGCAATGAAGCTCTCCAACTTACAACACCACCAAGTACCATGAAAATATATCATGTAACAGATCTCCCTTTATCATAGTCATTAGCAAAATCTGAGTCAACAAACCCTTGAACAACTGAACTCAGATCCCTGGGATGACCAAACACAATACCAACATCTCTAGTGCCATTCAAATATCAGAGAATCCACTTCACCCCTTCCCAATGCTTCTTACCTGGATTACTTAAGTATCTGCTAACTAGACTTACAGCAAAGCCAACATCAGGTCTAGTACACAGCATCAAATACATTAAGCTACCCACAGCACTTGAGTAAGGCACATTTCTCATATAGGCCAGCTCTTCATCAGTTGTAGGAGAATCCTTATTTGACAACTTGACATGACAAGCTAAAGGAGTCACCACTGGCTTAGAATCACTCATATAGAATGAATTCAACACCTTCATTAGATAAGAAGTTTGAGACAGCTTAATCAATCCAGACACCCTGTCTCTCTGAATTTCCATTCCTAAAATATTCTTTGCCTCACCCAATTCTTTCATGTCAAACTCAGCTTTCAACATTTCCTTAGTCTTAGCAATCAATGCCTTATCCTTACAAGCAACCAACATGTCATCAACATACAGGAGCAGATACACACTACTATAACCTTCATAAGGTTTAAAGTACACACATGTATCAAACTCACTCCTAACAAACCCTTGAGATACAATATAATTGTCAAATCTCAAGTACCATTGTCTTGGAGACTGCTTTAAACCATAGAGAGACCGCTTTAACAAACAAACCCTCTCATGCTGACCTTGAACCTCAAACTCCTGAGGCTGCTTCATGTAAATTTTCTCATCTAAGTTACCATGTAAGAAAGCTGTTTTCACATCCAGCTGCTCTAATTCAAGATCATAAGCAGCTGTTAGTGAAAATCACCCTTATTGAAGTATGCTTGACAACAGGAGAGAACACCTCATTATAGTCAATGCCAGCCTTTTGTGTAAATCCCTTTGCAACCAGTCTTGCTTTGTACCTATGTTCCTGCCCTGGCAACCCTTCTTTGATTTTGAATAACCATTTACAATCAACCAACTTCACACCATCTAGTTTGTCAACCAACTCCCAGGTCTGGTTACTATACAATGAGTCCATCTCATCTTTCATTGCAGCAATCCACTTCTCACTTTCAGCAGCATTAATGGCTTCATTGAAAGTCATTGGTTCAAATGAACTTTCCATTTCTGCAGCATTAAACACAAATGCTGAGATGTCTTCTCTATATCTCATAGGTGGTACAACTTGTCTTCTTGATCTATGAGTTGCTATGCTTCTACTAGAGCTATCTTCCGAAGCTTGTGTACTATCTTCCGAAGCATGTGATCTACCTTTCGAAGCTTGTGATCTACCTTCCGAAGCTTGTGATCTACCTTCTGAAGCTTGTGATCTACCTTCTGAAGCATGACCACTTCTAATACCTTCTTTACTCATAAAATCACCCCCAGAGCCCTCCACCTCAATTTGAACACTATCTCTGACTGAGCTATTATCATCACCATTACTAGTGCCAGCCAAAACATCCTTGTAAAGGACTTCTTCTTGAAACACTACATTTCTGCTCACTATTACCTTCGGACTACCACTTCCCATTCTCCATAATCTATACCCTTTTACTCCATCAGGGTATCCAATCATGATAGATTTTTGAGCCCTTGGTTCAAGCTTACCCTGACTTACATGTGAATAAGCTAAACACCCAAAGACCCTAAGATTATCATAATCTACTGGTCTACCAGACCACTTTTCCATGGGCACCTTCATGTCTATTGCTGATGAAGGTTATCTATTCACCAAGTAAACTGTTGTCTTAACAGCCTCAGCCCAAAAACTCTTTGGCAGCCCTGAGCCGATCAACATACATCTGACTTTGTCTAGCAGAGTTCTATTCATTCTCTCTGCTAGACCATTCTGTTGTGGTGTACCAGGTATGGTTAAGTGTCTAGCAATGCCATTACACTTACAATAATGATTAAACTCACCACTACAGAATTCCAGTCCATTATCAGTTCTTAACTTCTTAACCTTTCTTCCAGTTTGAGTTTCCACCAGTGCTTTCCACTCTTTGAAACTCTCAAATGCTTCATACTTATGCTTGAGTATGTACACCCACACTCTTCGAGAGTAATCATCAATTATTGATAGGAAGTAAGAGGCACCTCCTAGTGACACATGTTTGGCAGGTCCCCATAAGTCTGAATGAACATAATCTAGTACACCTTGTGACCTGTGTACTTCCTTAGCAAACTTGACCCTTTTTAACTTTCCCAGTATGCAGTTTTCACAGTTCATTAGATCACACTTACCAAGCCCTTGAATCAACTCTTGTTTCTTGAGTTCTAGCATACCTCGACTGCTCATATGCCCCAGTCTGATGTGCCACTGCATGTCTAGGTCCATCCTTTGTCTTGCAGCTACATTAACACTGTCTTCTTCAACATACCCATCCAGTTTATAGGAGTTGTTATTACTTCTTGAGCCTGATAGTATCACCATTAAACCTTTCACTACCTTGGCTTTTCCATTCTTTAAATTAACTTGATGGCCATCTCTTTCAAACACTCTTAAAGAGATTAAATTCCTTTTCAACTCAGGAATGTACCTCACTTCATCAAGGTATAACACAGTTTCATTATGCAACTTCAAAGAAACTGTGCCAATGCCTTCTATGTGACACGGTCTGTTGCCCCTAATTGGACTACCCCTTGTCTTTCTAGGTTAAGTGTACTAAAGAAATACTTGTTGGGTGTCATATTATATGAGCAGCCAGAGTCTAGAATCCATTCATGACCATTGTTATGATCATGAGATACTATTAAGACATCTGAGCTCTCATAACCATCCACTGACCCCTCAGGAGAACTATGAGGCTGACCCTTTGTCTTTGAGTATTCACTCTTTCTTTTCTTCCATTCAGGGCATTCCCTTTTGAGATGCTTATCTGAATTGCAAACGAAACATCTTCTTTTGCCTCTGGACTTTGATCGAGATCCACTATTTCTTGACTTGAATCTTTGTTCTGGTCTTCCTCTCACTGATAAGCCATCACCAGTCTCTTCCTTTTGTTCTCCCTTTTTCTGTAATTCTTTTGAGTTCATAGTCACTGTCACTTCATCCATTGACAAGCTCTCCCTTCCAAACATCAAGGTGTCTACGAAATGTTCGTATGACTGAGGTAGTGATGATAAGAAGATTATTGCCCTATCTTCATTACCAATCTCCACCTCAATGTTTTCAAGATCAAGTAAGATCTTGTTGAACTCGTCTATATGATCTTCTAGTGTCTTACCTGACGACATACGAAATGTGTACAGGCGTTTCTTGAGATACAGTCGGTTTGCTAGTGACTTAGTCATGTACAGGCTCTTGAGTTTGCTCCAAACTCCAGTAGCTGTAGTCTCTTTTGAAACCTCACGCAATACCCTGTCCCCAAGACTCAAGATTATCGCACTGTGTGCCTTTTCTTGTGCATCTTTCCGCTTGTCCTGCAATTCCTTCTTCTCCTTATCCGAGATACCTTCCGACAGCGGCGCAAGCGAATCAGCAACCCCTTAGTGGACCAACAACGCCCTCATCTTTACTCTCCATAGACTAAAATCATTCTTACCGTCAAATTTCTCAATATCGAACTTCGCATCGGTCACCATTCTTCAATTGCGGTTCAATCTACAGCTCTCCTTCTTCCGAGCCACGATTAGGGCTCTGATACCAATTGTTAGTGCGATCGAGAAACCAAAAACAACCACAATCAAAAGAACTTCAATAGACTCCCACTATGAATTCAAGAACAAAATTACACAACACTCTAATCAAGAATTGATCTCTCTAATCTCACTGATTTCGGATGAACTAGTAATTCAACTCCAAATCACCTTATAACGACTTCTAACTAACTAACACACAGATACACACTATCAACCCTGCAACTATTACAAATTGACACATTGCACCCCTCAACTTTAGAATACATCTAAAACACATAATTGACTTTTGAACTCAACTACTCAACAAAAACCTATTATCAAAGCAAGAGTCTTTGGTAAAACAGATGGCTAACCTGTTAACATCGGTGGTACCTAAATAAGAAAGCGAAGTCTTGTTCGGGGTAGAAGGCAAAAGTAAGTACGAACCAAGCAACAAGAAACAAGCATGGGATCATCCGAAACGTAGCAATGGTTTGAGATCAGTCAAAACAAATGATAGAAATCCACATGATGAAAGTAACAGCAGAAAAATATGAATCGGAATAAACAAGGAAAACCTCAGTCATTTAAATGCTACAATTGTGGTCGAAAGGGCCATATTGCAAAATATTGTCGATCTAATCCAATAGAAGAAGGTAATGTTGCAACCACTCACGACTGAACCAAAGAAGGATGAGGCACCGCTTATCTCGCAAAGACTGAAGTCATACATGCACTAACAGTCACGATAAATCCCTACGATAGCTCGCTTAATGATTAGATAGTAGACTTTGGTTGCTCAAATCACTTGACTGGTGACAAAAATCAATAAAAGAAACATGTCGAGTATGAAGGAAATCAAGTGGTGGTTATTGCTAATGATTCAAGACATATTATTGCTCATGTAGGGAAGGTAAGTTTTGACTCCAACCAAACTGATGAAGCATTAGTTCTAAAGAATGTGTTTCACGTACCTGGCATGAAAAAGAATTTATCGGTTCCCCAAATCACTAATATCAGGCTATTCATATTGTTTGGACCGAATGAAGTTAGTAGATTTGATAATCTCGAAATGCAAACCGATTATGTATGGGAGAAAGCAGGATTCCATCTATGTTCTATCAGTAGGAACTTCCCGTGTAAACAAAGTAAAAAAAATTAAATGCAGATATGTGGCATCAACGATTGAGTCACGTAGGCTATGATAAACTACAACTCAACATCAAATAGAAATTGCTAGCCGAAATCCCTTATTTGGAGGTCAAAACCGATGTAGTTTGCAGCCCCTATCAATACGAAAAAGCACACAAGTTACCATTCATCAAGTCAAATCATAGATCCTCTAAACCACTCGAGTTTGTGCATACTGATGTGTTAGATCCGGTGAAACAACCAACAATAAAAGGTATGTGTCATATGATAAACTTTATTGATGATTATTCGAAATATCTTTGCCTATATTTATGAAGGAGAAAGTTGATTCCTTGAATTGTTGTAAAGAATTCAAGTGGAAGCCAAGCATTAAATGCCTCTGATCCAACAATGAGGGAGAATACACATCTAAAGAATTCTCCTTATTCCTAAAATTAAAGGAGATGAAGGCTAACTTATGTGTGCAAATTCTGTGTGTTCATTCAACATCAGTTCTTAAGATTGGTTTTACTTTAAAGGTAACACAAGTTAGCGTGTGGGAAAAAAGATTAAACTCAAGTTACATAAGCGCAGGAAAAAAACTAGTTAGACATAATTATCCGGTTACCTTTTATCTGAGTCTTGAATCATGGAGCAACTCAAGGCCCCAACGGGCCAACATACTTAGGGATGAGATCAGTATCGTACCGATACCATATTGAAAATACCGATACCAAAAACAGGTAAAAGTGTGAATCGTATACCATATTGATTTTGTCAGTCCGGTACCGGTACCATTAAAAATACCGAAACCAATATACCTTCTCTTTCTCCGTCTCTGTGTCTATACCTTTCTTTGTTCGGTGGTAGTTCAATAGGGGGTGGAAAGAAAACATGAAAAAGCCACATTTAAACATCATGACACAGAGACTAAATATAAACCTCTTAAAATAGTGGCGGCCAATAAAAAAACAAATTTCTACCAATGAGTCCTAGATCAACTGGTTTAGAGGAGGCACCCTATGATTTTTCAAAGTGGAGGTCATGGGTTGGAGTCTCACTAGGTGCAATATGCTCCAAGTGGGCCAAAGGTTTTACCACAGTAGGCCTTTGGGTGGTGGGTTTCCCTTGAAATGGTGGGCGAGCCGGGTCAGCGTTGTCTGTGTTACCGGACGTGGGTGGCCTTTCGCCAATGAGTTTACTTGGGTGACCGGACTTAAAAAATTATTCGTTGGCCGTTAAAAAACACATTTCTATTAAGGTAAATTGCTATTCTTATTAAAGACTTTGGTCGGTGGCTACAGTGCCACCGACCCTCCTTAACAAAACCCTAATCCCCACTGCCAATGGATCCCACACAACCGATCGAACTCCCACCCTCGGCTCCTTCTCCTCGCTGTTGCTCCGCCGGAGCAAATCTCGGATCCTCCACCATTTCGATCCAAATCCGGTGGAGCTGCTCTTTTTGCACCGGCTGTTGCTCTTTTTGCACCATCGGTGGAGGAGTTGCAGCAGGTTATGCAGCTCTAGAATTCACCAAAAAGGGGTCTCTCATGGTGAACTCTGCATCATCTCTGAAGAACCCGTGAGTTTCCCTCATCGTTTTCATCGATTTCATGGTTAAAAACCTTATAAAGTTGATCTTTTTCATCCAATTTCATCTGGGTCAGTCTTGATCGTTTGTTGATCATTGGGTTTGTTGGAATTGGGTGAGTTTGATTGGGGATGTTGGGTTTGGTTTCTTGCATACCAAGTGTTTGTTGTTTTGTCTCTGTGGTTGCTTAAGTAATTGATTGTGGAAATTCAAGTCTTTGCATCTAATTGGGGAGAAAATACTGATAGTTGATCTTTTGAATTGGTTTGATGCTTTGGGTGTGAGTTGAATTGTTGAAATGATTATTGGGTGATTTGGGTCATTGGGGTGCAATCTTGGAACTGAACATGCTTATATCATATTTTTCTGCAATATTAGCTGATGGATGGTGTGAGATTTAGCTTAACTTTAGGTAGTCTTAAGCTCATTAATCCCAGATGCACTTGGGTTTCAAAAAAGTCAGTGAATTTGAATGAAATCTATGGATTGTGTGCAATATGTTTGAGGAGTGATTCACTTTTAATCATTTTAAAGAAATTTTGTGTTGGGTGCTGCTGGTGCTGGTGCGGTTTACGCGTTGAATTCGTCGGTGCCGGAGATTGCTGCAGTGAGTTTGCATAATTATGTTGCTAGTTCGGATCCTGGGGATTTGAAGAAAGAAGATATTGAAAACATTGCTAGCAGGTTTATTTCTATAAACTTAAATGGAATTATCAATGTTCGCTGAATCATAATTTGTTTGTTTTTATATGTTAGTATGAACCCTTCCAACGATAACAGAATATTTGTAAGCATAAGAAGAAACAAATTCATATTTGACAGACATCAACAAATGGAAAATTCCATTTTTTATGGTATTTAAATAGCAATTTTTTTTAATTTTTTCCATGAGGACCTATAAGCGGGACTGTTAATATTGTGAGTAGGTAAGTCACAATGTGGGCTTTGGGCATGTGCCTTAGAACGGTAGTGACATGAAACCATTCGCCCATTCGGTTAGTCACATTATATTTTAAGAATGACAAACACTATTATATTTTAAGAATGACAAACACTAATCGAGCCAGTTAGCATGTCTAAATGTCTAATTATCATTGATATGAGCATGATAAGTTTTAGAGCATTGGAATAAGAGATAATTTTAGACGATATATTGCTTCAGGCATCAAGATCATTACAACTGTCATACCATATCATTAGGAAGTTAGTTAGTCATATAAGTAGGATAATTTAGAGCTTCTTTTTAAGAAAATGTTTGCAGCTGGTCATTCAAAATGTTTTTAGCTCTATCTGGCAAGATTAGCTTAAAGATAGATTGAAATAAATTTGTAGCTGAAGATATAGGCATATAGCTGGAGGATTAAAGGTGTTAAAATGTTTAACTTGATGTTTTACATTTTTGTTGGTTAAACTAGAGCTGCAATTGTTAAATTTGTTTGAAACAAGCCAACAGGATAAATGACATGGAAACGAGCATCATCGATGGATGAAGTTCCTCAAGTAGCCGATGTGGTAAGAAATCGTTAAATGTGTTATCATAATCTATTGGTCTCATTATACTATGTTCTCTATTTGATGTGTTTTTGCGTATGATCACATAGATAAGTCTACAACCAATATTCGACAAAACAACTTATCATCTCATCAACAAAGAAAGGCTTTCAAATATGAAGAAGGTAAGCTCAAACCAAAGTATAAGAGTTATATTATACTGAGTTCTTATAAGCCAAAATGGCTAATTTATTTGAACTTAAACACACAGGAAGCGATCCTTATAAACTGTAGCAGAGGACCAATGGTTGATGAAGAAGCTCTTGTGGAGCATTTGAAACATAATCCCATGTTCCGAGTTGGTCTTGATGTTTTTGAGGATGAGCCATACATGAAACCTGGCCTTGCTGACATGAAAAATGCCATTGTTGTCCCTCATATTGCTTCCGCATCTAAGGTACATAATTTTTTTACTTAAGTTATAATTTTTTTACTGTTTTCCAGTTGCTAATGAATGCCAAAGTTGAATATATCTACAGTTAACTTTTCTAAATTCCTGTTTTTAATTTATGCAGTGGACTCGTGAAGGAATGACCACACTTGCTGCATTGAACATACTGGTATGCGACTTCTTAATACATTATACATATAAATCGTTTTGGCCATCCTGCTGGTAAAATAGTATTGATATTTATTTGATTTTTTGCTCTAACTTTGCACTAACATAACATCTAGCAATTTCAACTTTTTGACCTGAAAGTGATGATGACATTAGGTCTGCTGGTTCCTATTAAAACATTTGGTCGGTGGTGTTTTTTTTTTGTTTTGTCTTTTTGTTTTTTTTATTTTTTTTATTTTTGTGAGTGTGTGTGTGTTTTTAAAGTTTGTTTTGGGTGTGGGTTCGAGGTTTCGGGGTGAGTTTTTTTTTGTGGGTTTTTGATGTTTGGGCACATGTTCGTTTATAGAGTTTATTGATGTTGTCTTTCTCTGAGTTCCTGCTTTCTTCTTTCGTTATTGATACCCTGACGATTCTCGCAATTAAGGTTTGGGTTTTCCTTTTGTTTGTTCTTTTCGGGGCTTTCATTTTCGTCGGTTTTCTATTTTGGATTGTGTCGCTTTCTTGTGACTTTGATTTTCGTCTGTTTTGTGTATGGTGTTGGCCTTTGATTTACTTTTGGGTTCTGCATGTTCTTGTGTGTTATGGATTTGGGGTTTTGTGTGTTATACTTTGTGTATTTTGCTGATTTTGTGGTTTCGAACCTTCATTTTGATTTTGATTTTGATTTAGGGTTACATTAAAACTCGCACGGCCGCGGCAACAGTAAAAACCTAGTTCATATTATGTAATGTAATAATGTAATAATAATTAATAAATCAAGGTTGGAAGCCACATGAACCAACACAATCCAAGTATTATTTACATTCATTTCTAATTGTTATATTATAAATATTCAATGATGGATGTTACTGAAGTGTTCATGGTTACAGAACTATCATTGTCTCGTTTGATTTGTACGTGGGTGTTGTGTCCTGAGTCCTGACTAGATTCTTGATAGTCGGATTTTAAAAATAAATAAATTTATGGTGTTCCGAAAAAAAATTAGGATGATATTTGGCATTTTATACGAGTCATGTTTTCGTTGCATTGCTTTAAATGTTTGCGGTTATGGTTATTATATTTAACATCAAAAAAATTAATGGCCGTGCTCGAGTTGAACGATTTAACCCGCCAACCTAAAACCTAACAATCCGCTAACAAGCCAAATAGGGTTCTTATGTTTAATTTATTATAGAATTTAACTATATAACATTTAATTGATTTTTTTCTACATTTTTAAATTTTGCCTCATAATATTTAAATTTTTAAGATACTTTAAAATGTATTAAACCATGTTTTCTTGTTTTTAATTATATTATGTTTATATATTTGATATTAAATACTAAATAAAATATTAAAATAAATAGAATATTATTAAACATAAATATAAAAGTAAATGATGACATGAAAATGCAATGAGATTTATGAGATGAAGTGAATTGCTTGTAAAAGCTTATAAATTATTTGTAAGTGTTACTAAAACATCACAGTATAGATGTTTGTGAGACGTGAAAACACATTAAATAGATTTGTGCCTTGCAATTGGTCCGATAAAGATTCAAATTGATGCTCTTAAATGTGTATATAAGCTGAGTTTGTTCCGCTTTCCCAATTTCATCTCCCTCTATGCTTCATCCACAAATAGGAGATCGATTTGATCTCCCGTAAGACATCCACCACAGCCAAAGGAATTGTTGTTGAAGATCTTCACGTTTCTAGCTTTCTAAATACACCAAAGGACCATAAACAAATTAGCGTTAAAGGTTTTTGTGACCTGATGAGTATGGCTACAGATCATGTATAGACAAAAGATCTCGAACCGAATTGAACAAGCCTCTTGAAATCTTGCACCATATAGACACCATGTGCCAAATTTGACTAGCATATATACACCTACTAAGGAGGTGATTAATTGTTTCCTCGTATTGACCCCAAATCAAATATGACAAATTAACTTTAACTCCTCTTCTAATCAAAGCTTTCATGATTGGAATCTAGTTTATTCTAGCTCTCTAAGCAACACATTCGCCTTAAGCGGGATTCGGATAAACCAATCAAAATTAAAATCTATACTATATATAAAGCATTTAGGAGGGGTATTTTAAGATACTTTAAAATTAAGAACACATACTTGTCTCAATTCATAATGTACAATCATTTTTAAGGGTATAATAGTAATTATATCATTATTTACAGATTACCCCTTACGGTTTGTTCTACACTTACCAACACTTACATAAAATGATAAAAGTTTAACAAATTTAAACATTTAAATATTTTAAATTTGCCATAATTTGAAATTTAAGAACCAATTATTCAGCTCTATCCATTACTTTAGGGATTTAGTAACCAATTATTAGATGAAACATATAAGTATTTTGATTTTTAATAAGTGAAGTTATTTTCTTTCTATTAAATAAATTTTAAATTATAAGATAATAGTAAATAAAATAACAACTTTAAACCTTTATATTAACACTTCCGTAAAAATTTAACAAATTTGGATTACTAATAAGTGAAGTTATTTTCTTTCTGTTAAATAAAGTTTAAATTATGAGGTAATAGTGAATAAAAAACATCTTTAAACCTTTATACAACTGATGCCGTAAATTTTAACAAATTTGAATTACTAATAAACTAATTGTACACATATACAACATTGAGTTATAAATAACTGTAAACAACTTTAAATATTGATACTAAGTATACACATATACTAACTTTAAAGGTGAAAGGTACTACCATTGACTTTACCGTAAAAATTTTATTAAATTTGAATTGCTAATAAACTAACTGTACACATATATTGCATTGAGTAATAAACAACTTTAAATAACTTTAAATATTTATACTAACTGTATACATATATTAACTTTAAAAGTGAAATGTACTACTATTGAGTAATTTACATAAATATTAATTTTTTAAATTTTGAAACATATACTCATAACTTTTCTAAAACAATCTATCTCTACTATATATAAAGTATATGAGAGTGGTATTTTAAGATACTATAAAATTAAATATATGAGAGTGATATATATAAAGTATAGGAGAGTGATATTTTAACAAATACAGTCTATCTCTACAAATACTCATAACTTTTTTAAAACAATCTATCTCTACTATGTAGGACTTAATTACACGGGTGGTCCCTATGGTTAGGTTTGGTTTCACTTTTGGTCCTTTATTATTAAAAATTACAAGGTTGGTTCAAAACTTTGAAAAAACATAACGTCTTTAGTCCCTTAGTTGGATGGACGTTAATTTTTTCAGTTAAGTATATGTAAAATGACTAAAATACCCTTAATAACAAAATATAACATATTAAATTAGTGGGCCCATTTCACTTTACAATAATCACCCCAACACCATCAAGGCATCAACTCTGTTCTTCTTCTCCGAACATCACCATCGCTCCGATCCATCTTCTCCGGCCACCCGTTTGTCTTCTCCAGCCACCCGTTTTTCTCCGGCCATCACCATAATTCTCGCAACCAAACTTTCCTCCCTTTACAATAACTACCCCAAGACCATCGACTCCCCACCGATGTTCAGGTTTTCCTGGTAAGGCCCCCAACCATTGCACATAACCACATAAATCGACCAATTTATGGAGACCTAAGCTTGAGTCAACTGATCGGTAACTCATAAACCCTTGAACCGGTACCACCACCACCAAAGCGACAACAAGAAGCAATCAAAGCAACAACAAGAAGCAATGTTTAAAAGGTATCACAAGCTATGCTGCAATTTTCTGGCACTTTCATTCATCAAACAAACTGCTATAAATAGCATACAGACTCCAACTACTTGCTGAAATAAAGGACACGTTCACCACTAACAAATAACAAAAGACTCGGACTCAAAAGAGGACTAAATCAAACTAACCATACGTAACTGCTGCATGAGCCCATGCGAGACACAACAAATCACGTGGGCTAAAGCCCATTATTTCACATAACCCAAACAAACACATACACTTCTTCAATCCTTCCCTTAAACTGAAAAGAGTTTACTCTTCAGTTTAATCTTCTAAGTCTCGAACACCAAGCAATCTTCTCATTTTCTCGAACACCTCCAGTTTAAAGGGTTTTGTCATCACATCTGCAACCTGTTCCTTTATAGAGCAAAACAGCAGCTGAACTTTTCCATCATTAACCAGGTCTTTCAAATAATGGAACCGAACATCAATGTGTTTGGTGCGCCTGTGTAACACCGGGTTTTTCGAAAGTTTGATTGTAGAGCTGTTATCACATAAGATCTCCACTGTTCCCACCAACTCATTGCTTATTTCTTCCAATAATCCCTTCAACCAAACACAATGACACGCACAAGACGTAGCAGCCACATACTCCGCTTCGGTTGATGAGAGAGTGACTATCTCTTGCTTCCTGGAACTCCAACATATAGCTGCATTGCTCAAAATGCATGCGTAACCTGAAGTGCATTTTCTGTCTTCCACGTCTCTAGCATAGTCACTATCCGTGAACACCTGCAACTTAGTGCTCACGTTTCGTTCATAAAACAACCCATATCCATAAGTTTCCTTTACATACCTTAAGATCCTTTTTCCTAATTGCAAGTGTTCATCTCTAGGGTCAGACATGAATCTAGAAATGAAACATACTGCATACATTAAATCTGGTCGAGTGACAGTTAAGTACATGAGACTGCCCACCAAACTTTTATACTCCGCTTCGTCTACTTTGTTACCCACACCGACTTTAGTGACCACAGTACCAGGTACTATTGGGTTCTTCATACCATTTGCATCCCACATGTTAAACCTTTCAAGTATCTCCTTAGCATACTTCTTCTGACTCATACTTATTCCATTTGTGCCTTGATTAACCTATACTCCCAAGAAATATTTCATCCTTCCAAGATCTGTCATCTCAAATTCATGCATCATAGACATTTTGAAGCTTTCGCACAATGCTTTGTCATTACCGGTGTATATAAGGTCATCCACGTACAAGCTTACTATGACCATTCCTTTTGATTCTTTCTTGATGAAGAGTGTGTGATCATACTGACTTTTCTCGAACCCTTCCCTTAAAAATAGCCTTCTATGCGCTTAAACCAAGCTCTTGGAGCTTGTTTTAAGCCGTAGAGAGCTCTTTTTAATCTGTAAATTTTGAGTTCTTCACCCTTCTTCACGAAACCTTGTGGTTGCTCAATATATACGGTTTCCTTAAGTTCACCATTTAGGAATGCGCATTTCACGTCGAGCTGGTATATGATCCAATTCTTTTGAGCTGCTAGTGCCAATATGCTTCGAACCGTATCCCACCGAGCTACAGGTGCATATATTTCATCATAATCTACACCCTTTTTCTGTGCATAGCCTTTAACTACCAAGCGAGCCTTATACTTGTCTACTTCTCCCTTCTCATTTAACTTCGTTTTGAACAACCACTTCACGCCTATGGGCTTTATTCTATCCGGTGCTTCAACTAACTCCCATGTATTGTTTTGTTGGATTGAGCTCATCTCACCTTCCATGGCTTTTACCCACTTCGGATCTTTGGCAGCTTCCTCAAAGTTCATTGGATCACCGTTGCACTATACATGACAAATTCAGCTTCCTCTTCGGATAGACCTTCCCCGCTTTCATACTCACGAAACCAGCTTGGAGCAGATCTTGTTCTTTTACTTGCCATCAAAGTCTCTCCTATTTCTCTTAAAGATCTGCATGTTGGGTTATGTGGGGTATTATCTGAATTGACAATTTCTCTCCCTTCTGTTGTACTTCCTGTTGCATTACTTGTTCCAACAAAAGGTGTACTAGGTTCAGAGTTAGTAGGATGGTTTGCTTGTGGGGTCACTTCATTGTTGCTAGATGTCTCATGTTGAGTAACATCTATGGGTCCCTTTTCACATGATATGTCACCATCAGGAATAGTTAGCTCACTACTTCCAAACACGTCTTTGTTCCAATTCCACCTTTCACTTTTTCAAACACTACATCTTTGCTTATAATCACCTTTTGTTGTACATGATCAAACATCCTGTATGCTTTTGATTCTGCACTTATTCCCAAGAATACACACTTTTGACTTTTGTTTTCTAACTTGGTTCTCAACTGAGATGGTACAAGTACATACCCAATGCAACCAAATATTTTAAAGTAATCAACATTAGGTCCCTTACTTGACCCCACTTCTTCAGGCACTTTGTCTTCTAAGGAGGTAGTGGCACATCGGTTTAGAATATGACATGCCCAGTTTGCTGCTTCCAACCAAAAACACTTGGGCAATTTACTTTCGATCAATAGACATCTGACCATATTCATCAGATTACGGTTTCGACGTTCTGCAACCCCGTTTTGTTGCGGGGTATAAGCAGTGGTCAGTTGTCTTTTGATTCCAAATTTGTCACAAAATTCATTGAATTCACTTGAAGTGAACTCACCCCCTCGATCACTTCTTAATCCTTTGATTGTTAACCCCGTTTCATTTTCAACTTTAGTTTTGAACCGTTTGAAAGTTTCAAAAGCTTCACCCTTTTTAGTTAAAAAATACACCCATCCCTTCCTTGAATAATCATCAATTAACACCATAACATACCTTTTCCCGCTTAATGACTCGGTTTCAATCGGGCCACATAAATCCGTGTGTATTAGTTGAAGTTTGCTGGTAGCTCTCCAAGTACTTTTCTTTGGGATGTTCTCTCTCTATTGTTTCCCTAAGTTACAAACTTCACACACTTTACTTGATTCTGGTACACGTGGTAGTCCATTAACCATCTGCTTATAAACCATGGTTCTCAAGGATTTGTTGTTCACATGCCCAAGCCTTCTATGCCAGAGTTGGTTGCTTTCCTCTTCATCAACCTTGAAGCACTTCTGATTATCTGCCTTCATTGTAGCTTTCACAAGAAACATGCGGTTTCTTGTCATGATGGATGTGACTATTACTCCACGTTGTGGGTGATACACCTTGCACACGCCTTGCTTAATCACTACTGTCAAGTTCTTCTCTTGTAATTGCCCTATGCTTAGCAAGTTTGAAGTAAGTTCAGGTACATAATACACACGAGTTATTACCTGAATGATGCCTTCAACTTCAAACCGCACATCTCCAATTCCTTTCACATTCAAGCGTAGATCATTCCCCAACTTTACTGTATGTTTGAAGTTCTCATCCAAGTTCACAAACCACTCCTTAGTACCCGTCATATGGTTAGAGCACGCAGAGTCCAAGAACCATATTCCGGTTTTTGAGTAGTTGGTGATTGAAGAGTGGGTCATGAGGAGTAGATCTTCTCCTTCATCAAACTCAGTATAGTTTGCAGCCTTCTCTCCACGACTGCATTCATAGGCAAAATGTCCTAGTTGGTGACATTTGTAGCATTCGATGGTTGATTTGTCAAAATCAGCTCTAGCTCGACCTCTTCCTCGCCCACATCCTCTAGTGGGTGAACCTCGGCCGCGACCTCTACTTCTGCCACCAAAGTCTTGTTCCATCTTTAACACTTGGTCATCACCGGGTTTCCTGTTCAACTTCTGTTCATGAACTAGCAAAGAACTTTGCAGCTCATCTACGGACAACTTGTCGATGTCTTTTGATTCTTCGATTGAGCACACTAAATAATTAAAGTTTTCAGATAGTGATCGAAGAATCTTCTCTACCACCTTTACTTCTGACATATCTTCTCCATAGTTTCTCATATCATTTGCAAGAGTCATCACCCGACCAAAGTACTCGGTCACCCCTTCTCCATCTTTCATTTCAAGTGTTTCAAACTCTCTTCTTAGTCTTTGTAGTTGTGCTCTTTTAACTCTTGCATTTCCTTGGTATTTATTCTTCATGGCGTCCCAGATCTGTTTTGATGTTTCCTTCTGCGTCATCGTCTTCAGAATCTGCTTGTCAATGGACTGGAACAAGTAGTTTCTTGCCTTCAGATCCTTTAACTTGTTCTCTTCGAAGTTCTTCTGTTGAGTTGTTGTGGCTTGTTCTCCTTCCTTGATTATTGTATACCCTTCATCGACTACCTTCCAGTATTCTTTTGATCGCAGGAGATTCTCCATCACCATTCTCCAGTGATCGTAGTCGCCGTCAAACTTGGGTATGCTAGGACCTTGAAATTGCGTCACCTCTTCTACCATCACGGGTGGTTTTCTCACCCTCTCTCAGGATTTTATGCTCTGATACCACTTAAAAGGTATCACAAGCTATGCTGCAATTTTCTAGCACTTTCATTCATCAAACAAACTGCTATAAATAGCATACAGACTCCAACTACTTGCTGAAATAAAGGACACGTTCACCACTAACAAATAACAAAAGACTCGGACTCAAAAGAGGACTAAATCAAACTAACCATACGTAAACTGCTGCATGAGCCCATGCAAGACACAAACAAATCACGTGGGCTAAAGCCCATTATTTCACATAACCCAAACAAACACATAAACTACTTCAATGTTTTTTGTTTTTTGTTCGTCGGTGTCGACAGAAGACCATGGATTTTGTGGTCACTTGCACCAATCAAAGCGACAACAAGAAGCAATGCCCGCTAAATGTGTGTCAAGCTTGTTTATTGAACAGATGATTGTTGTTCGTCTTGCCCTTTTTGTTGATCGAACGATTTGTTGTTGTGGTGTTCGATCTGAACGATTGAGGGGATTTAGGGTTTTGCCGATGGTGGTGGATGGCGTTTCGACGGTGGAGAACGAGGAAGAAAGAGAAACATGGGGATATGGGTAAAATGGGTTATGTATTATTATTTCTTTTTTTCAAGGGTAGTATAGTCATTTTCTAGAAAGTTAACTGGAAAACTAACATCCATCCAATTCAGGGACTAAATATGTTACGTCTGTGCAAAATCTTGGATCAACCTTGTAATTTCTAAAAGTTAAGGACCAAAAGTGAAATCAGACTTAACCATAGGGACCACCCGTGTAATTAAGTCTATAATGAATATGGGAGTGATATTTTAAGATACCATAAAATTAAGAGCAATTACTTTATTCAATGCATAAGATACAACCATTTTTAGGTAAAATAGTATTTATAATATTATTTATATATTACCCATTATAATTAGTTACATAATAATCTTACACATACATAAAATTTTACATTATTTATTCACAGAAAAAAAAACTTATTTTGTTTAAGATTTCAGCTATATCTTGTAATTTATCACGTTTAAAAACTTTTAATACTACAATTGTAACGTGTATTTTTTTAAACATTTTTGTGTAAATTTTTTGCTGGACCGATCTGTATTTTGTGAGGTACAATAAGTTAATGCGTAAATATACAAGTAGTTATTTAAAACTCATTTATTTGGTGTTTTAAATATTAACTTAGAAAAAACATAATAGACTTTTATAAAAATATTACAAGAATAACAAAATATTAAAAACACGTATCAGATGTAAATGTCTCTCCGCCGCATTACGCTGGCACCCTTCGAGTCTTCGTAATGAAACAACTTTAAATTAATCAACTTTAAATTAATCAATTTCCTTACTAAAGTAGGTGTAAAAGAAGAACATGAGCACTCCCACCCGGACCATTTATCCTTGTTTTATAAATTCATAACTGAAATGGATGTCAAGATTCAAACTCTGACATTGCGAATATTCAATAACTTTTTTTTTTGAACGGCTGGTTAGTTGTTAGTTGTTAGTATCTCCAAGTTAGTAATATTCGTCCATGCCAAGGATTGAACCTTGGACCTACAAGAGAGGCAAAGCCTCCCACCTCCTCCTTGACCACTAGACCAAGAGATCATTGGTGAATATTCAATAACTACTAAATACTAACATGACGTTAATAAAATGGAATTAACACAATCCAAAAGATGTATTAAATTGCATTTCAGCTCAGGTGACTTGGAAAATTTAAAAATTGACCATATTAATTTAATGTTATTAATTTATTAACCATTTATTTACTATTGTCGTCAAAATCATGACCGTCTTTACTATAAAATCAAAATTGAAAAAATAAAAAATAGGTAGGAAAAAAAAAATCAAATAGTCACATCAATGGGGTGTAGTTTGTAAATTAACTACTATAAATACATTTAACATTTATTCACTTACTCTTGTAATCAAAATCTTGGCCGTCTTTATTGTACATATCAGGTCCTCATCATCATTACATTAATAATTGATCGTATTAGAAGTAACTAAAATAATCATTAAAAAATGATCGTATTACAAATGATCGACTATACTACATGTTCCCTAATTACAATCGGACCCAATCCATACACACAAACAACACCAGTTTAGACGTTATAGAAGGGGAAATCTCCCTGCACCAATCCTCTTGCGTGAGAATAAGTAATCGGAATAAGTAATCAGAATAAGTAATAGGTGATGAGAGAAATAGAGAGCGTTTAAAGAGTATTTGTGCATGTGAAAATAATTTCTCTTATCTTGTATTTATAGTATTGCATGATACATGTGTCGATATCATGTATGATGATGAGAGTGATCCCAAAAGAGTTTGTTACGCTATTGGGTTCTACCCCTCATGCAATTGAGGATGTGTTCAATTAACACTTAGGATTTGTGTCGATTATAACACCTTAGATGTGAGACGCATGTCAATCTTTTACAACGGGTCGGATGCTATTTGAGCCGTGCGGGTTTGTTTCCGGATCCGGGTCGTAATTTAATCCCAAATGTCTACAAACATAATTAACAAAACTTACCAAACTTCTTACAATATATAAAAATAAAGAGGCTATATTGATTGATATAGAACCTAATTTTCTACTAAGCAACCGTTTTTATTAGTTTTTAGTACTTTTTTTGATACAACTCGTATTTATTAGCAACCAAATTTTTTTACGATTACAAAAATAAAATTACTTTCATGTTTTTGCATATAAGCAAATAATATTAAGCAGGCCCGTCTATCTTTTTACTATATTAAAAATTGTCGCCACCAAAAAAATAGTTGATGCTATAAGAATTAATTATATTTTGATGAACAAGTTGTCCAATTGGTCTATAACTAAGTATAATTTAATTTTCAAACTGGAGATACCTAAAGACCAATTTAAATTTATGAAAATCATCACTCCATGTGTTATGCGTCCTTGATTATCAAACCTATTATGTTCTCGTCTCTCCCATTCTTGTTTTTTATTATAGAGTTAATCTCGGTTTTGGTCCTTGTGTTTTACAAATTGACTCCACTTGAGTACCAACGTTTATTTTGTCTCCATTTGAGTACCAAATTTTAAAAAATTGTCTGTTTCAGTCCAAATTTCTAACGGTGTTAACATTTTCTGTTAGATTTTTGTAAAAAGACCAAAATACCCCTAAGGGCTATAAAAATATCACCATCTCCACCACACACCACATACCACCACCACCACCACACACCACCGCCACCACACACCACCGCCACCACACACCACCGCCACCACACACCACCGCCACCACACACCACTGCCGGCACACTCCACCGCCACACACCACCGCCACCACACACCACCGCCAGCACACTCCACAACAGCGGATGTGTTAACACCACAGCGGATGACCACTCCTGAACACGCAACGGACACACAAAGTTTTGTATCCACACAACCTACAGCGAACGACCAAGCTGAATCCACAGCAGATTCATATCATAATCATACAGCGGAGGAGAAAATTGAGAAAAGTCCACAGCGGACCTCGGGAGCAAAAACCAGGACACATGTCCTGTCCACAGTGGACAATATACCTGAAACATACAGCGGACAAGCAAACTCGAACAGTCCACAACAATCAAAGTGAACACCAAATCTTCGACCTTCAACCCAATCCCTGTTGACCTTCAAATTCAAACTCTTGTACCCCTAAATCAACTTCAACCGACCGACAACATCATTTTCAATCAATCTCACCTTAACAACCTAACCCAAATCGCACAATTCACAGCAACCATTCTCCGCCGACCGACACCCACCATCGACCGAACTATCTTCGGTCGACCTTCGAATATCATCCTCGACCGCCACCTGCGAACCAACAAACCACAACCGAAATTCTTTATTTTGATCTCTGAAGCTGTGTTTGTTCAAGTGTGAGCATCCGAGAGAGCATAGAGAGATTGATTGTGAAAGTAGAAACCTTCAGGAGTTTTTAAGTGGAAACTTCAATTTTGACCTTTTTATTTCCCTTGACCGACAAAGGAATTCAATTTTGAAGAGCAGAGAGTTTGAGTGCTTAGGAATATCCAATTTGGAGTGTGCCGGCGGTGGTGTGTGCCGGCGGTGGTGTGTGGTGGCGGTGGTGTGTAGCGGTGGAGTGTGGCGGTGGAGTGTGGCGGTGGTGTGTAGCGGTGGAGTGTGCCGGCGGTGGTGTGTGGTGGCGGTGGTGTGTGGTGGTGGTGGTGGTATGTGGTGTGTGGTGGAGATGGTGATATTTTTATAGCCATTAGGGGTATTTTGGTCTTTTTATAAAAATCTAACAGAAAATGTTAACACCGTTAGAAATTTAGACTGAAACAGACAACTTTTTTAAAATTTGATACTCAATGGAGACAAAATAAACGTTGGTACTCAAGTGGAGTCAATTTGCAAAACACAGGGACCAAAACCGAGATTAACTCTTGATTATATGTCTAATCTAAATGTAGTTATTATAATCAAAAAAGGGTTATTGGATTTTAATAATTCTAACTTTTATTTATTGGTCAGGTTTAATACCAACTTAAAAAATGTTTACAGACACTTTTAATTTTAAGCTTATTTTCCTCGATGGTCTTTTACTAAGGTGGTGTTTGTTTTTTTTGAAAAAGAGCTTCTAAAGCACTTTTGTCTGTGCCAAAAAGAGGCGGGCAGATGTTTCAGGTCTGCAGAGTGTTTGTTTTTTTGAAGACGTTCATTAAAAAAACGTCTACGTGACCTCTTCTTGAAGGAGAGGTGGACTAATGTCTTCACACCTCTTCTAACCTCTTCACATTTCATTTTAACCCTACTACTTCTCTTCCCCAAATACCCACACCCCACCTCTATTTCTCTGCTCCATTCCCATCGCCACTCCCCCACTCCCCCTTCGCGACCTCTCATTCCCGTCGCCACTCCCCCGTCACCACTCCCCCCGTCGCCACTCCCCCCGTCGCCACTCCCCCCGTCGCCACTCCCCCCGTCGCCACTCCCCCCGTCGCCACTCCCCCGTCGCCACTCCCCCTTTCACCGTCGCGACCTCGCCCGAGTTCATCCTTCTGCTCGGTTTCATCCTTCTGCTCAACCTTCTGCGAATCCTTCTGCTCGGTGCTTTTATGGAGAGATTCGACTTGCTTCCGTTTCCTCAGCTGCCTCCTCCTGCTGCAAAACAGTCGCTCTCTGGCATAACTTTTGCAATCAGTGACGTCTGAGTTGTTTTCTCCTGTTCTGTAGGTGAATCATCTTTATGTGTGTGTGAATTGTTGCTTTGAATCAGTGGATCGCAGGATGAAAATAGCTTCTTGATGATGAATTTCTTTTTGTAATGGATGAAATGAGTAGGATATTTGTAGTTTTCAGGGGAATGGTGGCTCTAATAAATTGACAAAGTTTGGCTGTTTAATGGTTGTTAGCTTTAGGAATAAGTTAATCTATGCATATGAAGATGAGGTTGAAGGACTTGGTACTGCATCAGATCAGGAATACATGACTCAGTTACGAGATGAAATTGCTGAGCAGTTAATGAATGTGTCATTCGGAAATAATATAGAATGAATGATCTAAAAAATGTTGTTGTGGTTTAATTTATATTAATTCAGCATTGTATAACTCTTTTAACAATTTATTTTAAATTTATTTTAATTTCAGTTTACTGTGACACTTTATTTAAATTTCTGTTTATTTTAACTTTTTATTAATTTCAGTTTATTTCAGCAGTCTGCAGACGTTACAAAACAAACAGTCTTCTTAATACAGGCTGCAGAGGTTTGGTCCACCTCTTCTCCTACAGATGTCTGCAGATGTGGTCTGCGGACTGCAGACGTTTTACCTCTTCAGAAACAAACAGCACCTAACTGAGAGTTAACACCGTTAGTTTTTTGATGATGTGAAGTGTTTATATGACCAAATTAAACACTAAGCAGAAAGTTGAAATCAATGATCTGGTCCGTCAATCTAATACTTTTGTACCTTGAAACCCGTTAATCTCCACCTCCTAATCTGAACCACTTGACTCGTTGGAGGTAGATTTCAAGTGACGATAGAGAGTAGACACCGAAAAACGGACATGATGGAGGCTGAGTAGCGACGAAGTTAAAAAATAGCTCAAAGATGAAAAATAACTCAAAGTTGGTCTCATTTTATAAAAAAACTAATGAAGGTTAACTCTTAGTTAGTAAGATATCGTGGTAAGAAAATAAGATCAAAGTTGATTGTGTCTGCAAAGGTTTTCTAAATTAAGATTAATCCGGTCAATAAATGGAACTTATGATAATTAAAATCTAATAACTAATTAAAAAGTATGTTTTCATTTCATGTAAACTTCTTCATGTAAACTTAGAAATTAGAATCAATAAGACCATACTCCTATTTGACACTCAGGGATACGCCAGCCGTGGTAGGGGAGTTTTAGGTGATATCACTAAAACCATACGCCTACTTGATGTTCTTAAACATGTATATAAGCGGGGTGTCTTCGTGTCTTCTACTTTTGCTTTGCAATTGGTCTTTTTAAGGTGACAATGACTAATTTTAGATAGATTTAAATAAATTTAGTTAATGTTAAATATTAGTTTGAAATTTTGGTAGACAATTCGATTAGTACTATATAATAGTTGTGGAACCAGAGACTAATCATACTGGATCACAGGGTAGGGTTCACTAGATAACCAATTTTAATTTGAGAACTCAATAACTACTCATTTTTTAAATTTAAATGACTATACTTTTTCATATGTTATTATTAATATTTTTTAAAAAAATTACACCATTAAATCATAATTTTTATCTTTGATTTGAGTATGATATTGCTATATCAAAAAGAAAAAAATATACGTCAATACTACATATATGTAGTATTATGATACATCATAAATATAATATGATGTACTGCACATATGTAGTTTGATATACTACATAAATGCAACACATATGTAATACATGAATATTATACCCAGATTAAATATAAAACAATTCTTTATATTATGATGTAATTTTTTATTAAAAAAATATCCTGTGAAAAATTATGTGTTTTAAAGAAAAAATATGATTAATTCTTAAGTTCCCAAATTAAAGCTAGTTTTAAACTATGACCATCTTCCTTGACTCATGTATTACTATATTAATTTAGTCACATGATGGTAGTTATTATATAAATTTAATCACAAAGTGTTTTATACATTATAACGTAGTACCAGAAAACTTTAAAATGCAGCAATCTATATAATAATCTAATTTGGTTATCCATCACTCCCCTATATAAAGAGATGGATCAATGAAATGAAAACTCGCAAAATCTTTACTTACACATCTCAATTCAATTTCAAAATATCAAACGAAATCATCAACCATTTTTGTTATCTTTTTGATATCCCTCTTCTTCTTAGCATCATCAGTCAATGCAGCCGTGAAAAGACAACACTCCCGTGTAAAAACCTAGTATTTTACTTTCATGATGTGATTTACAATGGCAAAAATGCTGCTAATGCAACTTCTGCTATTGTGGGTGCACCGCAATGGGGAAACCTCACAATTTTAGTTGATCGGTTTCACTTTGGGAATATAGTGCTTTTTTATGATCCTATCACTTTAGACAATAATTTCATTCAACTCCGGTGGGTCGGGCTCAAGGGATGTATGTGTATGATACTAAGAACACATACACTACGAGTATCATACACATACACTACATGGCTAGGATTTTCATTTGTGCTTAATAGTGTGCAGTATAATGGAACCATAAATTTCATAGGGGCAAACCCAACTTGGTCAAAAGTAGGGATATATCGGTTGTTGGTGGGACTGGAGATTTTTTCATGCATCGTGGGATCGCTATTTTAAGGACTAATTCATACGAAGGGGATGTGTATTTTAGGCTTCATGTCGATATCAAGTTCTATAAATGTTGTGATCAAGTCATCATAAGAGTATCTTGGTAGTGGACGCCAAATGTGATTGCTATGAAAATGATTTAACGTACCGAAATGTGATTGTGAACGTGTGATGCAATAAAACGTTTCCTTTCTTTTATGAATTTGATACGATTACATAAGATTGTTATCTATGATATATAAATATTAGTGTTGATATTGTACATCATAATTCATAAAGAACAACACATGTTATTAAAATAATTAATATTTTTTATAATTAGATTTTTATATAACTACACATCTTATATTATCGAATACTTGTTTTACTTACATCTATTCGGATCTTAAAGCTTTGTCAATACTTTAATTGTTAGAGCATTCACAGTGGATTTTTTATCTTTATTCATATAATTATATTGAAAATCATTATTTTCTCTCTCTATTTTTAATTAAATAATACTTTTATACCCTTATTATTACTTTTTTTCTCTACTATACTCACAATTATTTTCACAAATATAATAAAAAATTATAAGGATTGAACAGTGATTCTTCAAATATACCAATTAACAATAATATTTTCTCTCTACTTCACTCACAACTACTCAAAATCATTTCATATAATATAGGAAACACACTCACATCTTTTTAGGGATTCTACTGTGAATGATTTTAATTGTTTTGGTTATAAGCATTGTTCATATAGATTACATTTTTGGGGGGTTTTAACTTTTAAATTATAACATTAAAAAGGAGAGCATGGAAGTCGAATTGGAATGGTTAGGATATAACGGACCACTACTAAAAACCAATAATTTACTGTTGATACTCCTCGCTAATGTGTCATTGTTACATAATTTAAATTTACTACATAATTTATAATTGCTTAAAGTGTTCCAGATAATGAATGAAACTCAAAATCTTGCTTCTATATTAACTTTAAACTAGAAATAATGCTCGTGTGATGCGGCGTTTTTGCGAACTTTTGTTACACGTGTTGCGGCGGTGACGTTAAATGGTTCAATAAATAAAAGAAATATATGAATTTGTGATAACTTTATACGATAGATCAAATATAGGTAGAAAGAAATATTATGCATTGACCATTGCAGCATAAACATTACTTAATTAATATTGAAACATTAAATCCGTTAAGAATGTTAAATAAAACAATCTAAACAAACAAACAAAGTAATTAAATAATCTAAAAAAACATACATTAATCTATATCTATATATAATACTAAAAGAGTAACTTATGGGATACTTGTCACATTACTAGGCCCTCTAATTTTATTTTTCCCGCCTCTCTCTCCTCTTAAATAGTTACTTAAATTAAAGATTAAATAATTTAATTCTTTTAATATTAAAATTTTTCTTAATAAATAAAGAAAAAATGTCTTTTTATTAATGTTATTTCTAGAAAATAAATTTTTATAAAATAAGAGTTTTTCTAAAAAATCAAACATTTTTAAAAATATAAAATATCTTAAACTTGATGTTTTTAAAAAGTAAATTTCTTTATAATCTAAAAATAATTAAAATTAGGAGTTATAATAAGAAACTTTTAAAATTATATTTTTAATATGGTTTGTTTGGAAAAAATAGTTAAATTTTTTTGAAAATAAAAATAAAATTTTTACTTATAATTATTACTCATGTGTAATTTTAATCATATCTTATTTTAAAATATCATTATATACTTCATAAACTTTTATCATAATTAATATTTTATTTTTTAACTCGTGTAATACACGGGTTTACTAAAGTTAGTATTATAAACATCAATCAATAACTAATCAATTTTATTTTTTCAACCCGTATAATATATTTAGTTTTCTTTATGTTTTATGTTATTTTAATAATTAACTCTCCACCTCCCGTGTAATACACGGTAACTAATACACGGGTAACAAAAACTAGTAATATATAAGACACAATATATTGATATGAAAAGGACCTAAATAAATTTTAAGAAAATAAAGAAAGATTCAGGTGAGTGAAGGTCAAAGTAAATAAAGAGAGAGTGTTGGTGACAGAAGAGAAAGCCATATGGTCACTCAAGTTATGCATTAGAACGTTAGACCTTTTGTTATTATTTGTGTACACGTACTTTCACGAACCATACCATTAAGGATGTTAAAATAATGTAAAGCTTCTTTAATTTAAAATAAATTATAAATAAATAAATAAGTATAGTGTAATGCTTATTTAATTTCTCTAACATTTTTTTAGCGTCATCCCAGATAGGCTTGATAAGTTGTCATACCACAAAAAATGCACGACCACTTCAATAGCTTTGTAAGCAAATAGCAAGAGAAAATAACACATAAGAATAAGTAATATCAAGCTTATTTATCAACCTTTTAAGAAATGTAAAATTTAATCTTTATATTTAAATTGTTGTGATTTACTATTATTGATTTTTCAAAAATTATAGCTACAACAGTTACAATTGCAATCTGAAAATCAACCAGTCTGTAATCCACAAAATCAATTATAGAAAAATAAACTATTTAATTTTATATTTTTTGAATGTAAATTACTTTTTTGATTTAGAAAAAGTAAAAGAAAAAAAGAACACCTATTATTTTATTTCAAAAAAGTAGTCACAGTATAGAGGCGGCTAGGCAGACACCCACGTTTAAATGAAAGTTCCACTCTTGTTTAAAGTAAATCAATCTATTTTTTCGTCACGTATCTTCTCCTGATTTGTTCAAAAAGCCGATGCAATGGTTCGTGTTTGATCAAAATATGTGTAGATGCGTTCATATTAGAGGAGACAATAATCAATAGAGTCAAGAGACATATTAAGACCTTTGATTAGTAAAAAAGACATTTTAAAATTTCTGTTTTTTTTTTTACCATAACTTGTTATTAGAAAATTTA
Organism: Flaveria linearis; assembly: GCA_024085815.1. NCBI lineage: Eukaryota > Viridiplantae > Streptophyta > Magnoliopsida > Asterales > Asteraceae > Flaveria > Flaveria linearis. The sequence goes on from CM044012.1 coordinate 59,878,484, forward strand.
CAGGATTCGTTCAATACCCTGTTAACCAACGGGATTAGTTAAATCGTAGCTTTTACTAGACAAGAGACAATTAAAATATTATTAGATCAATACCATGAAAGCATGATTTAAATATGAGATTTCTGTTAGATGAGAATCAGACGATAACTATTTCAACACTATTTAAAAGTGTTGTTATTTTACTATTTTAGTATAGTTTGATGTTTTCTACTTGTTTTTTTCGCATGTTTCAAAGATGAAAGACCACAATACTAAAGTGCAGTACAAAAACAGAGGTCCTAATTTATGCTTATATGTAGCTAATTAATGACTTATTTTACTAAAGTGATGTTATATTGTTTTAAAATTTTGTTATGTTGCTTTCTAGCAATACAAACGTTGTGCATTATACCAGCACTCAGCAGTATGTAATTGCTTTTAATTCGTTCTTTTCTTTTACAAAATAAAAAATAGCATTTTGTATAATTATAACATTGAACACTTATATCATATAAAATAGTTATTTTGATAAAAAGAAATACAGTGTTGTCATTTTTATAAGTTGTAAATAACTAACTGTAATAAGTTGAAGGAGTTTGCTAAGAGTTCGTGTGCATAGAGATTGTAAATCCACACACACACGTACTCAGCAGTATGTAATGGCGTTTTCCACATTTTCTACAGGCACCCCCTTCACCTGTATTTTCCTGTCTCCCTGATTGACCCTCAGCTCTCATCTTCTTTTCTCCACCCCTGAAGTTATCACCTCCGAACCTCTTCCCATTTCCATTCTTGTTCCCACTCCACTTCTCCACCTTCTTTTGCACAGGTATTGGGTCTCTCTCATCGTACAACCTTCCAGCTAAATCCACCACAGACCTAAACGTGCCTGGTCTAGCCGCAATCATGTGCCTCCTGATGTCCACTGGCAAACCCTGCATGTATCTCTTGATCTTCTTGGATGCAGGTGTTACCATGTCTGGCACAAGTCTTGCAAGTTCATTGAACTTGGAGGTATACTCTTGATGAGTCATGTTTCCAGCCTCCAAATACAAGAACTCCTTCTCAATCTTGTCTAATTCCCGATGGGGACAATACTCCTCCAGCACCAACTCCTTCAACTCGGACCACCTCAGTTTGGCTATCGACCGCTTTCCTTCAGCCTGGACAATATTGTCCCACCAGCACAGCGCTGAGTCGACGAAGGAATGAGTAGCAAACTTAACTTTCTGATCTTCGCGACATTCACTAATTTCCAGTACCGCCTCCATTTCTCTGATCCATCGATGAGCGGCAGTAGCATTGCCGTTACCGTCAAAGGTTGGGGGCTTGCACCTTTGAAATGCCCCATAGTTGCACCCCCTAACCTTCTCCCTCTCAGCCTCCTCATCACTGTCGTCATCATGGATTACCACCTTAGGGTTTGATGGCTCCTCTTCAGATTCCTCCGTCCTCCCAGTGGACCTTCCAGAATTCTTCTCATTTTCCTTCTCCTTCTTATCAGCTTTCTCTCCATCCTTGACTGCTTTAAGCACCTCATTCACCACCGAGGGTAAGACATCTTGCATGACATTGTAGACTTCATCGGCGATGGCCTCTTTCACAGTGGACTTGAGGGTGGCTGATCCCTCGCCCTCTGGTTGACTATGGAGGTCTGACTCCTCGTGAACAGTCTCGGGAGCCTTAGCTTTGCTCCGGGTGACACGTGGTGTAGTGGTACGACCACCTCGAGGACGTCCACGTGTAGCCTTCCCAGCTTTCCTACCCGCCATATCTAATTCCTATAAGATTTAAACACCGAAATGGTTATTCAAGTTAATTGCTCAGATCATTGCAAGTATGGTAAGTCCTTAATTACAGTGGCCAAGTGTGATTAACTACTTACCTTACCCTCCTGTCCCAAGCAATCACTATCCTAACACATGCCAGCATTCAAATCTACACGTATATAAAACAAATAGCACACGCACATATTGCCAGTTTACTTGAAACATTTTACCTGATGGCACGTAGCTACTTGGGTTGGCATCCCTCATTTGGTCCCATGCTCAGTTTAAGTTTAGGTTTGAAAAATGTTTTACCCATTTCTCTTAAACTTTGGCTCTGATACCAACTTGTAAGGCCCCGTTCCCGGGAAACCTCACAGTTGGTTAACCATAGCATAAAATCAGTTTAATAACAAAACATTGCAGCGGAAAATAATTAAACATTCATTTAAACTTAAAAACCCCATTGTACTCATACATTTGTCCTTTAAATGTAAACAAAACATATTTCTTGTTCATTAATTACAATAAAGACTTCATTAACAGGAATGCCAGCCATATCTCCCCAAGTAGCTTCGTGGTGCCATCCTCAGCATCAGCGCTTACCTGTCCACTATTATGCATAAAAAGTCAGCTACGCTGAGTGAGTTCTAGTTTTATATAAATAAGAAAATATAAGCTTTTATCCTCCCTATAATGAACACGCATACATCATACTTCAAAACATTACTTGCATCATATTAAACACGTTCATTATCTTCATTTCTTTCATTTCATTTCACTTCATCATAAGCGAGATTGCATAAGGCAAGATCTCCATGTTGATTGACAACGAATGTCAATCCCCGTCGGTACACGTTATCCATGGTCGCTACCCCCGACGGTTGATCGATCCCCGTCGGTACACATCTTCATGGTAGCTTCCCCCGACAGTTGATCCACACTGCTAGGCACATAGCCCGCTCATGAATACGGATCCGTCATCATATATCAGACTCACATAGGTGAAGTCTATCATAGTGCTTGCAAGACTTTTCATCATCAAACGGGCCCGGGGGTAACATTCGTTAAGTTCCACTTCTCGTTAGTATTATCTTTCACTTAATATATATATAATACTTAGCTTATTAAGCACACAACATACCAAATACTAATCATCATAACACGTAACCGACCCTCCGCGAGACAGCGGGGGTTCGGGGGCGGCAGCCCCTGATAGCGGGGTCCTAGGGGCAGCAGCCCCTAGTGGGGTCCAAGGGGCAACGCCCCTGGCTGGGGCCGGGCTGCCAGGTCAGCGCGCCCGAAAATTATTTTGAGCTATTTAAATGTCACATTTTACTTTAGAAAAATGTATTTCCTTGTTAAAACACCTTGAAATCCTTATCTTGAAAACCTTATATTTACTATGCATAATAGCCCCAAAACATGGAAAAACGTTTAAATAAGGGGGTCTAGAAACTCACCTGAACTTAGCAAATAGCTTCAATCCTAAGTTACTTAAGCTATAGTCCAAACACTCTAGCTGCACGATAGTTAATACACAAAAACGTCATTTTCTTCCTAATTTCGCCCACAGTTTCGCTGGCAGTTTCGCTGCCAGTTTCGCTGGCAGTTTCGCTGCCAGTTTCGCTGGGCAGCACTTCTGCCAGTTTCGCTGGACAGATTCGCTGCCTTGAGCGCCCAACTTTCGTTGGAAATTTCTAGTTTCGCAATGTCTATGGGTCCACAGTTTCACCCGAACGAAACTGTAGTTTCACCCTAGCGAAACTGTAATTTCGCTGGAAATGTTCTTAGTTTCGCTGGATGATTATGCAAATTCGCTGGATGCATATACAGTTTCGCAGATCGCATAAAAATCACGAACCAGTCCGTTTTTCACCCAAAATCACAACTTTTTACGTCCAACCTCTTAGTTTATCATCCATGAGGCTAAATCTAAGCTTCATACATGTTTTCATACGTAAAAATGTGACCTTTATGCGATTCTTTGCAACTTTTCAAAACCCAAAACCCTAGAATCCGGGTTTGATCTACAGAAGGCATTATAGGTCGATTCTTACCTTGTTTGTTGCTCCTTTCTTTGAGATTTGATGCACAAACACCCAGATCTTCAATCCCTTGATCTTAGAAGCTCCAAATCTTAAGTTTCTTGCACTTTCTCTCTCTACTTTCTCTCGAAACCTAATGATCCCTTTCCATGGCGATACCTTGAGCATAACCTTATCACCAACCTCAAATTCTATAGGTCTACGCCTCTTATCGGCGTAAGACTTCTGACGATCCTTTGCAGCTTTCATGAATGCCTTGATCTTATCTAACTTCTCAGTTGTGACCTCAATCACTTCAAGGCTCCCCAATTCCTTTTGCCCGATGTCACCCCAACACACGGGCGTTCTGCACTTCCTACCATACAACATCTCGTAGGGTGGCATACCAATGCTGGCATGGTAACTATTATTATACGAGAATTCCGCCAACGGTAAGTGCTCATCCCAACTTCCACCGAAATCGATCACACATGCTCGCAGCATGTCTTCTAACGTCTGAATTGTTCTTTCCGACTGACCATCCGTCTGGGGGTGGTAAGCCGTACTAATATGCAGTCTAGTCCCCATTGAGTCGTGGAACCTCTTCCAGAATTTAGACGTGAACCGCGTGTCCCTATCCGAAACGATAGACACTGGCACGCCGTGACGAGCCACGATCTCCTTGATGAATAGATCTGCCAACTTCTCGGAGGAAAACGTTTCACGAATTGGTAGGAAATGAGCGCTCTTTGTTAGACGGTCAACAATCACCCAGATCGCGTCGCTTCCTCTCGTCGTGCGAGGTAGCTTCATGATGAAGTCCATCGTGACGTGTTCCCATTTCCACTCGGGGATGTCCAAAGGTTGGATTTTTCCCGTAGAGTTTCTGGTGTTCTGCCTTTACTTGTAAGCAAGTCAGGCACTTACTCACGTACTCCGCCACATCGCGTTTCATGCCCGGCCACCAGTAATCTTTCTTCATACCGTGATACATCTTGGTAGCACCAGGGTGAATGGAGTATCGAGTCTTATGGGCCTCGTCCATAATCTTTCCACGTAGATCCCCGAATCGAGGAGTCCACATTCATCCGAATCGGGTCTTAACACCAAGAGTGTTCTCCCTCAACTCCGTAACTAGACCTCTCATCCTTTTGGAGTTAAGACGATCTTCTTTCAAAGCCTCATTCTGAAACTCCTTAACCTGTGTCATCACGTCAGAGGTCATAATTAGCTGGTAAGACTTCGCCCGGAACGGCTCGGGCCTTTCCTTTCGGCTAAGGGCATCCGCCACCACGTTGGCCTCGCCCGGATGGTAATGGATCTCACAATCGTAACCCTTTATGAGCTCCAGCCATCGTCTCTGCCTCATGTGTAAATCTTTCTGCTCGAAGAAGTACTTCAAGCTTTTATGGTCTGTGAAGATGGTGCACTTCGTTCCGTGGAGATAGTGCCTCCAAATCTTTAATGCAAACACCACCGCTGCCAACTCCAAATCATGTGTAGGATAATTGGCCTCGTGGGCTTTTAGTTGTCTAGAAGCATAGGCTATCACCTTCCCTCGTTGCATCAACACGCAACCCAATCCTGCATATGAGGCATCCGAGTAGACTACCAGGTCCTCGTTCCCCTCAGGTAGCATCAAGACAGGGGCTTGCGTTAACCTCATTTTTAGTTCTAGGAAGGTGTTCTCCTGATCAGGACCCTATTCATACTTCACTTTCTTCCGGGTCAGCTTAGTCAAAGGAGAAGCTATCTTAAAGAAATCCTGGATAAACCTCCTATAGTAACCTGCCAGACCTAAGAAACTGCGAATCTCGGTTGGCGTCTTTGGAGATTCCCATTGCATTACCGCTTCAACCTTCGCAGGATCCACCCTGATCCCCTCGGGATTAACCACATGACCCAGAAATTGAACTTCTCGAAGCCAAAATGCACATTTGGAGAACTTAGCATATAACTTCTCGCTTCTGAGTGTCTCCAATACTTCTCGAATATGATCGGCATGTTCTTCATCACTTTTCGAATAGATCAAAATGTCATCGATGAACACTATTACCGATTTATCCAACATTGGCCGACATACCCGATTCATAAGGTCCATAAAAGCAGCTGGCGCGTTAGTTAAACCAAAGGACATGACGAGGAATTCGTAATGTCCATAACGCGTCCGGAACGCTGTTTTAGGGATATCTTGTTCTTTCACCTTCAGTTGGTGGTAACCAGACCGCAGATCTATCCTTGAAAACCAGCTGGCACCCTGAAGTTGATCGAACAAGTCGTCGATCCTTGGTAGCGGGTATCGATTCTTTACGGTCAGCTTATTGAGCTCGCGATAGTCAATGCACATCCGCATGCTACCATCTTTCTTCTTGACGAATAAAACTGGAGCACCCCATGGAGAGATACTCGGTCGGATGAAGCCCTTATCCAATAAGTCTTGTAATTGGTCCCTTAATTCTACCATTTCTGAAGGAGCCAATCGGTATGGTGCTTTAGCGACGGGCTGCGCTCCCGGTAATAAATCGATCTGAAATTCGATTTCGCGGTCAGGCGGCACACCAGTCAGGTCTTCAGGAAAGACGTCAGGAAAATCGCGCACTACCAGCACGTCTGATAATTGTGGCTCTAGCACGTCCACATCTTTTACATAGGCCAAGTAAGCGCTACACCCACGTCTCATGTACTTTTCCGCTGTGATCATCGACACGACCTTCGGCACACAACGCACCTTATCCCCACGTACAGTAACAGAACTACCATCGGGCGCTTTTAGACGAATTATTTTCTTGCTACAGACAATATTGGCTTCATAGCTAGCTAACCAATCCATGCCTAACACCACATCGAAACCTCCTAAGGCCATAACATACAACCTAGCAGGGAACTTACAATCTTCTAACTCAATCAGGCAATCCTCAATCACTTCAGTTACCTTAGTGGACTCTCCAATGGCTGTTTCTACATAAAAGGGCTCGTCTATCTTCCTACTCTTATCATGCAATAAACGACAAAAGGCAGTAGACACAAAACTCTTACTAGCACCAGAATCAAAGAGCACAGAAGCATATTCGTCATCCACCGGAAACATACCTGAAACTACTTCTGGATCTGCCTTGGCCTCCTCACGAGTTATGTTAAACGCCCTCGCCTTTGCCTTTAAACTGTCACCCTTCCCCTTGTCTCCAGCTTTAACTGTTCCTGGTCCTCCCGATTTTCCTTTCTTGCAGTCTTTCTCCGCATGCCCTATCTCGCCACATTGGTGGCACTTCACCGCCTTGCACTCTCTAGCATAGTGACCCTCTCCCCCACATTTAAAACACCTTCCAGTCCCAACCCTACACTCCCCAAAATGGCGTTTTCCACATTTTCTACAGGCACCCCCTTCACCTGTATTTTCCTGTCTCCCTGATTGACCCTCAGCTCTCATCTTCTTTTCTCCACCCCTGAAGTTATCACCTCCGAACCTCTTCCCATTTCCATTCTTGTTCCCACTCCACTTCTCCACCTTCTTTTGCACAGGTATTGGGTCTCTCTCATCGTACAACCTTCCAGCTAAATCCACCACAGACCTAAACGTGCCTGGTCTAGCCGCAATCATGTGCCTCCTGATGTCCACTGGCAAACCCTGCATGTATCTCTTGATCTTCTTGGATGCAGGTGTTACCATGTCTGGCACAAGTCTTGCAAGTTCATTGAACTTGGAGGTATACTCTTGATGAGTCATGTTTCCAGCCTCCAAATACAAGAACTCCTTCTCAATCTTGTCTAATTCCCGATGGGGACAATACTCCTCCAGCACCAACTCCTTCAACTCGGACCACCTCAGTTTGGCTATCGACCGCTTTCCTTCAGCCTGGACAATATTGTCCCACCAGCACAGCGCTGAGTCGACGAAGGAATGAGTAGCAAACTTAACTTTCTGATCTTCGCGACATTCACTAATTTCCAGTACCGCCTCCATTTCTCTGATCCATCGATGAGCGGCAGTAGCATTGCCGTTACCGTCAAAGGTTGGGGGCTTGCACCTTTGAAATGCCCCATAGTTGCACCCCCTAACCTTCTCCCTCTCAGCCTCCTCATCACTGTCGTCATCATGGATTACCACCTTAGGGTTTGATGGCTCCTCTTCAGATTCCTCCGTCCTCCCAGTGGACCTTCCAGAATTCTTCTCATTTTCCTTCTCCTTCTTATCAGCTTTCTCTCCATCCTTGACTGCTTTAAGCACCTCATTCACCACCGAGGGTAAGACATCTTGCATGACATTGTAGACTTCATCGGCGATGGCCTCTTTCACAGTGGACTTGAGGGTGGCTGATCCCTCGCCCTCTGGTTGACTATGGAGGTCTGACTCCTCGTGAACAGTCTCGGGAGCCTTAGCTTTGCTCCGGGTGACACGTGGTGTAGTGGTACGACCACCTCGAGGACGTCCACGTGTAGCCTTCCCAGCTTTCCTACCCGCCATATCTAATTCCTATAAGATTTAAACACCGAAATGGTTATTCAAGTTAATTGCTCAGATCATTGCAAGTATGGTAAGTCCTTAATTACAGTGGCCAAGTGTGATTAACTACTTACCTTACCCTCCTGTCCCAAGCAATCACTATCCTAACACATGCCAGCATTCAAATCTACACGTATATAAAACAAATAGCACACGCACATATTGCCAGTTTACTTGAAACATTTTACCTGATGGCACGTAGCTACTTGGGTTGGCATCCCTCATTTGGTCCCATGCTCAGTTTAAGTTTAGGTTTGAAAAATGTTTTACCCATTTCTCTTAAACTTTGGCTCTGATACCAACTTGTAAGGCCCCGTTCCCGGGAAACCTCACAGTTGGTTAACCATAGCATAAAATCAGTTTAATAACAAAACATTGCAGCGGAAAATAATTAAACATTCATTTAAACTTAAAAACCCCATTGTACTCATACATTTGTCCTTTAAATGTAAACAAAACATATTTCTTGTTCATTAATTACAATAAAGACTTCATTAACAGGAATGCCAGCCATATCTCCCCAAGTAGCTTCGTGGTGCCATCCTCAGCATCAGCGCTTACCTGTCCACTATTATGCATAAAAAGTCAGCTACGCTGAGTGAGTTCTAGTTTTATATAAATAAGAAAATATAAGCTTTTATCCTCCCTATAATGAACACGCATACATCATACTTCAAAACATTACTTGCATCATATTAAACACGTTCATTATCTTCATTTCTTTCATTTCATTTCACTTCATCATAAGCGAGATTGCATAAGGCAAGATCTCCATGTTGATTGACAACGAATGTCAATCCCCGTCGGTACACGTTATCCATGGTCGCTACCCCCGACGGTTGATCGATCCCCGTCGGTACACATCTTCATGGTAGCTTCCCCCGACAGTTGATCCACACTGCTAGGCACATAGCCCGCTCATGAATACGGATCCGTCATCATATATCAGACTCACATAGGTGAAGTCTATCATAGTGCTTGCAAGACTTTTCATCATCAAACGGGCCCGGGGGTAACATTCGTTAAGTTCCACTTCTCGTTAGTATTATCTTTCACTTAATATATATATAATACTTAGCTTATTAAGCACACAACATACCAAATACTAATCATCATAACACGTAACCGACCCTCCGCGAGACAGCGGGGGTTCGGGGGCGGCAGCCCCTGATAGCGGGGTCCTAGGGGCAGCAGCCCCTAGTGGGGTCCAAGGGGCAACGCCCCTGGCTGGGGCCGGGCTGCCAGGTCAGCGCGCCCGAAAATTATTTTGAGCTATTTAAATGTCACATTTTACTTTAGAAAAATGTATTTCCTTGTTAAAACACCTTGAAATCCTTATCTTGAAAACCTTATATTTACTATGCATAATAGCCCCAAAACATGGAAAAACGTTTAAATAAGGGGGTCTAGAAACTCACCTGAACTTAGCAAATAGCTTCAATCCTAAGTTACTTAAGCTATAGTCCAAACACTCTAGCTGCACGATAGTTAATACACAAAAACGTCATTTTCTTCCTAATTTCGCCCACAGTTTCGCTGGCAGTTTCGCTGCCAGTTTCGCTGGCAGTTTCGCTGCCAGTTTCGCTGGGCAGCACTTCTGCCAGTTTCGCTGGACAGATTCGCTGCCTTGAGCGCCCAACTTTCGTTGGAAATTTCTAGTTTCGCAATGTCTATGGGTCCACAGTTTCACCCGAACGAAACTGTAGTTTCACCCTAGCGAAACTGTAATTTCGCTGGAAATGTTCTTAGTTTCGCTGGATGATTATGCAAATTCGCTGGATGCATATACAGTTTCGCAGATCGCATAAAAATCACGAACCAGTCCGTTTTTCACCCAAAATCACAACTTTTTACGTCCAACCTCTTAGTTTATCATCCATGAGGCTAAATCTAAGCTTCATACATGTTTTCATACGTAAAAATGTGACCTTTATGCGATTCTTTGCAACTTTTCAAAACCCAAAACCCTAGAATCCGGGTTTGATCTACAGAAGGCATTATAGGTCGATTCTTACCTTGTTTGTTGCTCCTTTCTTTGAGATTTGATGCACAAACACCCAGATCTTCAATCCCTTGATCTTAGAAGCTCCAAATCTTAAGTTTCTTGCACTTTCTCTCTCTACTTTCTCTCTCTACGGATTTTTGGACTTAGGGTTGGAATGAAGAAGATGGTGGCTGCTTTGGGTAGGTTAAGGGATGATTATGGGCCTCAATCCACTTAGGCTTTTGTCCATTAGCCTAATTAGCCCATAATCCATTTTTCTTTCTTTATTAAATACCCATAATTAAGCCCATTATCCCCGGCGACTCGTTTTGACTTTTCGGGGTGTTACACCACGAAAGATGTGAAATAAACGTAAAGCGGGGCATAAGAACTCACGTGTTTAATAAGGGAGACTTGCAGATGTAATAAGAATAACCACGAATAAGATTTCCAACACAAACGTCACAAGGCACCTAATTAAGAATAAGGTAACGCGTTATAATTTGTTTGACGATTGATTATATTTTAGGGTTGTAAGTCTAATAGAATTTAATAATTATTCGTATTTATTACATGTTAATAATGCGATCGGATAAATGGAACGAATGGATTTTTATATTATGAAATAATTAATTGTTTGCGCGTATGAGAAAGAATAATATAAATAAGAAGAAAAACTTGATTTAATTGTACGTTAAACTGATTTATAAAGATTGCATATAATAATTATAACACAAGATTTAAATATTGAAAATGAATTATATATATATATATATTTAAAAACAATGAACTATATATATATATATATATTTAACTATTAAAAATAAACTATATATATATTAAGAATGAACTATATATATATATATATATATTTATATATTAATAAGTAGATAAATAATTTAATTATTTAAATATATATAAACATATACAAATATTATTTTCACACATTTCTTTTGTATTTTTAAAAATACAAAAATGTATTTATAAATACAAAAGTATTTTATAAAAATTAATTTATTCACAAAATTAATTAAACAAAAGTAAAAAGAATAATCTGCATTTTATAAAATTATTTTTAGAAATTTTCAAAATTTAAAAAGGTTAAATAATTAAAAAGAAATGAAGAAAAGAAAGAAAATTTGAAAAGAAAAAGAAAAAGGGAAAAGGGGGGCTGCCCGGGGTCGAACCCGGGACTCCCCTGAAACATGGGACGCGGAGACCAGTGAACCAGGGCCAAGGCCTTGGTTTCACTTTGGTTTGTTTTGATTTTAAGCATAGCCTCCCCGGTTTCCCCCAATTTGAATGAACCCTAATTTCAAAAGAATCAAAATCGGCCCTCGATTCGGTGTTAATCACCTAAATCATCATAGGGCTTTTGATTCTTGAATAAAATCGAGTGGAAAACAGGTTTTAATTACCTGTTTTGATGAGATTAAAGGTGATTTCGAGTTCGGTTTAGGTTTCGGGTGTTCTTGGGTTGGGGTTTTCTGATCGAGAGAGGTTATGATGAAATTGAGGTTTCAGAGAGTTTAGGAATTTCGAAATGAATCGAAAGCCCCCAATTTGTAGACTTGATTTCATGGTTTCGGGCATAACCCGTTTGATTTTGAAACCGCGTTCGTGTTTACCAATTTTAGGAGATTCGAGCTGTAATTTTGCAATTTTAATTGATTGATTGATTGTTTAAGCCGCGTATTAAGTTTAGGAGTGATTAATTTGATTGATTTCGTGTATTTGGACGGGATTTGATTCGGAGTTCATCACGGTTTCGATTTGGAAGGATGAACGAGCGGGAAAATCAAATTAAATCGGGGTTCGGGTTCGAAACAGGGGACCGAGTGGGTTGTGCCGGTTTTCTCGGTCGAATTGCATAAAAAAACAAGTTTGGGGCCTCGCCGGAGCTCCCACCGGCGGATGGCCGGAGTTACGGGGAGAGAGAAAAAGGTGGGATTTGGGTTTGGTTTAATTACACAAATGGTCCCTGTGCTTTCAACTTTTATTAGTTTATGTATTAAATTTTTATTTAGAGTTTTCAAAATGACAAAACAACCCCCTGTACTTTAATTCTAGGTTATTATTATTATTATTATTATTAATATTATTATTATTATTATTATATTATTATTATTATTATTATTATTATTATTATTATTATTATTGGTTATTTAACATTTTTAAGCTTGACTAAATCATTAAAGGCATTAACACGCAAATCACCCATGAGTTTCATAAATGACCATAATGGTCCTTATAAGATTAAACGCCTTTAGTTTTTAATTAACGTAAAAATACAGGATGTTACAGTCTCCCCAACTTAAAAGAATTTCGTCCCGAAATTAAGAATCAAAAAGGGGTTACAAGAATAAGGAAGGGTACGTCTTCTTCATATGTTCTTCACGCTCCCAAGTGAATTCCGCTCCTCGTTTGTTCTCCCATCGAACCTTTACAATTGGGGCCGTAGAGGTCCTAGTCTTCTTCATAATGCGATCCATGATTTCGACGGGTTTCTCAACGAAGTGTAGTGACTCGTCGATCTGAATGTCTTCCAATGGCACATACAAATTATCGTCGGCCAGGCACTTCCTCAGATTCGAGACGTGGAAGACCGGGTGAATTCCACTAAGGTCGGAGGGTAGTTCTAGTTTGTAGGCCACTTTCCCGATTCTTTTCAGAACCTTGAAAGGCCCTACAAACCTCGGAGCTAACTTGCCTTTCCTTCCAAAGCGGACCACACCCTTCCACGGTGAGACCTTAAGAAGGAACATCTCCCCAACTTGGAATTCCAGTGGCTTGCGACGTTTATCAGCGTAGCTTTTCTGTCGGCTCCTTGCCACTTCCAGGTTCTTGCGGATGATAGCGACTTTGTCAGTCGTCTCTTATATGAGCTCGGGACCGGTAATAAGATTCTCGCCAATGTCGGTCCAGCAAATTGGTGAACGACACTTACGACCGTAAAGTGCTTCAAACGGTGCCATTTGGATGCTTGAGTGGTAACTGTTGTTGTAGGAGAATTCTACGAGCGGCAGGTGTGTATCCCAGTCGCCACCAAAATCAAGGACACAGAGACGTAACAGGTCTTCTAGGGTTTGGATCGTCCGCTCGGTTTGGCCATCGGTTTGGGGATGGTAAGCCATGCTTAAATCCAATTGCGTACCCAGAAGTTCTTGCATAGTAGACCAGAAGTGAGAAGTGAATCGAGCGTCTCGGTCGGATATAATGTGAAGAGGCACACCATGACGGCTTACGATCTCGTCGATGTAAATCCGGGCTAACCTCGATGTCTTATACGTGTCGCGTATGGGTATGAAATGTGCCGACTTGGTCAATCGGTCGACGATTACCCATATGCTATCGTGCCGACGAGATGTCCGAGGTAGCTTGGTTATGAAATCCATGGATATATGTTCCCACTTCCACATGGGAATTTCGGGTTGTTCGAGTAATCCACTTGGACGTTGATGCTCCGCTTTAACCTTCGTGCACATAAGGCACTTAGCAACATAGGTTGCTATGTCTCGTTTCATTCCGGGCCACCAATATTGACTCCGTAAGTCCATGTACATCTTATCGGAGCCCGGGTGGATAGAATAACGAGTCTGATGCGCTTCATTCATAATAAAAGCCCAAAGGTTATTGCGTTTGGGGATCCAGATTCGGTTTGCGAAATATATTAACCCATTGGCTCTTGCTTCCAATTGAGCTAGGAGATTTGGCTCGAGTTCCTCCTTCATACTCCCTTCGGTTTGCACCGCTTGCTGGGCTTCTCGAATACTTGCCTCGATGTCACAATCGATCTTTAAGTTTTGCAATAACACCGTAGCATTGTTGACATCGAGTCGGACTTCAGTGTCAAACTCTCCCAATGTATCGAACCATTGGCGTCGGTCGCGAATCTCTTGAACTGAGACCATTGGCGGGGGGTGTCACAGTTGGTATCAGAGCCAGGGCCGGGCCGTTGTGCCAGCGAGGACGCTGGTCTCACTTCGGTGGGTGGATGGACACATGCCTGAAAATATGGCTATGACTCATCCCACATCGGTTGGGGAGGCGAACTAAGGTCTCTTTATAAGGGGCTGGATACCTTCCCTATCGTGACGCGTTTAAATCCTTGAGCCTGTGGGCAAAGAGGACAGTATCACACCGCTGTGCGACTCTGATGTACACTTCGGTGGGTGGATGGACACATGCCTGCAAATACTCCCATAGGGGAGGGCTATGACTCATCTCACCCAATGTGACGCGTTTTAAATCCGTGAGGCTGCGGCCAAAGCGGACAATATCACGTTGCGGCTCTCGTACACCTTCTGCGGGGGGTGTCACAGTAGATGGACACATGCCTGAAAATATGGCTATGACTCATCCCACATCGGTTGGGGAGGCGAACTAAGGTCTCTTTATAAGGGGCTGGATACCTTCCCCATCGTGACGTGTTTAAATCCTTGAGTCTGTGGGCAAAGAGGACAGTATCACACCGCTGTGTGACTCTGATGTACACTTCGGTGGCTGGATGGACACATGCCTGCAAATACTCCCATAAGGGAGGGCTATGACTCATCTCACCCAATGTGACGCATTTTAAATCCGTGAGGCTGCGGCCAAAGCGGACAATATCACGTTGCGGCTCTCGTACACCTTCCTGCGGGGGGTGTCACAATACCAATTAAGCTCGTGGGTACATATATGTAAGAAACAGCAAACACAAATTAATATTCAATATACTTTTCGTTTAAAGTTTGTAGGTACATATATGTAAGGAATGTAAAAAAACAGAATACATACCTTCTTCTTCATCTTCTACATCAACAGGCATAATATCCTGATGTCGATCAGAATAAAGTAACAACGCATCACATGTCGACTCCTGAATCGAACAAGCACCATCTTCAATACTCGAACGACCAATCGAATCAACCACATCGTAGGTCGATAGGGGTATAAGGCAAAGGGGCTGCATCTGGAACAGGATGTGAGAGCAAGCTGCATCTAGAAGTAATAGCGAGAGCAAGCTGCATCTGGAATTCCTCCTCGAAGAAACTAGAATCAACGGTGGAGGCGTTTGAATAGTCGTTGATGCTCTAGCCAGAGGAGGACAAATTGCCTCCGGTTCCGTCAACGATCGGTGACATAGGTTTAAACGAAGAAGATAAGTTCGTCGGAGGAGGTGATCGTGATGACGTGTCAGCGGTGGTCAATCGGTTGGGGTTATCGGTGCAACCATCGCAGATCCATGAATTTCTATCCAAACTTTGAATTGATTTTGAGATTCAATTTTTGAGATACATGAGTTCATGGATAATTTACAGAGGGTGAGAAAAAAATTAGTGAATGATAGAGATATTTAAGGGATTTATAATTACTAAAATTAAAGGATGTTATAATTACTTAAGTACCCTTTTAAATAAATAAAAATGTTTTAATTTTAAAATTATATGATTGGTTTAACTTGGTTTTCATGGTTTTTAATTATAAGTGTGGTTTTCATTTGATCTCTACCCTATATACATATATATACATATATATATATATATATGTATATATATGTATATATATACACATATATATATATATATACACATATATATATATACATATACATATCTTTCTACTCTAATAAAAAGGTATCTGGGATGACACGTGTCAACACCACAATCATTCTTATCAAAATTTTCCCGCCTCTCTCTCCTATTAAATAATTACCTTAATTACTAATAATACTATTTAACACTTTTTTAGATTTAATAAATTAATAAAGAGATCTATTTATTAATGTTATTTCTAAATAAACAATTTTTTATAAAATAATAAATTTATTTAAAGCATAAGACTTTTTTTAAAAATATGAAATATTTAAAATTGGTATTTTAAAAAGTTGTTTTTTTAAAATAAAAAATAATTAAATTTAAGAGTTATAATAAGAAAATATTTAAAAATGACATTTTTATACGGTTTGTTTTAGAACAAAAGGTTTTTTTTTAAATAAAGTTTTAAAAAATTGATATCACTATTTTATAACTTACAGTCATTTCTAATACATAATTTCAATGATATTATATCTTAAAATATTATTTTACAATTAATAAATTTTGTTATATTAATTTTTTATTTATTCGACCCGTGTAACACACGGGTTACTATAGCTAGTATATGTGTCTATATATATATATATATATATATATATATATATATATATATATATATATATATATATATATATATATATATATATATATATAAAATCATCTCGTTCAAGATTACTTCACTAATAAAAATCCACACAAGATGTTTAAAGAAGGTTTGGAATACAAAAATGATTATTTCTACAATTGTTAGTATATGAAAAGAAATTTTGAGTATATTGAAATATGTTATGATACAAAGATGGATGAGGAGTTTTATGACATTATATAACCATATCGTTTACATCAATAGGAAACATCTTTGAATTTTTAGTTATATATATTTATAACCCTTTTTTTTCTATATGTTGTATCTTAATACATATTTTATGCCGGTCTAATTTATATTGGTTATTAAAATTGTAAACAATCATAAGTATATTGTATAAATTGCCCTATTTTTAAATGAAATGACACTTAAATGAAGGGGTTGGTTAAAATATAAAGTTCATTACGCCTAAAAAGCTTAAAAAACAATCTAAGTCATTAATTTTTTAATCTAACACTAAGGAATGGTTAAGATTCTAAGTGAATGAGAAAAAAAGGTGGAGGGGTATATTAGGAATATACACATTTATTAACTTTTTCAAATTCCTCCATTTTTTTAGGGTGAAAAGCATATTTCCCCTTCTAAAAATGATTAATGGCATATATACCCAACCAAAAAATTTAAATGCATATATCCTCTTTCAAAACTTAATAATGACAAATATACCCATTTTCATTAAAAATACTTTGTGTAATGACTAATTTACCCTTATTCTTATTAAAACTTCATAATTTGCAAAATTCCCCTTATTCTTATTAAAGTGTCAATATAGTTCTTCAATTTATACTTTATAACTCAAAGTTCCCTTATTCTTATTAAAGTGCAAGATGTTTTTATGCGTCATCATTCAAGTGACTCGTATTTAATATAGTATACAAGAATGAAAAAGGTCTCACAAAATATATAATGAAGAAAAAAGAAAAGTCATTAATCCATACATTATCACCAAAAATATTCAAAGATTTGGCATAACGATAACCAAATTCATTAATCAAAGCATATGTTAACATTATTCAAAGATTTGGCATAACAATAACCAAATACAAGAATGAAAAAGGTCCCACAAAATATATAATGAAGAAAAAAATATTCAAATTCATTAATTAAAGCATAATGAATCAATGCTCTTTTAAATATGTTAACATTGTCAAATGTTGAGTTCACTTTGGTGGTTGGACTTTTCTTGCTAAATTATGAAATATTTTAAAAAAATGAAAGTTTTGTATAAAAACAATTTTTACCTAACAAACCCAAAGTTTTTAAACAACGAGATATTGACAAAAAAACAAAACTTTTTCAAAGCAATAATTTTTTAATACGAAAGTTTTAAAAATAATAATAATGTTTTATTAGCTAATTAAAGTACTTATCTATGTATACGTAATTTCACGGGCTTATATCATAGTGAAGACACATGTTAAAAAAGTTTCACGGTTCTACAAAAATTAAATGATTAACTTCCAATATCATGAGAATTAGGAAACTCTTCGAAAAGTAATTCATTGACAAAAAGTTTCACGGTTCTTTTTGTATACACATGTAAACAGTTGCGAAAGAAATCATAACAATTCTAAAAAGAAATAACAGTTCTTATTTTGATCTTTCCCTTAGCACACTAACACATATCTCATATCTGTAACAAACATCAAACTAATTCATTCATTTGACCCCGAAACCCCAAATTGCAACATTCTACACTTCTTCTCAAATTCATCTCAAATCTCAACAAATATAATCCGCTTAACGTAATCACACAAAAACAAGATAGATCAAGCTACCAATACACACATCCAAACAGTATCACACTTAAAATCACCTGCTTAGGCGACATTGGATTAACTGAAATCAAATTCCGATCAACAAAAGGAGTGCAGAAAGAGGGCGAACCTTCACGGCGGCGTAAACAGCGTAGCCGACAACACCGGGCTCCGATTGCCACGTCCCCAGACCAACGGATGGAATTTTCAGACAACAGGTGGATAAGGATGGAACCGATGTTGGATGCGACGGCTACGATGAAGGAGGAGCCGACCTCAAGCAGGCGACGAGGATGCGACGGCTACGATGAAGCTGAGACAAGATGAAGATGAGCTCTGTAGATGGAACCGATGGAATGTGAAGAATGTGAAGGATGAATGGTTTTCTCCTTTTTCTTTTTAATCTAGGGACAAAATGGTCATAAAATTATATTGGGTATATATGCTATTATATTTTTAGCTTGGGTATATATGCATTTAAGGTATATTTGTAAGGGTATATATGCAATTGTTCCTTTTTTTTAAATGTTGATAACTTTTTCATACAATATTATTTTTTATAAAAATTATACCATAAAATAAAGCATTTTTTTCTTGAATTTAAGTATAGTACTTCTAAACTTTTTTGAGAAAGCAAAACTAAACAGTACAAAATTGAGTTGTTTTATATGAATTTATGTTGTTTTATATGAAATTATGATGTTTTTTTATAAAACAACACATTTTAAGAATAAAAGAACACATAAATTACAATAGAAAACACTACATTTTATGTGATGAAATACTACAATATTATAAAGCTACACTACTAAAAATACATATTTTAGCTTTGAATACTATAAAAACAGCATAAAAATAACATAACAACACAAAAATAACATAATAGCACGAAAACATAAAACTTCACAATATATTTTAAGTAATATAAATAACAAACCAACACAACAAAACATTAAATACAACATAACAAACAAGCACAACAAACCAACACATGTAAACAGAACAGTAATGTGAAATCTACTGAAAAATAAAGCTTTGTGATATTAGTAATTAGTATTTTAATCGTTTTATTAGGTGTTAATATAACATAAGCTAGTGGAAATATCTAAGTTAGTTGGGTATGTCAATATTAGTTTGTTTAATGTAAATGTGTGTAGAAGTAGTAGGAAATAGATTTATGATCATAATATCCTTTTTTATATTTTTTAGACAAAATAATATTAACTAGAAAACTGTTAATAGATGACGCGCAAAAGATGACACGCGAAAAAAGATGACGTTTATTTACGCGTATCAAAATTATTTGTCATTTTTTAAAATTTTCTTAGGAATGATGACACGTATTTTTGTGTGTCATCTTAATGTGTCATTTTTTAAATTTTTTATAATACCTTATCATTCTCTTCATTCCAAAACCTCTCTCGCTTCAACTTAAGCCCTAAAACCTCTCCCACTTCATTCCCTTCCCCATCCGATCTTCCCCCGCTGGACGCGCCTGCCACCGCCGACCTTCCACCGCCGGTCGCGACCACCACATTGCCACCGCCGACCTTCCACCGCCGGCCGCAACCCCCCACCACCACCATCGACCCTTCGACCTGCAGCCCCAATCTACCCGCAGCCCCAATCGACCCGCAGCCCTCAATCGCCTTCACCCCAGCCCTAATCGACCTCATCTAGCCTCAATCGACCTCACCCAGCCCTCACCGCCTCTCGGCCACCCACCGCCGCAGCCATCTTCACTCGGTTAGTAGTTATCATCTTTTGGTTATCGTGCACCATCATGCTCCGTCGTGTTCGCCTCCGATCTGCATCTCACGATCCAAAATTCATCCACAGGTTGTTTTGATCTGCTGTGTTCATCTACTCGATGAGTTTTCGCTTTTCAGATCCCTAATTTTTCGTTTTTGTTCAGATCGGTGGGTAATATGACTCGTATGATGTTTGAGATGTGTGATTTTGTTGAAATCGGTTTCGATCTGATGAATTCGAGTGTTTTTGGTTGAATTTATAGATTTTGGTTGAGTTTATAGAGTGAGAGATAGAGCCTATGGATATTGTCGGTAAGGCGAAGGAAGACGCTTCACTACCGAAAGGTTTGTGTGATTTCCATCGTTTTTGTGCTTGAATTTGTTGTATGTATGTGTGTTTGATGTGTATGAATGTATGTTAACCGTTTAGCCTTCGATTGTATATGTTTGGTTTGATTTTATGGTTTGATTACTTGATGTCATGAGGTGCACCTCGTGAGTCTGCAGATCGAACTTTTAGACAGTTTGGCAGTGTTCTTTTTAATTAATATTAGTTGATATGGCAAATAGCTCTTTGGATTGGTTGATTTCATTTCTTCTGATGTGTTTATTGAATTTAGTTTTGTTTATCATCTGTGCTAGATCTAAGTGTTTCAGAGCTGGTTTTAATCTTTTGAATTGTTTTTTTTATTATGATAAAGTTATGGATAGAGTTTACAAGCTATAGATATGTATAAGCGTGTTCTTGTATATCACATATTCCATTACCTCATATCGACTAGACAGGTTATGAGCCCCTACCTGTGGGTGTGCTGTAAAAGTTTATTTCGAGTATTTTCAATTTTGATGAAAATCTCCCATCCTTTGGATTGTTGATCTGTATTTCATGTTCCAAATTTTCCTTATGATTTAATCTCTAACAACTTTTTACAAAGATATTGCATATTTCCTTGGAAGGGAGATGTAAAGTACTTAACTTGTGAATTGTAATGAAATTTAACCATTGTTCTGTTTATTGATTTTGGCTTTATTGTGCCTACTTAATCACTGTTATGTTACTCTACTTTGTTTATCATTAGACAGTTTTTGTGGATAATGGCTAGTTTTTTGAATTTTGGTACACACTTTGTTAACTGTGTATGTATGGGGCACATGAGTCGGTCACCCGAACTCGCTTGTAGCTTGGTGTACTTATACCTGAGGTTCTTTGTCTACTGTGAAGTTATCTTTTTGGATGTATGCTCAGCCATTTTTTATTACAAAACACAGGAGGCTGTGATCTGTTGTGCCGTGAAAGTTTGATTAAGATTTTAATGTTGCTTAGTTTCTGCCATATAGGTCAAAGGTGTGGAGGATGTTCAGTTGTTATGTGTGGCTATATGCGTTCTTGGTATACATTTTTACATGGTTTCTTGCTAATGGGAATGTTTATTTTTGTAATTCATGCAGCTACGATGACTAAAATAATTAAAGAGATGTTGCCACCAGATGTACGTGTTGCAAGAGATACTCAAGATCTTTTGATCGAGTGTTGTGTAGGTGAGTAATGAGTTCCTTATCAAAATTTAAATACTTATTTTTAAATTATGTTGCTTTAAACTTCAGTTCTCTTATAAGGTTTTTTGTTCTCCCACTTGCAGAGTTCATTAATCTCGTTTCATCATAATCAAATGAAGTCTGTGGTAGGGAAGATAGAAGAACCATCGCACCAGAGCATGTTCTTAAGGCATTAGAGGTTTGTTAATCACTTTTATAATCATGATTTACCCACACACAATCATGTTTCACATTTCACCTCATTATCCACTTGTGATGAAGTTCCGTACTGATGTATATATTTCTGTAGGTTCTTGGTTTTGGGAATTACATAGAAGAGGTTTATGCTGCATACGAACAACATTAGGTTGGAGAAGGTAAAGAAGAATACACTGATGGTGATTTGGATGAAGTTCGTGAAGACTGGACGCGCTACGTATCGAATTTCATTTATATGTAGGCCTGAAATGATATATTTGGACTTGTGTTAGTATTGGTATTTGACTTGTTTGGTGCTAATTGAATTTAGACTTGTTTTATGCTTTGTAGTTGTTAATTACCAACTTTTGTAATGGATTTCGCTTTTAATGGACTTGTAAACTTTGTTGGTATTTAATGGATTTCGCTTTTAATGTTATTCGACAATTTGTTTTAGAAAACAACAGGTAAATTTATTAAAAATAAAAAAATTTTAAAAATGCAGCTAATTTTATGACGTGCATTGCGCGTCATCTATTGCACGTCATAAAAATTTCATAGATGATACGCGCATGTGCGTCATCTATTCATTTATAACCACCCCTTCTTTGACGCGCATTGCCTGTCATCGTTTGCACGTCATAAAATGCGCGTCATCTTTTGCGCGTCATAAAAAGATGACGCGCGGATACGCGTCATCTATCATTTATGACTACCCCTTCTTTGACACGCATTTGCGCGTCATCTGACCCCAAAGATGACGCGCAATGCGCGTCATCTATTACAGTTTTTCTAGTAGTGTATTTTTATTTGAACCACCCCTTAAATAAATATGAATCATAGTTAAAAGTGTTTTATTCCAAAACGATATATTAAAAAACAAAAGATAACAGTGGATATGTCATGATTATGAAGATCCAACTTGATGTTCTTAGAGCATTCACATCCCATTCCTTATCTTTATCTATATAATTACACTAAAAATCACTACTTCTTCTCTCTCCTTTCAATTAAATAATATTTTTTATACCCTTATCATTACTTCTTTCTCTCTCATTCACTCACAACCACTTTAAAAAATATTAAAAAATTTATAAGGATTGTACAGTGATTCTTCAAATATACCAATCCACAATAACATTTTCTCTCTCCTTCACTCACAACCACTCAAAATCATTCCATATAATATACCAAACACACTCACATAATTATAGGGCACGGGTTGTGAATGCTCTTAGATATATATCTTTTAGTCAACTTGCCCATGTAATTAGGTGGTGGGTGTCTTCCACTTTTGCAATTTCCACAAATGAATTTTCTATGTAACTTCTTAATTATATCTTATTAGTTGTTAAATATGAAAATGATTGATTTTAGATAGGTTTTAATTAAATTTATAAGAAGTTATTAAATATATATATTTTTTCGAAAAACTAGGAAAACGATTTTGTGAATTCAATTAATAATTGACATCAAGAACACAGATATACGATGCTAATTTGGCGAACGTAGCTTCTAAGAGAGATAATTGTATTAAACATATCATGTTGGATTAATAACTATTATTTATGTAAGTATGTTACTTTAATCACGTGATGGTAATTATATTTAATAATGTTTTCGTCCATTATTCCATTTAATTAAGGTTTATAAAACATAATGCACTAAGTAGTTTATACAATATAATTTAACACTAAAGAAGTCTTATAGCAATTTATAAGATGATTAATCATCTTGGGTTATCCATCAGCTGCTCTATATAAAGAGTTGGAGTGATGAGTCAAAAACTCGCAATATATCTTCTTACACATTCGATCTCTCTTCAATTTCAAAACTCTTAACTTTCAAATGAAAACACCAATCTCTTTTGTTATCTTCTTCATCTTAATCTTCTTCATCTTAATCTTCTTCATAGTGTCATCATCAGCCTATCCGGGCTTTAAAGAACAACACTACCCATGCAAAAACTTAGTGTTATATTTTCATGATGTGATTTATAATGGCCAAAATGCTGATAATGCAACTTCTGCTATTGTAGGAGCACCCCAATGGGGAAACCTTACAATTTTAGCAGATAAGTTTCATTTTGGGAATATTGCAGTTTTTGATGATCCTATCACTTTAGACAACAACTTTCATTCAACTCCTGTTGGTCGGGCTCAAGGGATGTATTTTTATGACACGAAGAACACGTTCACTGCATGGCTAGGGTTTACGTTTGTGTTGAATAGCGCACAACATAAAGGAACCATAAACTTCATTGGGGCCGACCCGATTATGGTTAAAAGTAGGGATATATCAGTGGTCGGTGGAACTGGAGACTTTTTCATGCACCGTGGGATCGCGACTATTATGACTGATTCTTTCGAAGGGGACGTGTATTTTAGGCTTCGTGTCGATATTAAGTTCTATGAATGTTGGTGATTAGCTCACTATTAGAGTATTGTAGTAGGCTAAATGGGATTATTGGGGAAATGGTTTTACTTACAGAAGTGTGAGAGTGTGATGCAAAATAAAACATATCCTTTCTTTTAGGAATAAGAGGTTTTTAATTGTGCATTATGTTGGCATATGTTTCAAAGTATGTTGCGGCTAGATTTATTTAAAATTCCGATGTTTAAATATATGAATATTGGTTTTATGTTATTTCAGATTATTGCTTTATGTTGTTTTCTAATTTCTAGCAATATAATTCTCCTTAATTATTAACATATTAGTATTAATAACGATTAGTAGTAACTCATTCTGTCATTTTTCGCTAGGTATTCTACACTATATTTTAAAGTTTCTAATTTCAATTTGTTTTTCTCGATATATACCGTAAGCGAGGGGGTGGTGTTACTATCGGTACCGAGCGGTCCCGAGTTGGAACCCACTCCCACGGTCTCCCCTAACAGATTTATGCCCACCCCTACTTGTTACACACGGGATAATGTGCCAGTTACTAGTGAGGTTTAGCTTTGGGTACTACATACAATGAGAATTATCGATGATGGACTTAACATATGATAATTAATTTAGAACACACATATGTATATATCTTTCTATTAGCACATGCATAGTTAAGCAAATTTACTTAAACCGGATTATTTTAGGCAATGAATTTTCATATGTTAAACGGCAACGTACCTTTGTTTTCATATCATTTATAATCAATTTATTTATTTTAAATTTTAGAGTAAATCTCGGTTTTGGTCCCTGTGTTTTGCAAATTGACTCCACTTGAGTACCAACGTTTATTTTGTCTCCATTTGAGTACCAAAGTTTAAAAAAGTTATCTGTTTCAGTCCTTTTGACTAACTGTGTTAACATTTTCTGTTAGATTTTTTAAAAAAGACCAAAATACCCCTAAGGGCTAAAAATATCACCTATCTCCACTACACACCACACACCACCACCCCTAACCTCTCAAACAAACCCCACCACCACCGGAGCCATCATCATCGGCGCCGGCCTCTCCGGCCTAGCCGCCGCCGCCTCCTCTCTCTCTCTCTCTCTCTCTCTCTCTCTTTCTAACAAGTAAAAACTCGAATCTTTCTAGATTGAGAGCCTTCCTTTGATCCAACATCTGTGACAACAACAACAACTTCTGATCTCCATCAGCAAACAATTAATCAGGTCTTCAATCCGATTATAGAAATGAGGGAAGAAGATGATCAGTCCAATTGGTTCTCAAAGTGGGAGGATGAGCTGCCGTCGCCGGAGGACCTTATGCCCTTATCTCAAACCCTAATCACCCCTGATCTCGCAATCTGCAAAAATAAAAAGTTGTTACCACATCGAACAAGAAACCAAACCCACAGCTGACGGTTTACCAATCATACAGAGGATGAATTGAACCTCAAATCCACAGCGGACACAAACAATTTGGTTCACAGTGGAAACTTTTGATTCCACGGCGGATAAACAATTCAAACCGACAGTGGACACAGACGACTTGATACACAGCAGACAACCAAAAACACCACATAGTCGGTGTCAACAACAAATCGACCGCAACAGCTTCAAACAACACCATCCCCTGTCGATCGATCACCCACCATCGACCACAACTTATCCCCTATCGACTGAACCCCTAAAATTGACCTCAACCACCTAATCTCCAACCACAACCTAATCCCCCAAATTCGAATTCGAACCCTTGTACCACCAAATCACCTTCAACCGACCGACAACATCATCTTCGGTCGACCTTCAAACAACCTAAACCCAAATCGCCGGAGGACCTTATGCCCTTATCTCAAAGTGGACGGGTTGACCCGAGAAAACGTTGCTAGCCATCTGCAAAAATACAGGCTTTATTTGAAACGTATGCAGGGTCTTTCTTCCGGTAGCGCTGGACCCGGCAACGTCGGAGATTCCACCACCGATCATCTGTTTGCGAGTTCTCGATGGTGGTGGCCAGATTTGGTGGTGGTTGGTGGGTTATAGGTGGTGACAGTGCGTGACGGTGGTGGATGCGATCATTGGAGGTGGTGGCGATCTGGGTGCGGACGGCGGAGGCTTCGAGGAGGAGTAAGGGATGTTGTAGGAGTGGAGGCGGACGGCGGCGGCTAGGCTGGAGAGGCCGGCGCCGATGATGATGGCTCCGGTGGTGGTGGGGTTTGTTTGAAAGGTTAGGGGTGGTGGTGTGTGGTGTTTGAGAGGTTTAGAAGAAGAAGATGGTGTTTTGAATGAGGGGTATTTTAGTAAATTGACAATCACTTAACGGAAAAAGTTAACACCGTTAGTCAAAAGGACTGAAACAGACAACTTTTTTAAACTTTGGTACTCAAATAGAGACAAAATAAACGTTGGTACTCAAGTGGAATCAATTTGCAAAACACAGGGACCAAAACCGAGATTTACTCTAAATTTTAAAATAAAAGTTCAAATACAAAGGGAACATTATCTAAAAAGTGTGAGAAGTAATCGGTGAGTGACATGTGTCATAATTTTAAAAATGGAAGGAAGGGTATTTTAGGAAGTCTAATTTATTAAGATGAAGGTGTGGGATATATTGACTTTTTCTGTACGATTGAGGTTTTCAACAAAATTTTCAATTTATCGTTGAAGCTTCAAACGTACGAAGTTTCAGCTTACATCAATTTCAATCGTTGAATATTCAAACAATCGAATTCATCTTTGAAGATTGTTTTATATCAATTACTTCACCGATGTCGACGATTGATCATCAGTTTGGTACGTATGAGGACGATTATATACTGTAATTGAAATAGTATGTTCATTTTCGCACCGTAATTTTGTCGTTTTGATCATCGTTGTGTCTATACTGTATGATTTCTGTGAATTTTGTTATTGATTGACATCATCATTGTGTCATAGGTATCATCATTGTGTCTTTTGTTCGTTATTGTGTCTTTTGTATCGTCATTGTGTCTGAATAAAACAGTTATTGTGTCTATACTGTTAGATTACTCTGGACATTATCAATTTGTTGTTGAACATATTTTATAAATATTAGGTGAGTTAGATGATACTATTTATACTGATTGTGTCATTTATATTGTGTTTTTGTATGATACCAACTGATCTCATTGTGTCTTTTATGCTGTTGTGTCTTTTTATGACATGCTGTTTTTATTCATATAGATGTTGAAAATTACAAAGATGTTGGCCAACAATGTGTATCCCCAGGTTCTGGAAGGGTATCTTACATACCTTTTGCAAAGAGTTCAACAATGTGAATCCCAAACTATGACACAATGAATCCCCAATCATGACACAATGAACCTTCACAAAGACATGACATAAAGATAGATTTTGACACAATAATGCTCGGTTGAAACCCCCCAATCATGACACAATGAATCCTTAATCATGACACAATGGATCCCAAATCATGACACAATGAATCCCCAAATCATGACACAATGAATCCCCAAATCATGACACAATGAACCATTATTAGCATGTTTTCATGACACAATGAACCTTCACTCGGTTGAAACCCGCCAATCATGACACAATGAATCCTCAATCATGACACAATGAATCCCCAAACCATGACACAATGAATCCCCAATCATGACACAATGAACCTTCACAAAGACACATTATTAGCAGGAATCATGACACAATGAATCCCCAAACCATGACACAATGAATCCCCAATCATGACACAATGAACCTTCACAAAGACATATTATTAGCAGGAATCATGACACAATGAATCCCCAAACCGTGATACAATGAATCCCCAATCATGACACAATGAACCTTCACAAAGACACATTATTAGCAGTTTTCATTACACAATAAATCCCGAATCATGACATAACAAATCCCCCAATCATGACACAATTAATCCCCAAACGTGACACAATGAATCCCCAAACCATGACACAATGAACCTTCACAAAGACATGATACAAAAATAGATTTTGACACAATGATGCTCGGTTGAAATTCCACCAATCATGACACAATGAAACCCCTAGATCATGACACAATGCATAGTTATATTTTGACACAATAATGCTTGATTAGGTTTTACCTGTTTGTGTTTGCTCTTCGATGGGAGTTATTCGTAGTGCTTCTGAGTTTATGCTTGTGGTTTTCGAGGTTGGTGAACGTTCAATAGACTTTGAAGACGTTTTCGACGGTAATGATTTTTGAACGGAATCCATGCTTACGTTTGAGGTTTCGTCGGAGATGGTTCGTTTGAATGTTATGGAATTGAAAGGACGGTGATGGAAGTGGTGGTGACGATTTATTGTGTCAAATTACTTTCTTGCCCCTCCACCTGTTAGCAGTTTTCCACTTATTTACATGTTTGCCACCGCATTTTTTTGAATCATTGATCTATTTTAATGAGTTGATCCAACGACCAGAATTACTTCTCATCATTTTTAGAAAATATAGCCTTGGTAGAATATCCTCTCCCAAATTTTAATGTTAAATGTTAGAAAGATTACAACTGTTTTGATCAGTACTTGTGAATTATAATACAAGATTTTAAATATCATTATAAAATTACCAAAAAAACATTTCTTAAATCTAAGTATATAAGTTGCAATTTTGCAGAAATTGATTAACTGAATTGCCTTAAATTGTATAAATTAAATACTTTGCCTTTGTTTGCAACACTATAATTACATATTTACATTATCTCGTAAACAAAATTAGATATGCAAAACAAATTAATAGAAACACCTATATTTGACATGTCATATGATCATCTACATCTAGATAATATTACACACCTAAAAACATATCATAACATAATACACTGAAGATAGAGGCAAAACATGTGTCATGAAAGACGTAACACAAAGTTCACTGTAAAACAAACTACTGAACTTTTTCCAGTATCATACACATGAAAGTTACTAATACTATCAACAACATAGAAAAACCTTTAACTTGAAACCCGAGGAGTCATCCTTTCCGGTTACCATAGATGCTAATAGAGAAAGAGATCTTGAAATGAGCAAGAAAAGCAACGAGACGATGGAAATGACATATACGAACAAGAGATTGATTTCGTTTTCATCGAATTTTAAAGGAAGGGAACATTAAAGAAAAAGTTTAATGAGATGTGCAACAATGCACCTACCTTCAATGGGATATCTCATTTTTTGTTGTTAACCCGATAAATGCAAAGTGGATGATATATAAATCGGGTTGGGTTTATATAAAACACGATTTATTATTTTTTGGCATATGAACAGCTGCTCACTATCTTGGTAGGGGTTTAAATAAGCTAACTTTCATCAAAAATTATGTTTGAAGGGTTCAAAACTTCAAATAAGCACATATTTTTAACTTTTAAGCATTCTTTTTTAAAAGTAAAAATTCTATTAATATAAACCCGGCTATGAAGAAACTAGACAGGATGAGACAAAATCACAAACATATCCAGAAAAACAACCCACAAATACAAGTACAAGACTAAAAAAGAAAAATCACACTAAACAAAACTAAAAAACACGTCCTTTTAACTTTTAAACATACTGCTGATAGTATAGGTTCCATCAAGAAGGTTCATTATTTGAAGCGGACTCGAAAAATCAAAATTCAAATAGGGTTGGATTCGAAAATTCCAATCAGATCCTTATCAGAACTGAATTCGTGATTTGGTTTTCTAGCTGAATATATGAATTTTGATTTGATCCGACTCAAGTATTAAAATTTGTTTTGAAAAAAAAATACGCTTTTATAGTTCATTTTATTCATATCAATCTGAATTGCATCTTTGTAATTTAACTCGGTTTTTCAAAATCAAATCTACTTTGAATTTGAATCATTTAAGAAGTAACCTGATTCAAATGACCCGAATAACTCGAAAACTTAAGCGATGAGCATCTCCAGGTTCCACACGCTTTAAACTACAAAATATGTGACTATTTGGTTTTCTATTTTTTTTTCAATTCTTTAGTTTTTTTTTTTCATTAGTTAATTTACAATTTTTATTTTTATTATTATTTAAGGATGAGCATCCCTAGGTTCCACACGCTTTGAATTTTATTATTACTTTTTTTCATTTCTTTGTTTTTTTCTTTAGTTAAGTTACAATTTTGTTTTTTCTTAAAGTAGTATCTCATGTAAATTTAAGTTTTATTTAGCAATACAATACATTATTGTTTAGGACAATAGTTTTATCGACATTTCATATGATTGAAAAATAGACGTATTTAAACATAATTTAACATAGTATAAATCATCATAAAACGAACTAAATTGACATAAACTGTAACCAAATTATAATGGTACCTTTATATCCATCAAAAAGATGTATGTGTCCTCTCTTTAAATACGACTCTAGATTAAACAAGAAAGCCATGAAAATACAAAATCAATGTCAAAATGACAAAAACTTGTAACAGTAAGAGTCTACTGTGAGACCTTGTTAACCCTACGAACCGAAAACGACACTGGTTTGTCCAAAACCGACACGTTAATGTTGTTCCAAACATCCGGGATGGTAGGAAGTGTAGCAATTTTCTCTGCAATTTCAATGTCTTCAGGAAGAACATATCCAAAAACCGTGTACGAGTTTTTCCACTCTTCGTGGTTCGCTAGGCTGATAAAGAACTCTGGGCCCGAATCAATCCATGCAACCGAGCCCCTTTCGATGATTGGACATTCTTCAGTTGGTTTTTTTTTGAATGGAATTCCTTCAGCTTCAAGTGTTCCTTGAATCAATGCAAATGGAGGTCCAAAAGAAGCCTGAAAAAAAGAGAGTTGATGTTCATCCTTGTTACATTAATGTTACAGAGAAAATGAAACAGCGATACATATTGACTTTTTCAGGTCAAACCTGGTTTAAATGAAATGGTAATATAACTTTGAAAAGGGTTAGAGAAGCCTTACGGATTTTAAGTGGTTTCCTTTTGAATCCCAAGATTCACCACGGCCTTCGGCTCGATAAAACTGGCAGCCTGCGCAGTGACGCATGGTCAACAACTCAAGAATGTACATGACTGAGTGTGGGGCGCATTCGGGGAGAAGCTGCATTAAACCGTGAGTTTTTTTAATATTGTAAAGAAAAAAGAAAATGATAAGAATGCAACAGTAGATTATAGAACAAAGGGTTCCATTTATACTGCTATTTGAATTTATAAAATTGATAAACTTTCTTGTAAATTTTCTATGAAACAGAAAACAAAGAACTGAATTAAATTTTGTACCTTATAAGTTATAAGCCACGCCATTGGACTCAAATTCACAGTGAATTCATATAAATTTAAATTTCAGTGGTAGAAAGTTTGATCATAAAAGTCAAAGTTATATATGAGATGCAAAATT
Organism: Flaveria linearis; assembly: GCA_024085815.1. Taxonomy (NCBI): domain Eukaryota; kingdom Viridiplantae; phylum Streptophyta; class Magnoliopsida; order Asterales; family Asteraceae; genus Flaveria; species Flaveria linearis. Next base: position 59,909,958 of record CM044012.1, read on the forward strand.
TGGAAGGTTTTTACAGTTTCCACTTACTTTTATGTGAAGAGTGCCGTGTTGAGTTTTCATTTGCACGATGCCCTGCAAAGAGGAAGATGAAGAAGAATAAAGTCAGCACGTTTTGTTATTCACAAGAATTGAATCTAACAATATATACATGTGCATGCGAATTAAAAGCGAAAGTTAAAAATCTTTATGGAAACAAGAAAAAGAATCCAATTTTCTTTATCGTATATAGTATATCAGCAGTAGAAGATATCATAACACTTTTGACTCAAAGGTCAAGCAATCTGCTTTTCAACTCCAATATTGGTTCAGAGTTCTTTAAATTTCCGCCAAAAGATTGATGCTCATGTTGAACTAAAATTAATGCTTCACATCGAAATATTGTTGCCATCATAGTTATGAAAAATCTTTATCTATCTTGGAGTTTAGAAATCAAAAGTTTGACAGCAGAAGTCAAAAAACCAGAATTCCTCTGAATTTTACGAAAAAGATCCTGGAAAACCTGTGCATTGATCTGCATTCTCCAAATATTAGCATTATAAGCAATGACCACATTGAACTATAAAGTCTACAGGTGGAAATATTGTGGCCATCAAGCTGCAAAAAATCTTTATGGCTTTCGAATTTGAAAACTCAAAACTTGACCTATCAAATAAAAAATAAAAAGAATTCTTGATATCTTACGGTCTTCTACCAATAGAATCCATGGAAAATCAGTGCTCAAATGCAAAGTAACTATTAGTAGAATAATAGTTCTAAAGGAGTTCATCGATAAGCTTGTGTTAACAGTCAACATGTTAGATTACCTCGCCTTTTCCGTAAACAAGGCCAGAAGTCCAAATTGTGTTGTCTCCTGCTTGTTGCCTATCGGGTGCCAAAGAATCACTTTGTTTCTTCAACCAACACTGTGCCAAGAAAATGTAACAATCACTTTCAAATATTATGCAAGTACTAACACAAGCATTCAGATACTAATTGGTTACACCATTTACCTTTATTTGTCTCATCACAGTACTCTTCAAATCAAGTAAATGAGCCCATGCACATCTTTATGATTGATAATCCCACACACAGTTTCAGTTGCAAGAAACTAAAAGACTGAACTTGATATTTAATGGTTTAGCAAGAAACGTTTATCTATGGTTGTTGCTAACACGATTTCTAAATTCTGATGTAAAGTACAATTATGGTTAAACAGAACAATAATTACGATCAACTAAGTACTTAAACCATTGAAGGTTTCAAGTCAAAACAGGCCCCTAGTCCAAAAACACTACTTGTTGACTGGCAGAAACCTGAATATCAAAGTTTTTGACTTTACACAGAATAGGAATCAATACAAATGTTATGGCAAAACAACAACAGGATTCAACAATTCTCAGTTAATTCATAACATTTCCAATATAATCGAGTTCACTTTTCACTTTTCAGTCTTCAACACACTAAAACAATATCAGGATCACAATCTAACAGAACAATAATCTAAAATCTTCAAAAGTCAATGATCAAGATCAAATTTGCAACTCACCTCACCAAATTTTGACCCACAAGCCTCAGGATTACCACAGAACACCCAAGAATCGCACAAACAAGGCCCACCTTTACCACTGCACATCGCCTTACAAGCATCACAACATTCAATCGACGAATTGAACTTAAAATCCGAACCCCACTTAACAGCAGCACCCCACAGCTCAAGCTTATCAATCCCTCTACAACACCCACCATCACTTTCCACCAATTCCATCGATTCAGCTTCCGAAATTGACGACAATTTGTTCTCTTGATTGGGTCTCAAAATCACAGACATGAACATATACACAAGTGAACACGAGAAAACACCCATCAAGAGGATGGTCAATGAGATCCAGCGCGTTGGTTCGGAGTCGATCTGCCTCCGACCCATTAGGGCTTGATCTTCGATGAACACAACCCAGAAATGGTTTCAATTGATTTGGGGTTATTGTCAATCTTTGAATGAGGATGATACAATTCGATCAGGCGATTTATATGACTTCTTCACCTATATAATAATAAATACATTTGAATTTAGGAAGTTGATGAGTATATACAGAGAGACATTGAGGAATCTGACAGAAAGCTGATTAGTATATTCAGAATGAAATGAAATCGACGGAGGATGTTGGTGGTTTCGTAGAATTGGTGATGGTGTAATGGTGAAAATGAATGGCAATAACCTAACACAAATACACAATCATAGCGTTATTAGTCAATGAGGCTTTTATTAATCACTAATGAGATTTAGTTTAGCATGTGGGAAGAGTTATTTTTGTGTGGAAATTGTTGGTTTGTTTTGAAAATTCAATGTTTTTAGGTTGTCCGTTAGACCATGTAAAGGAAAGAGAGAGGATTGTGAGAGATGTGACCGACGATGTGAATGAGAGGGAGATAACTGTTATTTATAAGGACGAACACCTATAGACATGATAAAGATGATCGAGTTTTTAACGATCGTCAGTGATCTAAATAAACACTAAAAAAGATGACGGAGAGAAAGATGAGCAGCCTAATTGTGCTATTGCGATCATGTGGGGAAACATTATTCTAGCTTTCATTTGTGAAGAGCTTCTGGAAAATGTCCTTGTTAAATTATAAAAACAAAATTAATGGTTTAATGCTTGTGAATACAACTTAAACAAGATTGTCAGGTTTAAACAAATAAAGATTTTATCATACCATTTAACTGTAACAAAGTTTTTACTGCTTTTAATAGAGTCACTTCTTTTAGATTTTTAAATAACACTTAAGTTTTAATGTTATATTGTTATCAAAATTAAATAAGCTTTAACATATGTGAAACTTTAATTTTTATCTAATGAATAGTGTCTTGAAGTTTAACATTAAGTAGAAAGTAACTGAAAAAAAAAACTAAATAATCTATATTTTATAAATTTTGTATTAGCTCATGTAATTAGATAACTATAAACTATAAAGGCTTTCTATAACAATCGAACTTTAGTGATTTATGTATCTTTTCAAACTTGATTGTTAGTATACTGTTTCTAATATTAAATTTAATAAAACGAATTTAATAATAGAAATAGAAGTGTTTAATATGACATTTAAATGTGGTTATAATCGGATTGTTGACTTTTATTGCCTCGGCTTTAATATTTTTAAAATAGGTTTATTAAATACCGTGGTAAATAAACAACGATTAAAAATGGCAGCAAGTATTACTTTTTTTAAACGGCTGGTTAGTTGTTAGTTGTTAGTATCATCAAGTTAGTAATATCCACTCCTTTCAAGGTTTAAACCGACCACTAGACAGCAAGTATTACTAGAAGTAGAAAATCGTAATTTGGGGACATTTGTTGTTCTAAGCTATTTGAACTAATAAAATTGAATTCACGACTTTAACATTCTCAATTAGTTATTCAAATGATTGTCAACAAGTTGTGATTCATACATTTCTTATTCAATTTCTTATTGGATTGCATATATATATACACAAGTATGTGTATATGTGTAATGTGTTTTAAATTGGTAAATAAAAATGTTTTTTTTTTCAAAAGCGTACGATGCTAAATTACCTAAAGTGTTTTATTTTCCTTATTCATAACCATCGTCACAACCTCTCACTGAACTAGAGATTCTTTAAGTGCCCGTTAGAATAGTCACCAACCCCCACCACACCCTATTCTTTATTTCTGTACTGTCAATCACACCACCACCTGGCATCAGAAAAGATGCAACCGTCATGAACCTCATCTCGTACATCACCCCATCCCAACTTCGTGACATCCTCCACTGTCTCTTTTTCAGACCATATTTTTCAAATTTAGAATTTGATGTGAAGAGGGAAGGGAGGAAAGGAAATGGATGGTAATAGGGGTGGGGTACCTAGATTTGAAAGATAGGAAAAAATTAAAGGTCTCGCCGCCAGAGAGGGTGAAGCGGTGATAGAAGGCAGTGGTTGGTCATATCTGTGTTTGCTTGGATAAGAAAAAACAGGGTAATGGGTCACTCAGATTACATGAATAAATTTGAGATTTGAATCCACACGGTTCACTCAAAATCCAGATTTTTATTTATATTTCAACATACATGTAAGAAAGTTGAAGTAGTAGTGAATTAAAAAAAGTTATTCAAATAAGACGTGTTGAAAAAAAAATTTATATATTCAAATAACCTACCAAACCACAAAAATAATTTTCTCCACCACATCCTTCTTCTTACGAGTTTATTGATTTTGATCAATCCACTGAATCACTATATATAGATTTAAAAAAAGTGAAAGATCTATCCATAGCAAAATCGATGTTGGTCTCCAAGTTGAAGACGCTATAAGACATTCACTGAATACATGTGAAATCCTCTGAGTCTCGTACGAACAAGAAAGCATGAAATATTGGGAAAGCCCACTCCTTTTTCACATTGTTTTTAACTTATAGGAAGATGATTTAATAAAATAATATTAACCTTTATTGGAATGTAATTGATAGATGCATCTCATCCATTACGAGAATTACTTTTTGGAATTACTAATTGATAGATGCAATTCCTAACATCTTTGATCTTAAACTGATCTTTTTAACTCAAATCTTAAATCCATTTATCAATTTCATCGGTTATCAAAAAAACTACAATTGTTCCACAACCCCGCTAATGGGTCTTTACCATTTCCATTCTCATGTCAAAAAATTCTCCCCAAGTTTATGACTTTTTAGCTCGAAAAGCCTCAGAATCTAACTCTAAAAGCGTCGTTTCCAATCCGACTATCCAAACATAATAACGTCGAGTCCCCTCTCCCCACCTTTCATTTTATTATCGGTGACAGAACCAAATCTTTCTCGTTAAGGATGATTATACTTTTCACAATCATATTCAAATAATGCTTCCTTTTCCCGCTTTATTATAAAAAAAAGTCAAGCTCATGTTTTTATCTCACTTACATATCTTTACATTGAATCTCATTTGCCTCTAGAATATCATTCCCACACAACCTTATGTTCCAAATAGTTGTAAAAGCTAATAAGCTATCATATATGAATCTTTATTTCTTACCTTTGATATGTCTTAATTCTCAATATATTTAAGCAATTGCTTCATCGTATCATACGACTATGAAATACGAATCTTGCACCAGACACAAAATTACCAGCACACAAAATCACATTACATAGTTTAATGACTTGTCTTTTAATTTTACTAAAATTTAATTAAACCTCTAAAAACCTAAACCTACAAAATCAAATCAAAATTTTAAAACATCCAGTAACTCCATAAGAGGCAAGTGAAGAAAAAACATCAAACAAATCAAATTTGACGATTAACCAACTGTTATTAAACATCAAACTCATATAATCATCATACTTACGGGCTGTTTGATTGCGCTGACCGAGTAAAATCTGACTGAGTTAGAAGCTGACCCAGTAAGAAGTTCTGACTGAGTCAGCATCTGACTGAAACTTGGCTGTTTGATTTAGTATCTGACTGACTCTGCTGAATGATAAAAATAACCTTATTGCCCTGTTGTTCTAACGAGTTTGAATTTAACTGGTGTTGTGTAATCATCTACATACACACATAAGCAATATATACATATACATACACATCTACAAACACATACATCTACATACACATCTACATACACATATACATCAACACACACATCTACATACACATACACATGTACATACACATCTACATACCCATATACATACACATCTACATACCCATATACATACACATCTACATACATATATACATCAACATACACATCTACATGCACATACATATATACATACACATCTACATACGCATATACATACACATCTATATACACATACATCTACATACACATCTACATACATATACATCTACATACACATACATCTACATACACATACATCTACATATACATACATCTACATACACATCTACATGCACACATACATCTACATACACATCTACATCTACATACACATATACATCTACATACACATCTACATACACATCTGCATCTACATACACATATACATCTACATACACATCTACATACAAATATACATACACATCTATATGCAAATACATCTACATACACATCTACATACACATATACATACACATCTATATGCATATACATCTATATTCATAAAGAAATGATGATTACCGTAGGTCAGGGTCGCTCGCACAGGTCGGGGGTCGCTCGATTAGGGCTCGCGCAGGTCGGGGTCGGTCGCGCAGGGAGGGGAGGTCGCCGATCGAGAGCGCAGGGGGAGGGGAGGCCGCCGATCGAGAGCGCAGGGGGAGGGGAGGTCGCCGATCGAGAGCGCAGGGGGAGGGGAGGTCGCCGATCGAGAGCGCAGGGGGAGGGGAGGTCGCCGATCGAGAGCGCAGGGGGAGGGGAGGTCGCCGATCGAGAGCGCAGGGGGAGGGGAGGTCGCCGATCGAGAGCGCAGGGGGAGGGGAGGTCGCCGATCGATAGCGCAGGGGGAGGGGAGGTCGCCGATCGAGAGCGCAGGGGAGGGGAGGTCGCCGATCGAGAGCGCAGGGGGAGGGGAGGTCGCCGAGCGATAGCGCAGGGGGAGGGGAGGTCGCCGAGCGAGAGCGCAGGGGGAGGGGAGGTCGCCGACCGAGAGCGCAGGGGGAGGGGGAGGTGGCCGATCGAGCGTAGGGCTTCGGGAGGGAGGAGCTGTTGGTGGTGTGCAATAGAGAGAAGGAGGTGGAGTTTTGGGTCAACAAGTTTTTTTTTCAGGTTTGGGTCAGAAGAAATGACCCGGTCAGCTGGCTCCACGCGAGTATCAAACGGGCTGACCCCTGACCGAGTCAGCCGGGTCAGCTCGGTCAGACATAAACAAACAGCCCCTTATTTTTAAACTAGTTAAACCGTTAAACATTTGAGAGACTTCATATACATTGCCCTAGGGGCAAAAATCCGTCCTTTTATTGAAACAACTAGAAACAACAAGGGGCAAAAGTGAAACATCTTTCATATAAATATCTCTAGGGTTTGTGAGTGGATCAACCAGTAGGGTTTGAAATCGATCTCATCCGCAGCCTCTTCCTTCACTCGAAACTCAAGATCCAACAATGGCCGTTGGGTAATATCTCGCACTCAATACATCAACTTTCTGTATACATTCAACGATTGATTATGCGTTCAATTCATCTAATAGTTTATCTGTCAATTTTGCAGGAAGAACAAGAGGATTTCAAAGGGAAAGAAGGGTGGGAAGAAGAAAGCGTTAGTTTCTCCCTTCAATTATTTACTTTGATTTTTGATATATTTTAAAAGATTTGTGATTCTGATTTATAAAAATTGTATCTTGCACAGAGCTGATCCGTTTTCGAAGAAGGATTGGTATGATATCAAAGCTCCATCTTTGTTCAGCACAAGAAATGTTGGCAAAACCCTTGTTACTCGTACTCAGGGTACCAAGGTAATTGTTATCCCCTTTGTTTGTTATGATGTGATTTCATTATCGTGTAATAACTTAATGATAACAATTTGTATTTTGAGGTGTTCATATTATTGTGGAAGATTTTTTGATTTGATTTGATTGAGAAGTTATTGTTGTGAGGAGCTTTTGGCTGAAAAAAATGATTTTTTAAGTATCCATGCACTCAAACACATGTATATAGATTACTCACCACATTGAATTAGCACTTAATTTTGAATAATATGATTATACTTGAAAAACAATTGTGGCTGCATTAAAAGTGAGAAGGAATGCTGTAGGTATTCAATAAGTATACAATGTGAATCATGTAGTAATTGCAAGTTTGAACTTCGAAGTGGAAGGACTATAGTTGCAGACTTGGGTGAAGCTAGTGCCTGATATTTTGTATGTAATGGCTAGTAACTTCAAGTTTGATTGTAATTCTTTGAACTTAGATTATAACTTTGCTGACTTTTGTTGGTTTAAGGATGCAATGATCCGCCTTTTAGATTTTGGTCCCTACAAGGCCCAACAGTGTTTTATGTCTTTTTGAGGAGATGTACTTATAGGATTCTGTAATATCGTATTTCAAACAATGTGCAGTTTGAATAGGTTAGGACTTTAAATGCGTTAAACCTCATTTTGGAACATTGTTGTCCTTGGACACTCTGAAACTATACATTTGATATTTCAAATATTTTCATGTTTATTACTTTTTTTCATCAGATTGCTTCAGAAGGTCTCAAACATCGTGTGTTTGAGGTTTCTTTAGCTGATCTCCAAAACGATGAAGATCATGCCTACAGGAAAATCCGTTTGAGAGCTGAGGATGTTCAAGGAAAGAACGTCTTGACCAACTTTTGGGTATAATACAAAATCTGAACTCATTGTCTTTTCTTTACCCTATGATTAAATTAGCAAACTCGTTTATAACTTTTTTGTATTTTTTACAGGGCATGGACTTCACTACCGACAAATTGAGGTCTCTTGTGAAGAAATGGCAGTCTTTGATCGAGGCTCATGTTGATGTGAAAACTACTGACAACTACACTTTAAGAATGTTCTGCATTGGCTTCACCAAGAAGCGTGCCAACCAAGTAAAAAGGACTTGCTATGCTCAGTCTAGTCAGATTCGACAGGTAAAGATAAAAAAGTTGCATCTTTTTATCTAAATCTGTCTTCTTGGTAGTTAAATTTGACGAATTGTGGTGATTTGTTTTTTTAGATTCGTCGCAAAATGAGGGAGATCATGGTAACCCAGGCACAATCTTGCGACCTAAAAGAGCTGGTTCAGAAATTTATTCCAGAGTCAATTGGTAGGGAGATTGAGAAGGCTACATCCAGCATCTACCCTCTGCAGAATGTCTTCATTCGCAAGGTCAAGATATTGAAGGCACCAAAGTTTGACATTGGGAAACTTATGGAGGCAAGTTTTTATTTTTAATCTCATAATTAACCATCAAAAAGTTATTTTCATGTATTCGTTCTCAATTTACAATCTCTTTTTGGTTGTACAGGTTCATGGTGATTATTCAGAAGATGTAGGTGTTAAGGTTGAGAGACCTGCAGAGGACATGGTCCCAGAACCGACTGAGGTGATTGGTGCTTGAAATAAGAGTTATACAGCTCTTCGAGTTTCTTAATCCTAGACATGAAATCTTGGTTCTGTTTCAGAGGTTATGATTGAGTTTTCATCTTAAAAATTTGATGTGGAGTTTTGTAGTAGTAATATGTTTTGAGGATATCGGCATATTTGAAGCTTTGTTCTTGCGTTTTGACTTCTAATTTTATGCATAAGTTTGTTCATCTTTAAATTTGGTGCTTTTGGGGGTTGTAACTGGGTTTATAGGATGACTTGTTTAATTAAAGGGGGGTAAACACTGTTTATTAGATGAGTTAAGTGTAACAATCTAAAACTTGATTATTTGTGTTATGTTTTAGGTCGTGTTTAAAGTTGCCATTTTTAAGTTAAGGGTGCTTTTATAAACTTAACTTAATCTAGATCTTTTGGCTACAGCCTACAGCTAAGTATTGAAAGTGAACTTTGTACGACGGCTCACGAAACAGAAATGGATCAGGTTGTGTCTATAAGTCAACTTAGCAGTTTTTTAAAGTATCAATCTGTAATCCTTTAAATGCCATGTATGCATTTCCAACATGAAACCAATGAAATTGTATCACCCCCTCAATTTAAGTGTAAATTGAATGGTTGTTTAGAGGGGTTTATTATAAATTCTTTAAAAGCCTGTTAAATACCTTAACATTCACTCTTATATGTTAAATAGTTGATAATCTTAGCCTTTAGCATAATTATATATAACTTATGTTAATAGAATGCAACCAACTCTTCATGAGTAATTACATTTTCATGATCAATTACCATATTTCAAGAAAATATGCATTAGTTAAGTATTAGTACAATACTAACTTTTGATCTTAAAATATATAATCAAAAGTGTTTGCTTGTGTTTTATCACAAAGTTGATTTCATTCATACCTTGAAAAGTTTATGATTTTCATGATATCTGGTTATGTTGGAGGAATTTGTCAACAATCTTTGACACTAACGATTTAAATTTTTAGAGTTTAGAATATAGGGTTGAGGACTAGTTCTACAAACGTTACAATCCTTTTGTACTCACACGAAATCATCTTTGCTCATTTCCTATCACAAATGAATAAATGAAGAAAATAAGAACATTTTAACAATGTGAAGTAGATGAAAAAAAAAACTTTTAATATATAAAAGCAAGTCAGTAAGATGACTGTCATGATACATAAATATATTTTATTTTTAATTTTATTTTTATTGGTGCATCAAGTGTAGTGATAGCATATCAAAACACCTATCCCTGCATACTTTTTGTCAAACTCTATTCTTTTACGTGAATCTTATTTTTTAATCAAACAATTACAATAGCTCTATAAGTGAATTATAAGATTTGTTGTGCAAAAATGGGGTTACAGATTTTTGGTTGCACATGAAAATCTTCATATGGAACATCATGAGCTTGGTAGACGTTCCATCACAAATTAAACGAGTAAATTTAGATTTAAACATAAACTGAATGTGAAATTTAAGTTTTGTAGCAAGTTTCAATGGCGAAGGTTAATAATCAATCCTGATATAAATTGAAGAGGTTAAATCTACCCATGCGAAATAAAGTCGTTTTTAGTTAAAAATTACGTGTCACTTCACTTAAGAGTTCAATGATAAGGGTTAAAGACTTTGAAAACCATTCAATTCAAAACCTGTTTAGAAATAATTAAAAGGTCTTAACATAAATTGTTGTTGTTCGAAAATAATAAATTAAAGATATGTTGTATGTTCTTGAGACTTTGGGTACCTTGGTTTGGATAGAATAACGCCTTTAGTATAAAATCTTTAAAACGCCCTTTGAAGCATACGAGGTCGCTATTTTGTTCCCACTTCATCCACTTTTGGCTGCACGTATGTGGTTACAAGTTTCGAGTATTAATTTTCCAAGACTCAAGAATGATACAAAATTTAGCTACACATACGCGGTTGCAAGTTTTGGGCTATAAAACATTGAATGTTCATCCAAAACGCATGAAACTTGGGGAAGAAACTAAAAACATATCGACAAGGTTTCGTATTAAAGTGAGTATTGATGAAGGTAACGTGCTATACAATTTTCCTTGGAGTAGAAGGCCAAATAAAAAAAAATTGTTTACTTGTCTTATTGGATTTTATTTACTTTTCTTACATTATGTCAACTGAAGTTTTTTTAGTATAAATAGGTTTTTATTGAATCGTTTTAAAAACACTTTCGAGGATTAGATTTTAGTTTCTTTGTTCACGAATCCAATGTTGTTATTCATCTTATATTTGTCTAATTGTCTTTACGTTTGGACAACCTTGAGATCTTTATTAACGATATTACATTATTCATCATACAATTCTAATAAGTCACTCTCATTATGCATCATATACATTGGGTGTCGCCATCAAGTCACCATAGAGAATTTGTTTTCATGCATTATCTAGTATCTAGCACTTGATTCTTATTTGTAACATATGAATATTACCCCGATTCAATACACATACTTAAAGAGAGAGGCAATGATAAAATTTATACGTCCCTCGTTACGCTAAAACATTAAACCAACTCTTTTAATCCGAACATAATTACGCCCATAATTGCTTCTACACATCTGCACACGAACACTCCAAATCAAGATCCAAGTACATTTTCTCGGGTGCCTGCATAATTTAGATTCAAACAAGGTTGCATAATATAAATAGATAAGATTGTGGATATTATTTCTGCAATTTACTATTGATGTTAAGAAATCCACTATTCGCACATGTGATCGAAACTTGTTCCCGCCGATACAATAATAATACTTCACCGGCACCACCATTAATCTCTCTCTTTCTCACATTTGCTCCACTCAAACCCCAAAACGACGAATTTCCCATTAACACAAACAAAACCATTTTATTAATTAATCAACACTATCTCCAATCACCATTTTCACAGAAAACCCTAATCTTTTTCTCCCAAATTAGGGTTTCCCAGGATGTACAGAGAGAAAGGTGGAGGAGGATCCAAAGCTAAAATGGAACAATCTTTAACGGCAACAAGTTCAAGGGGAGGTGGGTTGGGTTTGAATTTGAAGGGGAAAGATAGTAGTAAAGATCGTTCTTTTCCTGTAGACTCCAACAAGAAACTCTCCAAAGGTTTGTTTGTTGCTTTTTATCTATCTTTCTATCTATTTGTCTACATGTATCTTTAAGTTGTTTGGGTTTTGAAGGAAATTAAATTGTTGTGAATTTGGGTTTGAGGTGTTCTTGTAGGCATTCTTGCTTTTGATATATTTTATGCTTATTGAGGAGTAAGTTATGAGATTTTTATGATAGGGAAGATTAGGGGAGATGCAAGTTAATCTTTAAAAGTGTGCTTGTGTGACATCTTATCCTACATGTTTGTCAGAGTGGACTTTGAGTTCCCACTGATTATGAGCTACTAGTAACTTCTTGTTATGGGTCTGACTGAATTGAAGATTGTTAAGTCGGCATCTAATGCATGTATGGTTTGTGAGAGTGAACTTTGAGTTCCCAAGGAAAAGTAAAATAATAGAGACCAATTTAGCTTGGGTGTATCACTCATAGTAGTTGAAGGTGCCAAAGGTGCGCACGTAGGTCGTAAGTGCCCAGGTGATTTGAGGCACATCAGAACCGCATAGATCTGTGTGAACTGGTTAAAACTAATTTAGAACAGTCTGAATGAACCCAACCCAGTCTAAAACAGTCTAAACCAACTGAAAACAAGTCTAAAGCACCTTGCTTGTCAAGCGCCTTGCGCCTAGGTGACATGCTCATCCTTTCTGCCTTGAGTGTGCTTTGAGCCTTTAACTACCTGGGTATCACTAGTGAAGCAAAAGTTTAAGGTATATTTCAGCTAACAAATGAACACCCACATGTCCCTGTGCAAACCGAGGAGAAAAGAACATTTGGAAGAAGCTAACTCCTCTGTGTTGGTTCTCCCTGTTTTAATGTTATGCTTGCATTTTTTGTTTTTTTCTTATTTGTGTCTTATCTTGTTCATTTATAAAGTTGATAAGCTTTTTTTGACAGATGAAGCATGATTAGATCCTTCTGTATATACACACACTCTCTCTCTCTCTCTCACACTCTCTCTCTCTCTCTCTCCTGGTTTTATGGCCACACAAGATGAATATAAGAAAAAAAAATTATAGAAGAGAACCACTGTGAGTCTGTGAGAATCTTAGATTTCATCTTTCTCTTAGTGCATTTAACATGTATTCTAGTAATTGTCTGAAATTATATGCAAATTGTAATTATCAGTTTTCTTCTGATCAGTCATTCTTGAAGGTTCGTTCTATTACTTTTTTAATCTCAAGTTCTTGATCAGATTTGTTTAACAAAGGCTTTCTTTTTGTCTGCAGGTGAGGAAAATATAATAGAGTTATCTGAAACAGATAGTGAGGAATCGGATGTTAGTGGATCTGATGAGGGGGACGCATCTTGGATATCATGGTTTTTGAATCTGCGTGGAAACGAGTTTTTCTGTGAAGTTGATGAAAATTACATCCAAGATGATTTTAATCTCTGTGGCTTGACCAGCCATGTTCCCTTTTATGATTATGCTCTTGATTTGATCCTGGACGTTGAATCCTCTCATGGTAAAGCCTTTTTGTTTATTAATTCATTTGGAACCTTTACTGCTTATGTGTTTGAACTTCATGTTACAATTACATATATCCGTGAATTTCAATTTTGCATCCACTAGTTCTATCTTGCTTGCCTACTCAGGTTCTCTTTATATCATGGATTCATGGTCAACTTTATTGATTTAGTACTGATTGTGATAGACCGGGCCTTCTGCTTATTAACTTAGTATATTTGTGGTTTTGGTGTCATGTACTAACTAAAGGCTTGATAATTCATAGTTCTTTTATAAATCATCTACTTTTCAAGCTCTTGACTTGTTCTATAAATTTCTTTGTTGAGTGTGGAAATTATCATGTAATCCTCTGACACATGATCGCATGTTTACTTACGGGGGACCAAGGGACGTAAGAATTAACCACCATCACAGCTTTTAGGTTAAAAAATAAACAACTTTGGTAAAATGTTTGATAACTCACGTAAGATACCAACAAGAAACTACTTCACAATGACAAGGTGTCCTAATCATATTAGGAGAAAATAAAAGCAATTAAATGTGCCTTGTGACTAGTAAGGCTTAAAATTATTTTAGTTGTTTATGGTGATGAATCAAATTTTTGACTTTATACTGATAAATCATGTTTACTTTTAAAATGCTTTTGGGCCAATCATGTTTTTATTTTGGAAATCATAAACTAGAAGAATGAAAACTTTTAAATAATCTCACGTAAGATACCAACAAGAAACAACTTCACAATGACAAGGTGTCCTAATCATATTAGGAGAAGATAAAAGCAATTAAATGTGCCTTGTGACTAGTAAGGCTTAAAATTATTTTATTTGTTTATGGTGATGAATCAAATTTTTGACTTTATACTGATAAATCATGTTTACTTTTAAAATGCTTTTGGGCCAATCATGTTTTTATTTTGGAAATCATAAACTAGAAGAATGAAAACTTTTAAATAATCTTTTCTTATGTTGACGAACTACTTATCGGGAGTACTGAATAGTCTGGTATGAAAGAGTGAAATTTAATAATCAATATCCTGCTTGAACAATGTCTTAGGCAGTCATTAAATGAAATTCATCCAGTTTTCTTTCATTCCCTTCATTTGGGAGAAAATGCAACTTTCCTATTTGAGTTTCCTAGAAAATTGTTAAATTTTGTATGTGCGTATTCGTGAGCATTACAAGACATAGATGTGATTGATTTTCGTCCAGTGGTTCTGTATGTTAGTAAATCTACAAACCTACATGCATACGTGATACACACAAACACATGTAACACACATCTATAGCATTTGCCAGTTGAATATGTGATCAAATGCTATTAATTTGGATGAAGGGTACAAATTAAACTTAAAGCTGTTATTTTTGGGTTTCCATACCTTGGGACTTTATGTTCATAATGATGTCATGCTTGCCTTTGGTACTCCGGAGAAACAAATCTTAATCGAACCTATATTTGCTCAATGGATACAATCTGCTCATGGTAAAACTTCATATGGGTTCGATATACTTTTATCTTCAACGAATGGCCCGGCATTCAATGCGTTTTATGGTATTAAAGATCCTACCATGGCAAGGAGAAACTTCTATGTCTTGCTAATAAGGTTTTTGATGTCGCTCACAAAATCTCAACTTTTAATCTATTACTTTGTTCTGACATTAACCATTTGATCATATGATTCTGTTGATGACCTTGAACTGTTAGTTCGGATCATACTTCTATAATGTTTTCATATGTATAATGAGAGTGTTATATGCTATGATAATGATTAGTACACCTTTGCACTTTAATATAATGTGCAACTTTGACTTGTTTTGATATACGCAGGTGATTTGTTTTCAGAAAAACAAAACGAGATACTTGATTCAGCAGCAGAGATGCTTTATGGTCTTATTCATGCACGATATATCTTAACAACCAAAGGAATGGGTGCCATGGTAAAAATTTATTCTTTAATCTCAAATTATTAATTTAATATTTAGTGAAAATTAACAATTGGAGCAATTTATCCCTTTGACAGCTCGAGAAATACAAGAATGCAGAATTTGGCAGATGCCCAAGAGTCTACTGCTGTGGTCACCCCTGTCTTCCTATTGGTCAATCGGACATTCCTCGACAAAACAATGTGAAAATATTCTGTCCAAAATGCGAAGATATCTATACTCCGCAATCCAGGTTTCAAGATAGTATCCTTTTATGTTACAGTTTATCACTAGTAGCATCAACATGCATAATGCATTTATAGTGTATTCTCGGTGTTAAAAATGTCAATATTTGACTTTTGTGTGGTAAGTTATATGCATTTGACATTAGAATTTGTAAAAAGAATTTTTGTTTAAAAGATCAACACATCATAAAGAGGTACACCCTCTATTCTAAAAAAATGAGACCACTTCCTATCGTGGTCTTCAAAGAGATTAAAATGAGTTTCTTTTGGAAATATTTATTTTGAAATTTGCCTATCTATTCATTTGCAATTTTGAAAGGATACTTTTGCTATTGGATCCTCAATTGAATTTGAACATAACTTTCAAAATATGAAGTGTTCATGTTTCTTGGAACAGTAAAACACTTATATTTTCTGTATGTGGGCTCCTACAATATTTCTTTAACAGCATCTAGACCTTGATGGAGCCTATTTTGGGTCAACATTTCCTCACCTGTTCTTGATGACTTACGGAAACCTCAAACCACAAAAGCCATCACAAGAATACATACCTAAAATCTTCGGCTTCAAGGTCCACAAGCCGTGACTTCAAAGCCTGGATCCAAAGATGTGCTTTTGGGGCGGTTTCTCCAGGCGGTGTACTATTGTTTTCCATCCTTGGCCCGTTTTGCGAGTAACATTCTCGTTCTTTCTCAAGATATGAAAATTAGTCGACATGCATAACTTAGTTCAAAGGCCTGATAAGAAATCACATCACCACCTTAGGATCCTACATATATAATCATGATTAAAACATCTAACTAGAAGAAGAAAAGGTTAATGGTGTTAAGTGTATTTTGCTGTTTGTTTTCATTTTCTTTGTATGATTACTGATTTTTAAGTTAGGAACCTTCTTCCCCATTGAACTGACTTGTTTTTGAAGAACTAAAAGTTATGTATTTGCTGCAGTTCATGCTAAATCATTTCATGGTACAGATTCAGTCAGGTACTCATTAGTATTGTAATTGTTTTCAGGTAAAGTCAGTATATGTGTGTTTGTTTCAGTTCAGAGGGGTTCAAAAACTTCGTTATCGATTTATGTATTGCAAGTTAAGCACAGCAAAATTAATATTAGTTTTAGGCTAAACGGGTTTAGGTTAATCTGGTTTTTGGTTTTAATGTTTTCGTTATGTTTTTTTCATTTTGGATTTGATATAGTTTAACAGCCCGATTGAGGAAAATTATCGAAATCTAAATTTGAGCATCTAGCTTTTTTCACTTTTAATTTGATCCAGATTAAGTGATTAACACATTTAAAGTTATGTAACTTGGACACGACAAGTCGAACAGTTTTGACATGTAAAAATGGTTTGAAGGGTTGGTGAACATGTTGACAATTAAAGAGGTTGTAAACATGTTAATTGGGTTTTTTCTTAATAACAACTTGTATTCTAACTTTAAGCAACTTTAATAATTGGTTGATTGGCTTAATTTAGTACAACTTGAACACAAACTCATTTAGTAAACTTGATAAACTCAATTTATTTATCAAGTGGGACAGACTGATTACTCTAAAACTTGATTATGTTTTTGTTAGATTCATTTTTAAGATTCCTTTTGTCCTTTTATCAATGAATTTGATACTTCTAGTGGTAAAAGTACTTTTTAGGGGCAATCTTTATAATTGTATGAAATGAAGGTAAGGTTTGTTTAAATTTAATCTTTTATGGATCTTTTAAGACTTCTACTAGTTATGTTTATGTAGCAATGATAATATTGAGATAATAATATTGTATTTTGAATAGTTCGTCTTTGTTTGAAACAAACAGAACATGTTTTTTGAAATTTCGGCGTTAAAGATGCCATTTTTTTCGCATTATAATCAAATGCAAAATTTAGTGTACAGGTCAAATGCTTCTGATAAAATCCAAAGATGATCTGTTATTTAATAAAGAAATTTATCTCTAAATAATAGTTCCTTATTGTTAAATATTAAAAAAACTACTCAACTGAAAATTAAAAATTGAACATTACGACAACTTTTATACTCATTAAATATTTATCAATCATGAATAATTCTATACACTAAAATCATTTGATTGTTCCTTGTTTGTCAAGAAAATTATTTGCCCTTTTAGCCACTTATTAATAATTTAATACAACATCCCTATCATATTATCCCCTCCACCTTACCAATTAAAGCCAATATTAAATAATTATAAACAGGCAAAAACTTTATCTCTAGATTGATCAGGATTAAACGTGTAAATTAATAATTAAATAAAACTAAATAAAGATTTTATGAACTACAAAATAAGATAAGGCTATTGCTTGGAAGAAAGGTTCGTGGTATATATTTATTTAATTAAAAGATAACATATTTGAAGTAGACAAGAATCCACATCTTACTTCAAATTGCATGGCTTACTCCTTATTGTGTTCTTATCCATTTCTAGCTTTCCTGTCTCCTTATCCCTCTAACAATAAAACATAATAACAAATAAATAAATACACCATATATTTACACAAAATCCGAAACAAAAGATACATTAAGGTAGCGTTTGGTTGAAATGAATGAAATGGAATGTAATGAAATTGTGAAACCAGTATAATTTTCAAGTATAATTATGTTTGAGTGTGTATTGAAATGTAAAACCCAAGAGAATGTTTTACTTCAAATTCCCTTGGTAGTGGGATTTCAAAATCCTTCCACCTAGAGAGGGAATTTGAAATCCCACAACCAAGGGAATTTGAGGTGAAACGTTACCTTTGGTTTTACATTTCATTACCCACTCAAACATAATTTTACTTGAAAATTATACTAGTTTCTCAATTCCATTACATTCTATTCCATTTCTTCCAACCAAACGCTCCCTTACTATCTTAATGAATTTAATAATAATTTAATTGTAAGACATGTAACTATTTTCTCAAGTACATGTATATTTCTTACATGTCTTAGCACACGCATTTATATGCGTGTGCATACATGTGTATATTATATATTATATTATTATTATATAGTATATTTATGTAATTAATAGAAGAAGAACTAGATTGCTGCCTAATTACAATATTCAGGCTGAAACTTGTTAAAATTTGGAAACGTATCAAATGATGTTTTATTAAATTATATAAAAAAAATTATTGGCAATTAAGTGTCTGTTATTTGCAATTTGTTAAATATTATACATGTTTTATTAAGTGGTTAGTTTACTAAAATATTTTAAAATATTATACATGATCATGTCATTTGCAATTTTGAAACATATAATTTTACAACTAGTTTTATGTTTAAAGGAAACATGTTTCTGTATTCCAAATTATAATAACTCTACCAATCCATCTCTTGTAGTTTCCATGAAACCAAGGCAACCTTTTTAAAGAACCCCACCTCATTTCGACTTTTTCATATGGGTCAACAAGCCAAAAGTACAAGCTCATGAACAAATCTTCTTTTTAGGTCATTAGTTCGCGTATTAAATTAAATGAGTCGAGCTTAGACAAACTCGGGTTAATTAAACTCATTCACACCATTACTTTTAATTTGTTATATAGAGAGTAGGGTTAATTCCAAAAGTTTTTTATGGACTTCCCATAGTAAGTTATTAACCACTCAACTTTTCGGTGATTGATCCTTATAGTTCAATCTTAAGATTTATTTGATTCATGGATTAAGACATATATTGTTTGTTTAAAGTATAATTAAAAGGCTTATTTACAAATCCTATTCGACAGCCTGCTATATTCTTTATTAAAATATAATATTCATAACTGCTATATATCATACAACTAACACACTATAATCCTAAATATTTGCAAAACATGTATGATTCTTTGTTGTTTCTTTAAAAGTGTTATACATTTTTTAACCATGTGAAAGTGTAATAATCATACCAAAATTTGCATCGTTTTGTGCTCTCGATAAAAGAAAAAAGAACCTTATTTTAGATGCATAAAGATAGCTATATGCCTATAATCCCTATATTGATTAGACTTCACTTTCAATATGATTGAAGTAAAACCTTAGCAAATTTGACAAGGAAGTATTTGAGTCCAAAACATAAAGATGAGGGCAAATACTTGGCAAAATATACTGCCTTCATATCATTTTCATTATACCTATCAACAAATACATTAATGAAACACATTTCATATAAAATTTTTATACTAGAGAAATCGTGAAAGGATACGTAATCTCAACTAGAACGTGCTTAGCTGAAACACACTCTACTGCCTAGATCAACTGAAATTCGTAAAAGTGCCAAATATACCGAAAATTCTTCTCTTGTGGTATTTATACCTAGTTGTTTGGGGAGTATACGTTTCTCATGTATATATTTTTTCATATATCTACATTACTTTAATTTATATTATTTCACGTAACTAATTTGTTCATGATTTAATCTTTCGTTTGCTTTGGTAGTCTCATGTTAAACGCTTTTAAAATGTCACTAAACTAAAGATCATCATTATAATAAAAGTATTGATAGCGAAAAAGATGGTATGATGTAGGTAAACTTTAATCTTATCTCCGAGTTAAGGAATGCTAGTTGTAGAGAGATTCTGGACTTTAAAACAAACATAAGACATGCAAGTCAAACTCAAGATCATTTGAATTTTGAAGTTGGTATTGGTAAAAAAGTTTTTGATTTTTCATGAATTATAGTAAGTGGGAGGGGTGATATTGAAAATTATCGTTATTAACAGGGTCGAATTGAAATTATCGACATACAGCAGGTTAGCCTCGTATTTTCGGGGACCAAAAGTATTCCCACTCGCTTGAAGGTACGTGTTGCTCACGCATCATGATATTTAACACAGTCTTGTGTAATAAAATTAGAAGCAGAGTAATTGTGTTTGTGATTTGTCGTTTTTAATTATTTGTTGAATATTTTTATGAAATTAAGGTTTGAATTTTTTGAACGGTACTAACATATTCGATCATCTCTATTATTTAAGTATGGAACCTTAGAGTGTTATATTGACATTTTCGAATTCTCGAAGGAAAGATCTAACATCAGTTTGTTTCTATTAGTTCTAAACATAGGATTACACTTAAAAGAAAACTCATCTTAGGTGGAAAAATCCTCTGGCCCAACCTAGAACTTTTTTTTTTCTTTCAGATAGGGCTTGAATCAAAGATCTATCTCTATTTTAATGAAATCTTGAGACAACTCACCTTAATAATTTGAATTGGAATCTTAAGTTTTAATTAATGTTTCTTATAAATATAAAGCAGTGTTTTGCTAAAATCAGCCATAGTAGATGCATCAAAACATAAGGTATAAAAGTGTGGTTGTTTGATCAATGCATGATAAATTTCTGGTTTTTTAAACATACAATAATTTCACTTCAAAGAAAATATAAATGACTACATGGTTTTGTATTCACATTCTTTGTAAATTTTAGAAGTCACAGACTTAGAGTTCAAAAGTCAAATTATTATGCTATATTGTCCCCTTTAGACTGAATTTTATTGAAATAAAATTTCAAACTTTTTATTGTTTTAGAGTTGTAAAAAATAAAAAATGTTGATGAAATAGAGATATAAGAGGGTATGGAGTGGACACCGGAGGGGGGGGGGGGTGGGGATCCGGCCCAGGATGGGACTACCACCCTGAACCCGCTGAGCCCCAATAAGTCCCGACCCAGGGAAAAAATCCTACCACCAACGATTCCACATCCCCACTATACCTTCTTTTCTGGGTCAAACGAGGAAACCCGTAAACCAGGATGACTCCATGTGAAAGGAGAGACAATGGAGAAAATAAAAAAATGTCTCATGTGACGTTGATATTTCACTTGATGAAAAACATAAAAAACAAGAGGACTTCCCATGACGTAACTGAAGAAAGAAAGTATGTTTTAAACAAAATTAACTAGATCCGGTAAGTGAAATTATTTTCCCAAAATCAAGATTTTTTAAGTGTTATAACTAAGTTACTTAATTACTATTAATATAAAATCTCAACTTTTATAAGATATGATGATTTTATTTTTATTTTCTAAAAGTTAAGATTTTTAATATCAAGTGACTTTAATAAACACATATGTTAATCCTAACTCTTAACTAGTCTTGGTTTTTTAAAATCATTAGCAGACATGCTTGTCTTTCAAATTTACAAATACAATTTCTTTTTCCTAAATTAGAGGTGAAACCATATGCTAGTTATTTCGTGTATAATGTTTAAGCCAATTTTTAACAAAAGTGTAGCCATAAGCCATGTATATTAACTATAAATGTAACCATAAAAATAGTAATACTAAGAAGGTTTGTACTGAAATATATCATACCTCTAAGCAACTGAGACTTTTTATTTTATTTTATAGATTTGTATATTACTCTTAAGAATTTTATAAACTTTAGTACTTGTTATTTGTGTTCAGGGGCTTTTTCATACGAAAGAACAAAAAAAAGTTGTCTGTGTAGAATTTAAACATAAAATTAATAAATAATCACCTTTGACCTACCCAATCACTAACAATTCGAATTTGTAAAAAATCTTCAATATTCGATATCATAAAACACAACCTACTTTCAAGTATGATGCACATTTGCCATGATGTAAGAATATGTTATTTTCTAAGAATAAATTCCTACTTAATACATTAACACAAAGTTAGTTGTTGTTTTGACCTCTTTTATTCATGTTACATCTTAACTACAAGTACTCTTCAAACATAACTATAAACTTTCTATTAAATCTTATACTCAATTTACTTGCATTAGTTTCAAGTAAAACTACCAGCAATCGATCTCAGGCCTTTGTAAATGACCATAGCTAGTGAAGAATCATGCATGGACCATATATACTTGATATGGATATTAGGGGTCTTTAGAAATGACCACAATGAGGGGTCATGGACTATACCATTGATGTGGAAATGAGAGGTAAAGTGGTTGTACTTTCTTTTGTATTTTTCACTCCATTCACTCATTTGGACCCATATGTTTTTTATCATCAAAAATTCCAAATTTATAGAGTGACCACTTTTTTTTTATCTTCTATCCTTTTCCTCAATTGAACTTATAAAATAGAATAGAAAATATATTTTTAATAAATATTAATAAACTAGTACGCAAAAGTTGTTTGAATTGGATATTTCATCAAAGTTGGATAACTCATGTATCCTAACAGCTAACATTTAATTGATTCAACGACCACAAGAGTTTATTTTCAACTTTAGCATTCTCATATGCATTCAGTTATTCAATCTCAAATTGGGTTTTATAATTTCAAAGAATTTATGAAAGGTTAATTCCAATTTGTATAATATGTTAATAACTAAATTTAGGTTTTTAAATGTAAAGCAACCCACGTAAAATATAGTTAATTTTATATAACTTTCTATTAATGTAATTAACTTTTATTTTTATTAATTAGAATCAAACTTTATAAGCACAAAAAATTTTTTTGGGAGGTTTTCAAGTCATAAATGTCCCAATCACGACCATTAGATCATGCGTAGGTAACATGCCACATGTAACGTCAATGCAATTGAATTCGTGCGCCATGAACGCCTATATGTATTGCAATATGTACGTTTATAATGAATCATATATGTTTGCATGTGTGTAGGTGTACATAACATGTACATGTGTGCGCATATGCTTATGTTGTTAGCATGAAGTATCTTTGTTTATTTATATATCGTTTATATGTATTGATATGTAGATGTCATATGTACAAGTGAGTACGTATATAGGTATATGCAAATGTACATGTATGTATATATACATGTATGCGTACGTGTATGTGTCATATGTAAAGTGTGTAAGTTCATTCTTACATATATACGATACATATACATGCATATAAGACAGTATATGTATGTGTGCGTGCATGGATTCAATGTCGAGAATGATTCATTCTTACATATTTACACTTTACAGTATATGTAAAGTGTGTAAGTTCATTCTTACATATATACGATACATATACATGCATATAAGACAGTATATGTATGTGTGCGTGCATGGATTCAATGTCGAGAATGATTCACTCGTGCTCAAGTCAATCCAGCTCAAGTGGTTGGGAAATTGCTTCTCTCCAAAACCCCTGGATATGATTTGATCACACTATTCATGCTTGTATGGTTTATTTGGACTAATCTTATACATGTTATTATAAAGCATGTTAAGTTTTTTTTAAATATATTTTTGTGGGTGATAACGAACGGGTTAAATAAAGAGTGAAAAGTGACTTGGGTTTAAAGCTTTAAATTATAATTTTGAAGTATGGCTATTGTAAGAACATTGGATTAACTCAATCCCAGTTGTATTTTGCTGTAGGCTACATATATACCTTAGTTATGATTAACAAAATAATATCAAAGAGAATACAAACCTTAATTTTTTTATTTTTTAAACAGTAAGATGTTACCTTACATATCTTACTTCATCAAATTTATATCAATTTATTACAGATGAACTCGAACTCTTGACATCAATAAAAGTTTCATAACTATCAAACTACAAATGACTTTGTAATTAAATTAAACCCACCCACAAACTTGTTTTTTTTTAACTAAAACAATTTAAATTTGTGTTGTGGTTAAAAAAAGGCATGCCAGATTAAAGTTGCCGAAAGTTGGCTTGCAATTTGCATATTCTCATTTCACATCATTATTAGCTTATGTCATTGACTTTTATGAGTTTATCCATAACATCGCCTTCTTCTCTATATAAATTTACAAATAAACTTGCAAGACATATAACATTTGTTTTCCTATAAACAAAAATTTTAAACAACTTTTGTTAGCTTTTTGTTAATTTGTTGTTTTCTATTTAGAGAAAAACACGAAGCTATCCATTTTAAAACTAAATCGCTAATATAGTTATATGAAATGTTATACAAGGATCACGTATCAACTTTCACTTGATTAAAGGCATAATCTCAATAATATGAATGTATATGTGAACTACATTTTGTAAGACAACTTGAATGTAATACATATTTTATATACTATATATACTCAGATCAATTATTGCTTATTATCTTTTGATCGGGTAATGCAAGTTTTTCTAACGTTGAATGAAGATAAATACATACTATATTAATAAATTATATATTTTTAAAGGCACTAAATAATATATGTATTTGATATATTACTTATAAAAATTTAAATTTGTCTATTATTTTCGTTGATTGTATATATTTTTCGTTGGTTTTCTTATAATATTTTGTTAGAATTATGAGCTAGAATTATATTACATAATAGTAATATATACAATTTTTTAGGATGTGAGAACTAACAAGTATTTTATAGCATATTTTTCTATCTTATGCTAGCTAGTTTGTTGTAAATAAGACTCTAAACTTTGATAATATTTCTAGTCTTGACTACTGACTAGTAACAATAATTTATATTAAGTTCATATATAGTGTTTATAGTTTTTCTAAACTTATTGATCTAGCGGCCAATTATAATTATAATAAGACAGCTTGAATGTAATACACGTGTTTTACTAAAAGAAAGATTGTACTAACAAATGTGATAATATAACTTTTATTCATCGATTATTTCTCTCTTTCTCTTGCTATATATCTAAAAATACATTATAAGTAAGCATGATACCTATCGTTATTCTATTATATTAACAGTATTACTAAAATAATAAGATAGAAAACAATTTTAAAATGATATGACCTTGTGAGAGAGCGAAAATATATGAATGATACACAATTACAAGTGTTTACTTGTTATATTCTAAACCTCTTATTTATAAGATTTTATCAAATTCATAGAGTATTGGCCAAGAAACTATATATATGTGTATATATATGTGTATGTGTGTGTGTGTGTGTATATATAATATATATATATATATATATATATATATATATATAAACTAATAATTGTCCCTAAAGAATTTCATGATAGTAAAATAATAATATTGTATTAAAAATATAAAGTTATAATATTACAAAATTTTATATTAATAATATCTATCATTATTCTATTATATTAATATTAATACTAAATAAAAAGATAACAATAATAAGATGCTATATCCTTGTGAGAAAGCGAAAATGTATGAATGATACACGATTGCAAGTGGTGTCATATTGTAAACCTCTTACTCTTAATATTCTATCAAACTTCATGGAGTATTGGGCCAAGAAACTATATAAAAACAAATGAGTAAGTTACATTTTTTGTCCTTTAAGTTTATATCAAATTACAGTAATTGTCCTTTAACTAAGGAAATTACAAGGATTGTCCTTAACATTTAACTTGTGTTACATGTTTTGTCCTTTACACTAACGGGTGTCAATTTCAAACGTTAACTGCTGTCATGTGCCACGCACATGAGGGCAAAACTGTCATTTTATGTCTTTCTTCCATTTCATCCTTTTAAACCCTCTTCCCCTTCCAATATGCAAATGTGATTTCAAAATTAGGTCTCACAATCAAGAACGAAGACCTGCTTCATCATCAAATTGTAGTTGACGATGGTGTTTTGTCGTTGTGGAAAAGAGGCAGTGATCGTGACATCATGGACTCCCCGTAACCCAAGTCGTCGTTTCTATGCTTGTCCAGTATCAAAGTGTCACTTTTTTGGGTGGTTTGATCCCGTAATGTGTGAAAGATCCATGGATATTGTTCCAGGACTTCTTAAATCAAAGAACAACCTTGAATAAAAGCTGAAAACTAGTGAAGCTAAAGCAAGAAAATGGAAGACATGTTTAATTATTAGTTGGATCAGCTTCATAGTGATTGTAATTGCTCTTAAGTTTTAGTTGTGATGTTTAGCTTTACTCTTTCAATTGTAATGATGCACTTGTACTAAGGGTTTGATATTTAATGGGAAACATTATCTTTTGGGAGAATTTTAGAGTAAATTGATCCAGTTGTGATGTTTGTATTATACTGAGTTGGGTACATGCAATACATACATATGGCACAAACAATATACATAATTTAAGATGGCATAAACAACCTGCATTGTCATTTACTACAAAGTTAAATTGTTCCCAAATAGAGTGCACAATAAAACAAGGTTCCAAAAGATAGTACATGCTTAAACAAAAGTGTTCAAAAGACCAACCACATATGCTAAAACAAACGTTCCAAAACACCAACCAGACAACACATCCTAACCTTGTTCCTCTTGACCTTTGCAAGTCCTGCTATTGTGGCCCCTTTTTCCACATTTGCCACAAGTTACAGTACTGTTCTTTTTAGATAACCTCTCACCCTTTGTGATGTCTTCCATTTCAAATGCTGATCTCTTTCTTGCCTTTTTGGGTCTCCCCACTTGTTTGTGATGAGTTGGTGGAGTTAGTGTTGTAGGGACCTGTGTTTTTACCCACAAGGACCTGCCATTGATTGGAGTAATTTTGAAACTATAAACTTATTTCCATTTATCCATTGTGTAAACTGGATGCAACCAACTTTCTAACACCCCAACTTCTTGCCCATTGCTAGCTTTGTTCCAAATAGCTGCAACTGCATGCTTGCATGACATTCCTGTGATTTCCCATCTTCTACAAGCACATAACTTCCTAGTCATATCCACCACACATTGGTCCCCATTTGGTCCATTAACTTGATATTGATCCTCACCATTCCAAATCACAGAGTATCTTGTAGCCTCTTTCTTAATTGTTTCAAACATTTTGGTGGCAGTAGGTGTGAGCACTCCTTCACTCCTTTCAATAATCTTCAAAACAGTCACAATCCTTCTCATTAGATACTCTCTAATGTATTCAAGAGCTGTTATGATGGGCTTGTCCCTGCCCTCAACTATCTTGCTATTAAACACCCCGTACATGTTATTAAGTAACACATCTGACAATGCCCTGCCTAAGAACATAAAGAAAAGGAAATGTAATTGAATTGTAATATTTCACATGTTGGACAACCACACAAGAACATACCAGAGAAATGAGATCTTGACCAATGTTTAGGTGGGATGTTGGACAACCACACATGGGCATCATTGTTAAACCTCCTCAACTCATCCATTGCATTATGAAATCGAACTGTAGTTGTGGATGTTGCCAATTTCCATAGCATATCCTTGTAAAGTTTCCCTTTGAAAGATCCTTTCATGTTCTCATGTATGTGCCTGAGACAGAATCTGTGCTCAGCACAAGGGAACACTTTCATGATTGCAGGAATAATACCATATTTATTTCAACATTTAAAACATGTTATGATGTTTGTTAGAAATAACATAATATAAACACATATTATAGTTAGACATACCTTTTGCCTGTCACTAATGAATGTAAAGTTTGAATTACTTGCCATATTTAGATCATCTCCCAAACATTCAAGAAACCATGTCCAGGATACTTGAAGCATTCTCATCTGATTCTGAACCACTCTCAAACACCTCATTATCCAACACATCTTTATTAACATCTCCCTCTTCCAACACCTCATTGTCTATTACATCCATGTCCATATTTAATCTGAAGTCCCTCATGTCCACTTCATAATTATCCACATTGTTATCAACATCAATAATGAAATCACTGTCATCCTCACTATCATCCTCTACACTGTCATACTCAGCCTGATTTGAATCCAACCCATGCTCCATATTCTCATATTCATACTGATTTGTATCCATTCCATGCTCCACATTATCATAGTCATGCTGATTTGAATCCAATCCATGCTCAACATTATCATACTCAGCCTGATTTGAATCCAACCCATGCTCCATATTCTCATACTCATACTGATTTGTATCCATTCCATGCTCCACATTATCATAGTCATGCTGATTTGAATCCAATCCATGCTTAACATTATCATAATCAGACTGATTTGTATCCAATTCATGCTCAACATTATCATAATCAGGCTGATTTGTATCCAATCCATGCTCCACATTATTATACTCAGGCTGATTTGTATCCATTCCATGCTCCACATTATCATAGTCATGCTGATTTAAATCCAATCCATGCTCAACATTATCATACTCAGGCTGATTTGTATCCAATCCATGCTCCACATTATTATACTCACACTGATTTATATCCATTCCATGCTCCACATTATTAGACTCAGGCTGATTTGTATCCACTAGGTGATCACTATCTAGGTCATTACTATTACTTTCACCTTGATCATGCCACTCCAACAACAATCTTTTTGAAGTGTTACACACCACAAGAAAATTGATTTTTTGCGGCGATTCTTATCGTCGCAAAAAACTAACTTGTCGTCGCAATATATTATTTGCGACGAAATTTTCGTCGTAAAAGAGTCGCCGTAAAAGAGTGGTCGCAAAATGTTATTTGCGACGAAATTTGCGACGATTTCTTTTATGGGCTCTACTTATTTTAAAAAAAGTGAAATTCTGAGAGAAATCTTTTGCGACGATGTTTTTTGCGACGAAACATTCTTTTTTGCGGCGATATATCGCCGCAAATATTTTGACCAAAATCTTTTTTGCGGCGACATTTTTCCATATAATTTACTCTTTTTTGCGAGTAAATATCGCCGCAAAAAAGAAACTTTTTTTTAATAATTTTGCTGCATTTGCAGCAATCCACCCAGATTTTTTTGGGTACCAAACCAAACCTGATGTTCCAAATCAGTACACACTATCAAAATCATCAAACCAATCGCAAAACATAGCATATAAACCAAAAATTGTCCAAATTTAATAAGTTAAAAGTCATGCAAACAAATGTTTTAAAATAGTTATAACAAGCGTCAAACTGAACATCCTATGACGACCCACCATCATCATCTTCTTCAGCTTCATCATTTTGTTGAGAATGGCCACTTCTCTTCAACGCGCTCTGGACTTGGCTTTTGATTTGACTTTGATTTTGTGCCATCATATCAGCCATCATCTGGGACTGTCATTGTTCTTGCTCACTGGCCAGTCTCGCTGCTATCATCTCCTCAACCTTAGATTGTGAGAACATCCGTTGATCTGTTCTATGAGGTGGAGGTGGGGGTTGTGAAGGCACGCTCGGTATTGGACCGATGCCACGTTCCCACCCGGGCCGCTCCCCCAACACCTGGCGCATGATCTGTTTCTCTGACATTTCTGGATGTTGTTGTTGAAACGCGACCATTTGCTCCTTTATAGTTTACAAAAAAATAAACAATGTTATATATATGGTGATGTTTATATTACTTTATTTTATAAAATTGTAAGACATGTACATTACTTACATAGTATGCAGCGGGTTCAGGTTGATAGAAATTACCGCTTGAATCGGTATAGAAGCGACGATATGCTAATATGGCACTCCCAGATTCATCAGAACCTTCTTCCCGCTGTAAACACATTATATAGTTATATAATAATATAAAAGTAACTTACAAACACATAAAACAAGTTATAAACACATTAGATTAAAACAACTTACAAACATATAACGACATTGGGCTAAAGATGTCCGGCTGCCATGTCCCTTGATCGTCTGCTTCCCTTTGTTGGACTTGTTGGTTGCAGACCGAGTCTTGACTTCAGGAGAAGTGTAGTAATCCACATAGCCTTTCCATTCAGATTCTTGCATATCAGGTGACACAACATCAGAAATATCAACCCTGTCCTCCCCGCCTATTTTGCTAAAATGCTTTTGCTTGAACCGGTATTTGTGATCTTTATACCGGTTTGCAGCATATTTCTCAATGCATGCCCTCAGGCCTTCGTGGGGAGTCATATCAAAATACATCTGCAAATTATGAAAACAAATAGCTTAGTGTATATATATTTAATCACTAAATTTAATTATCAAAAACTTAACTTGTAAGTCAGGCCAGATAGATAGTCGCCTTCAACTCTGCAGGTATCTTTTTCCAGCTCTTGTAGTTTTGAGGAAATCTGTCAACGAATGTGCCAACCAGTGAAGCAAAGGTCACCTGATTGACACCCACAGGTTTGTAGGTGTCATGCGTACCTTGCTCAAATTCAATTGTGAGCAAATTTCCTTGTGGATTTCTCTTTCGCATACCTTGAAGTGTGGTCTTTCCACGCTTGCCTTGTCCTACAAATTGATAATAGTATAAAAATTCTATGTAAATTATATATTTTTATTTTAAAAGATAATAGTATAAAAATTTGTCATACCTCGTCCGCTGCCGCTGCCGGAGTCATCACTGACCTCGCACTGTCGTGGCGGCTGCCACGATCGATCATCATCGGAAGGACCACCACCAGGTGGACCACGGCCATAGGTATCCCACCGTGACCTCGGGCCACGTCTGCCATCTGTAAAAAAAGATTATATAAGTATACAAATATATCGTAATTGAATCATTAGCTAAACACACAATTGAAAAAAACAATTCAATAACATAATGGATCAAACATAATAAATGATTCGGTTAAAATTAAAAATTACAATCAATCGGATTCATCGGTGTGATAAGAATCTTCTCCACAATCATTATTAAATTCGTCTAATTCATCATCTGAATTATCAAAAACGTCAACAGCTTTGTCTGCATCGTTGTCTTCACCCTCATCCGTATCTTCATTATGTCTCGTCCTCTACATTGACATACTCAAGGGAAACATCGACTTCTGTAGCTTCATCTCTACTCATACCATCATAAGTTAAATTATCTAAGTCAGCAGACAACAAAAGCTCAGATGAAGTGTTGCCATGAATTAAATCTGCTTCGTTATTTTCCATTATAATATCTCGGTCCCAAATCTTCCGATGATTCACCTCTTGGTCGACCTTCCAATGTCTGATTGATTGAACTCTTTGACTGGCTTTAGACGGTTCGTCAAGATAAAAAACTTGCTCTGCTTGTGTTGCAAGAATGTATTGGTCATTTGTAAACCATTCAGTTTGGGTAGAAATACTGGTTATGTTATTCTTAATGACACAAAGTTTGTTGTTATTAGTTTTAAACCATTTACATCGAAACAACACAACCTTACAACGGTCTAATAGCCTAGCTCCAGAATCTCTTCCAACAAACCGTAATACTTTGTTCCATCTTGACCAGTTGTTGAGATGCCGCTATTTTGAGTTGTACGGCGTACGTCTCGGCTATGAACTATAAATCTCACACCGTTAACTATACAAGCGGTGTAAGAGTTTGCATGTCGTGGTCCATTTGCTAAAGCAAATAACTGAGGACTAACACTAGATTCATCATTTACTCGCTGACGGTTGATCTATTTGAAATAAGAGAAAATTAGGAAAATTTGTATAATCGGTTTGTATAATCGCTTTTATACACAAATGAGTTTACCTTCTGTTTAAACCAGTTAGGAAAATTTTCTTCCAAGTCAGTTCCATGCGGCATTTGAGTAATAAATTCACCATAAATAATGTTACTTGCGTTAATAATAATCACAATAAAGATAACTTACGAAAACACAACCCGAAATAGAAAACACTTACTCTTTGTATTCTTCGATCTCGGAGCTATTGTTAAGAACAAACCAATTTAGATTTGCCCAAAGCACACTATTCATTTTTTATCAACCCCCTTGCTGATAGGTGTGCATAGCGATTGGAAGACATAAAACTCACGTGTTGGAACTGGGGCGTCTTCGTTTCTGTCCGGCAGATTAAATCTCGTCGGTACACCGTCAAGATACCTTGAACAGAAAGTAAAGGCTTCATCTGCGACATACCCCTCCGCAATGGAACCTTCGGGCCTAGCCTTATTTCTAACATAATTTTTCAGCTTTTTCATGTATCTTTCAAATGGATACATCCACCTCATATAAACTGGCCCACCTTGAATGGCCTCCTCAGGTAAATGCATAACCAAATGAATCATTATGTCAAAAAATGACGGAGGAAATATTTGCTTGAAAGAACACAAAATTTTAATCAACTTCTCCTCAGCATCTTGCATGTCAGATGGCATCAAGTTCCGAGCACAAAGTTGCTTAAAGAATAAGCACATCTCAATTATTGGTGTTGAAATGTTTTTATCCAAGTACGCTTAAGCACCAATCGGAAGCAACCGTTGCATCATTATATGATGATCATGTGATTTCATCCCCGTTATTTGGGTATCATTATCGGTTACCTTATGTTTAAAGTTAGAGCCAAAGCCATCAGGTAGTTTTACTTCCTTAATGAATTGACAAAAAAGACTCCTTTCGGCGTTTGAGAAAGAGAACTTGGGATGAGGCTTTGAGAGCTTACCGCGACCGTTATCTACAAGCCACAAGTCACGTCGAATGTTCCATTGTTCTAACACCATTCTTGCCTTATTAGTGTCTTTGGATTTTTCCTTGTTCATCATCAACATATTCAACAAACTCTCGCACAAATTCTTTTCGATATGCATGACATCCAAATTATGTTTTAGTTGAATTGAAGACCAATATTCAAGCTCGAAGAAAATAGAACGCTTGGTCCAATTCAATTCAACATCGGAATCACGTTTCTCTTCTTACCACCAAACTGAACATGTTTCCCAGAAATACGGGGCGGCAATTTATTAAGTTGTTCCTAAATCTGATCATTAGTTTTCCTCGTCTAGTCTCGTTCTTACCATTGAATGACTTGTCCTTCCTCCATTTATGATTTGTTGGTAACCATCTTCTATGCCCAACATAAGCAGTTTTCCCAATACATGAACAGATGGAGTGTCTTCCTTACATGTTGGGCATGCAAAGTAACCTGCCCACTCCAACCAGACAAGCTACTACGTGCAGGGAAATCATTGATAGTCCATAATAGCATTGCACATAATGTGAAGAAAGTGTTTGTAACCGCATCTTTTGTCACGACTCCGTCCGACCAAAGACTTTTCAATTCATCAACCAATGGTCTTAAAAAAACATCAATGTCCTTCCCAGGTGATTTAGGGCCAGGGATTAATAACGTCAGCATGAATGAAGACTCTTTCATACATAACCATGGCGGCGTATTGTATGTTGTCAATATTACCGGCCACATGCTATACGACGTACTCATGTTCCCAAATGGATTGAAGCCATCAGCAGCCAACCCTAATCTAACATTTCTAGGTTCTTTGGCTAAATCAGGATACATTGAATCGAATTCTTTCCATGATGTACCATCCACCGGGTGACGTAACTTACCATCTTCCGTGCAACGTCCAGAAGCATGCCATGTCATATGCTTTGCAGTGTGTCTTGAGCTATAAATACGCTTTAATCTAGGAATTAATGGAAAGTAACGCATAACCTTGTTGGGAACTTTTTTCCCCTTAGTGTTTGCATCCTTCCATCTACTTTCATAACATATTGGACATTTTTACAAATCTTTGTTATCCTTCCCCCAAAATAAACAACAGTCGTTCTTACAAATGTGGATCGATTCATATCCTAACCCAACTTTCTTCATTATCTTCTTGGCTTCATAGTTTGACGGTGGGATTTAGCAAGCGGAAATGCAGTTTTCAGAAATTCTAACAATTAGTCAAACGATGTATCGGTCCATTTATTGATGGCCTTCATGTGACTCAGCTTTGCCAAGAAATCCAATAAAGACATCCCCTCACAACCAGGGTATAGTTCGGTGTCGGCAAGTTTTAGTAATTCAGCAAGTTCATCATTTGTATACTCGGTGTATCTGTTGTGTTCATTGGCTCGTCATCGTCGTATGTGTTGTCCTCTTGTGGGACATTAACCTGACGAACATCGTTAATAAAATCATGTATTGGGTCTGTCATTTGAGGTATGACTGGAACTACCGGTGACGGAACATATGATTCACCATGATGCGTCCACGTTTTGTAAAATCGGCAAAAACCATTATTATGTATATGGCGCTCTATTGTTGGAAGAGGAAACCAATAACTGTTATTGCAATTATACATGGACACCGAGCTTATTTTGGCCATTCGTATAATTCTTACACCTTTCCATGAATGCTTTAAGACCAATCAGATATTCTTTAAAAATTTATTTCTAAAGTAGTCTAAGTCTTATCAATCATCATAACTGTGTCTACAAACAAATATTAATTATCTTAACACGTTTAAAACTAGGGAAATACAAACACAATATACATCCATACATAAATACACATATACATCCATACACATATACATATACATCCATTTTAATCACAATTTAACATCCATTTTAATCTCAATTTAACATACACACACACATACACATATATATCCATACATAAATACATATATACATCCATACACACATATACATACATTCTAATATATACACATACACATTCATACACAAATACCCATATACATTCATACATAAATATACATATAAATCCATTTTAATCTCAATTGAACATATATACACATATACATCCATACACAAATACACATATACATCCATAATATACATCCATACACACATACACATATACATCCATACACAAATACACATTTACATCCATACACATACACATCCAACCTGAATCGAAATACACTCGTGATGAGCTTACCTTTTGATTAACCCAACACACATAAACATACACATATTGTCTTAAACAACCTAATAAACTAAAGACAACACATATACATCCATACACAAATACACATTTACATCCATACACATACACATATACATCCAACCATACACATACACATATACATCCATACACAAATACACATTACATCCATACACATATACATCTAACACAAGAATTTTTTTAAAAAAATTAGTTATTACCTCTAAAACAAGCACGCGGTGGTGGTGACTAGCGATGGTGGTTACGACAGATGGCGGTGGTGGTGACGCGGCGGTGGAGCAGGTGGCGGTGGTGGTGACGGCGTGGTGGTGGTGACAGGGCGACAGATGGCGGTAGACGGAACTGCGGTGGCGGTCCACAGATGGCGGCAGACGGAGGTGATGGTGACTGGAACTGCGGTGGCGGTGGCAAATGGCGGTGGTGGTGGCGGTGGGAGAGCAGGGGCGGTGGTGGTGGCGGTGGGAGAGCAGGGGCGGTGGTTGTGGCGGATCTGTGTACAAGCGCGCGGAGGTGGTGTTTGTTGTTAATTTGGTGTGAAATTGGGGATCAGATCGGGAATCCCAGTTTTCATAAAGTGGAACAACTTTTTTGCGGCGATCTACTATTTTTTGCGACGAAAAATCGCCGCAAAAAAACAAAAATAAAATAAATTAAAAAAGATTAAAAATTAAAAAAAAACGTTTTGCGACGAAAATGTCGCCGCAAAAAAATAAGCGGGAAATTTTGCCTCCTAAAAATGAATTCAGAAAAAAATAAAAAAATTGGCTATATTATTTGCGGCGACATTATCGTCGCAAAAGGTGTGTTTGACTAGAAAAGTTAAAAAGTTGATAAATTTGTCGTTTAGTGTGTCTTTTGCGACGAAACTAGTATCGCCGCAAAAAACATAGACGCGAAAAACCATTTTTCTTGTAGTGACATTTAACATGAATGCTACTTTCATCAGCTATCTCTTCAATTCTAATCTTTGCTTGTGA
The DNA here is from genome assembly GCA_024085815.1 of Flaveria linearis. Classification (NCBI taxonomy): domain Eukaryota; kingdom Viridiplantae; phylum Streptophyta; class Magnoliopsida; order Asterales; family Asteraceae; genus Flaveria; species Flaveria linearis. The sequence continues at coordinate 59,946,036 of CM044012.1, forward strand.
GACGAAATAGGTATGTAGGTTTGTGCTCCCATGTTCAGTGTACACATTTATTAACTTATGCAGGGAGACATGTTGGCCAAGTTCAATACATCATAATCATTACCTAAGGCTTGAAGACTAAAATCCATATCTTTTTCTGGAACTAAGAAATGGTAATATATAGCCTCATCACCAATATACCCTAACATTAACATAATTTATCCATTTCGAACACAGAAAATTTTTCAATGCCAATCAGGTTGACATAATCGATTTTACCTCCCACATAAGTACACCCTGGAAATCGAGTAAACTTTCCACCATGATGCAATTTCATGGAAAAAAGGTTATCAAAACCAACTGCATTTCATGGAAAAAAGTAATAAATTTAGCAAATGCTAAACACAGTAAGTAACGAAATCATTCAAAATTAATTGAAATGTACAAACTTACAATAGATTGCATCGACATCAGTTTGTTCAAGTGATTCTCTGATGAAGAAACCATCAACCGACATTTTCAGGTGAATTTAGCAATGACGAAGATGATGGGGGAGATGTTTGTTAGAAGATGATGAGGAAGAGGGTTTAAAAGGGTAAATGAAAGAAAGACATAAAATGACAGTTTTGCCCTCATGTGCGTGGCACATGACAGAAATTAACGTTTGAAATTGACGCCCGTTACTGTAAAGGACGAAACGTGTAACACAAGTTAAATGTTAAGGACAATCCTTGTAATTTCCTTAGTTAAAGGACAATTACTGTAATTTGATATAAACTTAAAGGACGAAAAATGTAATTTACTCAAAACAAATTGATGTCCTAAAAGAAATAATAATAATCATGATAGTAAAATATATATCCTTTATTTTAGAAGTGAAGGGCTTAATATATATAGATTATTTTTTTAATGAAAATGTACTATCTTACTTCGGATGATATGCGTTATATTAATCAGACTCACCTATTAATTTCATATCTGAAACCGCACCCTCAACTGAGAAAACATCATGTCTCAACTAAAACATTTTACTTTAAGCAAGACTCAAACAAATAACTCTTCATTTTTAATCGTCTTGAGTAATCAATAGAAGTAAATTAAAAGTGGTTGTGGGGCTGTTTAGAAAAAAAAAGATAATACTGAATAATATATATTTTAACTAGCTTTAGTAACCCGTGTATTACGGGTGTTAAGTAAATAAAAATATTAAATGATAAAAAATTTTATTAATTATTAAACGATATTCTAAGATAAGATATCAACTTTTTGTTCAAAACAAACCTTTTTAAAAATGTTATTTTTAAAAATTTCCTTTATTATAAATCCCAAATTTGAATATTTAGTTAATAAAATTTTTACCTTTTCAAAACACTAATTTAAAATATTTCATATTTTAAAAAAATTAATGTTTCGAAAAATTTTCTTATTTAATAAAAAATTGTTATTTCATAAATAACATTAATAAAAAAACCTTTTTCTTAATTTATTTATAAAACTATTTCAGATTTATAAAAAACAAATGACGTTATAGCAATTAATGTAAATATTTAATAAAGAGATAAACGAAAAACTTTTAGTAAGAAAGATTATGATATTGTCACATATGTTTTAGTTATCATTTTATTATAATAAATTATTAAATATTAGTAACCGGTAATATCTATATTGATGATTACATTTTAAAAAGGCCATTGATAATTGAACACCCTGTCAGGTGTTAAAGAAACGCCCTTTGACTTTCTTCACGGCCCGTGAAGGGCCTTACGGGCCGTGAGGGCCTCGAAATTTAATTCTCACAACTGCATTTAATCACGGCCCGTGAAGGAACAAACGGCCCGTAAACGTCCGCACACACAGCCCGTTAACTACCTCAATAACGGCCCGTGAGATCCTTCACGGGCCGTAGTTGTCCTTCTCAGAATTTACTTTCCTCGTTTTGCGTGCACTTTTAAATTTTATAATTATGTGACGCGACGTATTATTCCTTGATTCGATTTAAGATTCTATATAAACCGTTATATATATGACTTGTTATATGGTTAGTGAGAAACGAAACAGTAAAAATGTCTTCTCGTGGAGGTAGGAGAAGACGTCAAAATGAGTCATCTTCAAACTCACGAGATATTGTGGAAAGTATTCCCGATCCAATAGATAACCATAATTGGCAGAACGGGAGGAACTGGTCTCAGAATATTATTCACTTTATACGTAACGGTGACTCCCAAACATGTAGAGTGTATTACATGGGTCATTCCGATATTCCGTTACAATTTTGGCGTGAATTACTCGGAAACGTGTCTTTAGGTACAGAGGTATGATTTAAAGTTTTTTTATATATTTTATTTTATTTTAAAATTCTAACAATTAAAAAGTTGTTGTTTTATAGCATGTTCGGGCGTGGACAAATAGACTCACAATATGGAGATACGAAGAAATACGTAGAACCGAAGAGTTGCCGGGTAGTGATCGTTGGACGATTCTCCCATTTGAGTGGTTTAACTTAATATACTCGGGGTCCGTTAATGGTAACGAATTTGGAGACGGGAGTGACTGTCTATATCCCGCGTTATGGGAAGTTGATACGGTAATACTGTTTTCATGTTTTACAATAAAAATCATAAATTTATAACCGTGAATTAAATTGTTTTGTAGGTTTACATACCAATGACTGATGACGAAGAAAATTGGTATCTTTTTAAGATTTCTATGGACTCACTACAAGTTCGTATATATTCTCCATACGAATGCCGACCAAATACGTGTGATGATTCATGGTGCATTCATCGTAATGCGCGAACGATTTTCGTACAATTCGAATCGTACTTTTTACATTTTCTGTCACGTATACAATATTGGCAGCACTCCGGACAAGAAGAAATCGAAGAACTGGTGGTATCGGGTGAAACCGTTTGGCCCCCTAACGCCGGTCATATTGGTCGAGATTCGGGAGTTGTAATTTGTATGTTATTGCGTAGGTTGGTTCAAAATAGATCTTTAGAGTGGCAAGAGGTTAGCTTACAGGATGCTTGCTTTAGATTCCGAAGATTTATGGCAGACGAACTGTATTCTAGACGTGTAATGTAGAACAGTAATGAAATATTTTATTAAAACATAAACGTTTATTAGTACACTTTTTCAAAAACGATAAACCGTTATTATCACACAAAAATAAAACACATAATTTTTAATCTTCTTGATCTTTATAAAAGATCCAAGCCGCAAAATGGTTGAAGGAAATTCCAAATTTCTCCCGATATCTTTCTTGAGTTCTTGTCATAATATCCGTATCATTCCATAACATATTTCGATTGTTGTAAACGTCTTTGTAGAGCTGGTGAAATGTCGTGACCTTCCTTCTCAAGTCAGACCACTTGTTGCTAAGTTCACGAGTGGTGCGATATTCTTCACGTTCGAGAATTTGATGAAAACGAGTTGAAACCCGGTTCCAAAATATTGAATTTGGCGGGATAGTACCTGAATTTTCGATATAAGATCTTACTAAAGTCACCTCCTCTTCATCCGTCCACGGATTTTGATCACTTGTAGCACTCATGTTTTGGGTATTGAGTAAATTTGTGTGAATTGTTTGTGTCAAGCGGCTGAATTTATAGACTTGAAAAAGTTTTGTACGGCCCGTGAGAGGCTTTACGGGCCGTGAGTGTGTCACCATACGGCCGTGTAGTGTCAACTGCCGTGTTTTAAAAAGTACAAAGCATCACGGCCCGTGAAAGAGGTAACGGGCCGTGTGGAAATTATGTAACGGGCCGTGAGGTCCGTCACGACCGTGAGGCCCGATAATATATAGGACCTCACGGCCCATTTGTTCATTTACGCCCCCAAAACACACATACGATTTACTCCCGTCACGACCTCCGTATTTTCATCATTTTCATACATCCGACTCCCTACTACGGTACGTATTCAAATCCGTATTTTATTTTTGTGTATTTTTCGTTTAAATATATTAAAATTATATTTAAAAATCTGGAAAATTGAAACGTTTGGGGGTTACGGGCCGTGAAGGGTGGTCACGGGCCGTATCCTTTTGAATTTTCAGAGGGTTACGGGCCGTGACCGTCCTTTACGGCCCGTAATCCTTTGAAACTTAAGTGGGTTACGGGCCGTGATGGTTCTTTACGGGCCGTAACCCTTTTTTTTTCTGGTGAATTTATTATTTTTTTTTTTTGCAGATTATGCCGCCCCGCAAACGTACACGTCCGGAGACTGAGCCCGAGGGTCAGGGTGACTTTCTGGACCCACACCCTGATCTTCGTTTTCCGAGGGAGACCCAGCCACGGCAAAAGCTGTGGAAGCTGATTGGACGTCCCCTGAAGGGGACACGCACCATCGACTGGGACGTGCTGGAGGAGGTCGGAGACATAGCACGTGCCCAGGATATCATCGGGCTGGACGGAGAGACGCCGTGGAGGCGGATGTTTGATTTGGGATCGAGGAGGGGCTACCGGGAGCTGACGTTGCAGTTTTGTGTACGTTTCAGTTCACTCCCGCCTTTGAGGATCAGGACCCCCGCCAGCACATAGCGGTTCGATTTAGGCTGGGGACCACCGGTAGGTAAGAGTTCACCCTCGCCCAGTGGGCGGTGACTCTTGGGTTTTACACCCAAGAGGAGACGGAGGATCCTCGTTTTTATACTGACGAGGTCCAGTCGGAGCCGGCTCCTTTGGTCGGATGGTGGCCGACCATTTCCGACCAGCCGTGGGAGGGCGCCATTAGGGCGACCTCTATTAGGGATCCTTTGCACCGGTATCTACACCGGTGCATTGCCGGCACCATTGCCGGCAGAGACCAGAGCATGGAGCAGGTGTCGCTCCTTGACTTATTTTTTTTGAGGGCCTTACTTTCACCCAGACGGGTGAATCTAGCTCACTGCATGGCCGCCTATTTTTTGAGCGTCATTCAGGGCAAGGTAAAAAATATTTCTACTAATTGTTAACAAATAAGTATTATCTATTATGCGATTCATAATTATGCCTATTGTTTGATTGTTTTGCAGATGGATAGCCCGATTGTTTGCGGCTCGTACATTACCGTCATTGCCTCGCGCTTAGGGTTGTTTACGGACGCCCTAATTGCGAGGCAGACTACGGACACGCCGCCTCGGATTTTGGGTCGACAGACCGTCATGGCCATGGGGATTGCCGCCAAATTTGGCGACGACCTCCGATGGTCCACTGATGGTGGTCGGACCGTCTGGCAGCCGGTGCCGGACGTTGGTGAGGAGGAGGAGCAGCCGGCGCCGCAGCAGCAGCCGCAGCCCCAGCCACATGCCGGACCACCCGTCCCACCGCCTGTTCCCAGGACCATCATTCGGCAGATTCCGCCGACGGGGGAGTTTATGGCGGAGGCACTACATTTGTTGCACCAGTCCCAGGCCTTGCTATTATGGACGGCGGATGCGTGCAGCATTTTTGCTGCTAGCCAGGGTATCGACCTCCCCCCTCGGCCGGAGTTGCCTCCGTTTGTCAGACGACCTGCGGGTGATGACGAGGAGGCTGCTGGTGGTGGTGATGCGGAGGATGCTGGTGGTGGTGATGCTGGTGGTGGTCATGACGCATAGATAGTAGGATTTTATTGTTTTATTTACCTTTCATGTAAAAAATTTGTAAAATTATGTTTATATAATATGAGTTATTTTGGATGACGTTTAAATGTTTAATTATATGTTTACAATTGGTTGTGCTTGTGGAGGAAGTGGTTTGTACGAATAATATTAAATCAACCTTTTGGAGAATAAAATCAGTACTTGAACCTACTCGTCCCACATAAAGAAATATATAATCCTTTAGAAAATCCGACGCCAGGCTCTGCAATTATATAAACATACTTGAATCTCAGTCGGAAAAGTTGCACTGAAAAACATACTTGAATCTCAACATATATTATGCATCTCATATCATTAACATTCCTACACACCTTTTATGCTAACCAAATGCCCAGCTCATATAAACAAAATTCAAAGGTTGAAGAAAAATTCGATAATCTTCTTATTGCATTTTTCTTTGGAAAACGAAAGAATAGATTACATGTTTACAATTCAACAACAATAAAGAATTGAATAAATAAAGAATTGAAAGAATTGATAAATGTGTAAACTATACTAAATCTACATGTTCAACCTGGTCTACGGGCCTTAGTTCAAGATATTTTTGAATTCGACTTCCGTATATAGCCTCCCAATCATTGGCGTTTTCTGTTTTGTACAAATGCCAATATTTGCTCGGAACAGGCATTGGATAGTCACCCACTAATCGAATTCTAATGAAATGGCAATCTTGAACATAAGCAATTGAAATTATATGATGTTCACTGATATCACGAGGAGATAACCAGAACGGGAAAAAAGTAGCCGAGTTGCCGATCGATATAAAAATTATAACCACTCGAAACCTGTTAGCAATAAGGATTGTAGCAGGTGGCACTGTCATCCAATTTTTGTGTGGAGCCGCACCTAACCCGTTCCAGTTTAATGATTCCCTTATTTCGTTTATATCAGGAAACATCGCAGCGTACCTATGTCTGTTTTCATCCAACTCAGATATAAGTTCCGTACGTATAAAACGCCAGTGATTTCACCATATCCCAGTGCGAGTGCTATAGCACGAAAACCACAATTGCCGTCCGCTAAAACATCATCCGCACCTGAAATATACGGGAAAAAGAATGATGGAATCCAGCGGTTAAACCGGAAAAAATTGTTTTTATCTTCGTCGCCCGGGATATATGAAAACTTGGAACTCTGTTGAGATCAGTGTTGTAAAATCGCTAGGCGCTAGTCGGGCGGTGAGGTGGGACTAGGGATAAATCGGGATTAATCGGGATTAATCAGGATTAATCGGTTTGGAGATTTTATATGTATTTTTTATAAAATATATATATAGTTAGGATTATTATACTTCAAACATAATTAACTAAACATAAAAATAACAATAAATGTTTTAAAGTTTACCAAATCACAAATCACAATTAATAGTCAATATATCACACACACATATATATATATATATATATGTGAATCACCGACCCAAACAGTGAATCACAAATCTGAAATCACAAAACCATATAAATAATTCATACGCTGGACGTGTTCATGACTTCTAACCCTTTGAGAGCCAGAGAGGGAGGCGGAGAAGGTGATTACACCGGAGCACGCCGGTGCTGCTGCGGTCGCCGGAGAAGGTGCTGCTGCTGCTGCGGTCGTCGCGCAGCTCTGCTGCGGTCGCCGGTGCTGCTGCGGTCGCCGGACTAAAAATCAGCTTGACCGACTAAAAATCAGCTTGACCGACTAGGAACAATTCAACCGATTTTCACCGACTAGCTCCGACTTGCTCCGACTTTGACCGGCTAGGACCGACTACCGATTTTGAGCGCCGATTACATGAAATCGACAAGGTCATAGCCCGCCTAGCGATTAATCCACGATTAATCGGCCGACTAGGCCGATTTTTACAACACTGGTTGAGATAATCCATCTTTGGCTCTTGATTTTGAAGACATGGATTGACTGCGCTGCAAAGGCCCTTGTTTTGACTTCACCACCGAACTTGAATATGTTGGCGGACCTTCAAAATTTTCTCTCGGTTGAACATATGAACTATGTCTGGGGGCGTCTAATATTGTTTCTTTTTGCTTATCTTTTTTTGGACGACCCCGTGTATTTGTTTGGACTTTAGGAGGTTTTTTATCCGTTTTTGAAGGAGTAACGAAAGATTTGAAAATATTAATCAAAGATCTTTTCACGCTTTCGGGTTGGACAAGTAAATGTTTTGTCACCATCTCCATCTCTTTATGTACATCTACTTGAACCTCCCGTACAATATACGCGGGTGAAAAATCTAGCTTCCTCCAAAAAACATCAATGGCATCGAGCGGGATACATTGACCTATAAAATAATATATTAAATAAAATATAATAAAAGTTTTCATGAAAAAATAAAAAACGTAAAAGAATATTCACCTGTTTGAAAGTAATTGTTTAATTTACAAGCACACGGAAGACCAAAGCTGGTAAAAAGATGGCAGCCACATGATTCTTTGGATATAATTAGATGATGTATCCTGTTAATCTCACCGACTAACATATCCAAAGCCGCAATAGAAACGTTACCTCGCAGCAATTTAAGCACTTCATGATTATGCTGCACCATAAGCATGATTTTGCTTTTGGTAAAACTTTCTTTTATAGCAATTTCCTGGGTAGCTAAGATATTATTAATGAAAGGAATAAATCTATCCAGGGTGCTATTGGTTGCTTTCAGGTAACTTTTCAACAACGAATGTTGGCTCTCAACTCGGTTCGTTGTGTGCTGACCGAAGTTATAACTTCTATTTATCTACGCCGACACAAATCTCTCTTTGTAGGGGTCCAACCAGTTATTTTTTAGGTACATCAGCACTCCTATTAAAAAAAATACACTTATTTTTATATAAATATACATATATTTTTAAGAATAACACTAGAAAACTTACTTGAATGGTTGGACACCAATCTGCGATAAAGCCGGTCGTAATTATAAGCGTATATGTCCTCCGTTTCAGAGTTAATAAGTACCGACCACACATGCTGAAAAGCACCCCACTCTTCATTTGAAAAACTCGCCTTACAATGTTTAGCAATATTTTCCGAAATATGCCATCTGCAAAGTAATCGAACAGCACTCGGAAAAACTTCTTCTGACGCATTCATCAGAGCGAGGTCTCGGTCGGTTAGTATAACACGGGGCTCCATACACTTATCTTCCAGCGTTGCTTTTAGTTGCTCTAACACCCATCTGAAGTTGGCTTCACGCTCATAATCAATGAATGCGTGAGCAACAGAAAAAGATTTCAGGGTGGATGTCACACCAACCATTTGAACAAAAGGCATTTTATACAAGTTAGTTTTGTATGTTGTGTCAATCATCAGCACGTGTGGGTAAGCACGCCATAATGTGTGAGATGTGGGATGTATAAAAAAAACCCCGTCGACGGTATTTGTCGGTTCCTCAATGTGAGGGGTGTAAATATATTGATGTTGTTGTAGTATAGAAAAAAAAACCTGCATTGGGGTTTCACCAATTCTGGTGGACTTTTTTATTTTTGCCCGAGCATTATATACGGTTCGTAACCCAGACACGTTATTGGGATTTTGTTCCCTCAACGTGCCTAGAATGTTTCGAGGGTCAATATTTTGCTCGGTCAGATTCCTTACAGTAGAAAGCTCATTTTCGGTGAGCCTCATTGCGTATGCATGTCCTTCCAGGTGTTCAGCAGGTTCATGGTTATGAGTATCATCCACAACAACTATAATCCACCCATCTCTCTGCATCTGGTACTTACCCTGCAATTCAAATTGACAGTTTGTTTTTTTCATGCCACTTTTTCTTAGAGTGGATGCTCCCTTATATACACCACCCCGATCGCATTTCAACCAAATTTTAACCACCAAACCACTCGAATTTCTTTTTGAACGTTTGGTGACAATAACGAACCCATTATCTCGCCCCACTTTAGTTGCCCAATCAACTAATTCTTCACGAGATGAGAAAACCTAATCAATTTAATATTTTAGTTAGTTATTACTAAATGATAGTAAAATGAAAGTAAATTAAATATGATATATCTTATAACCTGATTCGTGTCGTATAAACCCTTTTTACCGGAACCAGAACCGTTATTATCCCCGCTGCTATCGCCACCGTTATCACCCCCGTCATCGCCGCCGTCATTCCCGCCGTAATTGGACGCGAACTGTCCTGGATAGTTTGAAGCAGCCTCTTCGTAATAACCGTAACCCTCCTGAGGGTAATAGTTAGATTCCGAACCAAATAAATAGTTGCTATCCCAGAAAGACATCGTAACGTTAGATATTAACGTTTATATAGTACTTGAAATGGAATATTGCGTTTATGTAGTAGTTGAAATGAAATGAATTTATATCGTTGAATTATGAAATGAATTTATAAACTAACGTTTATATAGTAGTTGAAATGGAATATTGCATCTCGTCACATAATTAACACGAATATCGAGTAATATTACGTCATATCAAATAATGTAATAAATACAAATTTACACGACTATCGAGAAATATTACGTCATATCAAATAACGTAATAAATACAAAATTACACGAAAAACGAGGAATAATATATCTCGTCAAATTATTAAAGTGAAACTAGGACCCGTAAGTAAGTTCACGGCCCGTAAGACGAATTCCATACGGGCCGTGAAGAAATTCACGGGCCGTAAATAAACACGACCGTGATCATATTCACGGGCCGTTACGTTTTTGAATTACGTTTCTGAATGACCGATTTGACTTGCGACAGACCATACGGCCCGTGAAGGGCCTTACGGGCCGTAAAGAGGGCGTCCAGATATCCTGGAGGGCGTCTCTTTAGTAGGCCCCTTTAAAAATAGCTTTTTGTCGGATTCAAATCAACCCTTATAATTAACGATGAATTTGTAACATTCAACATCGGAATTTGTGTAAGATTTAGTCAAAAGGAAGATAACCTTATTATTTAAATTCAATTAAACAATATAACACAATATAAATAATAAAACAGCCTGCACAAAATATTTTCTTAAGATCTTTAAGCATTTTTGGCTGTTACGCTTGATTTGAGATAAAAAAGACATCTAAATTCTAATGTTTGATTCCACACGTAACCTACAAAAATTATACAAGTTCCGAATTTATAAACTACGAAACAGTAAACATTCAATATTAATTTTTCTTTGATTTCAAAGTATTAATTTCCATATTATAAATATTCATAGTATTTATATATTATCCTAAAAAAGTATCAATAAATTCTTATAATAATCGGTTCAACTTGCCTTAATTTAATGATTGTCAATCACTCAGATTATTTCTGGATGTCAAATTGGAGTTTGCTTTTAAATTTAGACGTTCATAAGAGGGGACTCTTTGACTTATGATAAATGCTAAACGTATTTTACTACATATAATATGGATAAAGTTATAGAGATATAAGATGTTTCGTCCTTAATATCGATTAATTACATGAATCAGCCCTTTATATTTAAAACTTGTTACAATTTCATCCTTCAGTTGAAGAAAAACTAATTTAATAGTAAATGTCATGTGTATCATACTATCATATATGTGGACATTTTGTCTTTTTAAACCGAACATCTCTGAAAAAAATAAATTTCTAACGAATTTTTAATGGAAATATCTCTTGACGTCAATTAGGGTCTGTGCCCTTTAAACCACACTTTCAAAAGAGTTGCTCCAGGACCCCCACCAAAGGAGTGATGCCCCTTGTAATCCCTTACTGTTTAAAAGCTTCACCCCTACGAGCCAATGAGATTTTAATATACTGAAAATCATACGAAACTCAAATAATCATGTACTATGCATTCCGCTAACTTTTTTTAGAATAATTAATATGATAAATTTTAATCAACAAGTCTATCCATATATACTAAAATAATCAATTGACATTCTCTTCCGTGATCTCAACACCGAATTTTAGTCTGAAATTATTTGGCCATCGCAACTATATAATCTCACACCAGTGGTTTCTCGTACTCAAAGTCGAGCTCTCGATTGATATACCCTGTGGTTAGAACACCTCGACATAAACTTATCAAAATGCTATCCTCAAAATATTATGTTTGATCTCAAAATTTAAACATATAGATCATATGTTAATGGTTAACAAGTGTTGAGTCGAATTTCACACTTTAGTTGTGACTTGAAAGAATATAAATGAAGCTATTTTTTAGGCCAATGATTTGAAGATGGATTTAATAATTGACTCGCTTAATCGCTTCTCGTTCTTGTAGATAGTTAGTCGGAACAATAAGATCAAATTAGCATGGACCGATTGGCCCCTTAAAAACTCTATCGATGTACGTAATGTTTGGTTGATGGTTAGTTGCTTTTCTAACCATTTTCGTTTAATATAAGTATTTTTGTTGTCAAAACATGACATTGTTAGCGTCGACATGAACGTAAAATATGAATTATTTTATAGTTTAATATGACGATTGAGTTGAAAATCAAGAAAATTGAATGTAAATGTGGGCCGCACGGTGTTGTCATACGTAGTGGGTTTGGTTATCACTGATATATACTTTTAAGTTTTAAACTATTCGTTCAAATAAAAAATAGATTAAAATAACTATGCTATCTATATAAAGTAGTAAAAAATAAAAACAGCCACCAGTATTGAAAAACAAAAGCAAATTATTGAAATTATTTACGATTATTCTAATATTTTAGTTAACTAGAGATAAAGTAAGGTTTTGTTTATTTGTAAATTAGATTTAAAATAAGTATATCTAAAAAATAGAGAAAAAATGTTTCCTTGTTTCGTAAGATTATTTATTTTGTTAAAATTTGTAACTTTAAAATAAAGTGAGAAAGAGGAGATTAGAAGACCGAGACACGCCTACTTGTTTTGAATCCTTCTAAAGTTCAACAAAATTTTATACACGATGTTCACATAATACTTTTAACTGCGTTAATTTAACCCCGGTTACTTTAACCTAAATCTATTTTGGTTCACATAATATTTTTAAATTGTGTTAATTTAACCCCGGTTACTTTAACCTAAATCTATTTTGGGTGATAGGTGACGCTAGAACTTATCATCTTTTGAATGTAAAATATATACATTTATTACGAAGCCAAAGCCAATGGTTGTTTTAATGTTTTATGTAGTCTGTATTCTTATCTTTAGTATAAAATCATTAAACTTAAAATAATAATACTAATAATACTACTACTAATAATAATACTAATAAGAACAACAACGATATAGTTACGTAAACTTTTATATTCTTAAAAAAATAATAAGAAACATTTATATATACTTAAATTCCTAAAATCTAAAAAAACACCTTCATTTCTAAGGTTCTTAATTAGGTCTTTTATATCAGCTAACAAAGATATAAACAAACAAGCTATATATGTTTGATTTGTTTAACCTGATCTAAAAAAGTTAATATTCAAAATAAAATATATGATTTTAACATGCATGTAGTGAAAGTTAAGTGGCTTTCAATCCTTAAGAGTTAGTAGAACACCTAAAATATATAATTATTATTAGATTAAACGACCCACTTGTTTATAAACATCAAACTTATTATCACAACCCCTCATTCGCATATAACTTGTCTACAACTAGATTCCAACCCATGTACAAACCCTAGATAAGTTACACATGTTGTGTTCACGTCACACATATTAAATGTATCGATCTACATAAAGCTAACGTCTTACAAATAAAGATGCGACCTTAAACAATCATAACCGTACACATCAAGCACTACGGATGAAGAGCGAATGATTCGATGGAGCATGGGTGACCATGTTGAGGTTAAGAAAGCATAATTAGGTGAGGTAGATGTTGGATGAGGAGGCACATGGAAGCCGGTGGGTATGGACTAGTGTGGTGAATGTTGGGTGCACGTTAGTAGATGTTGAATATGTGAGTTTAGCTTTAAAAAAGGTAATTAATATATAATGAAATTTACTAAGAGTGCACCCACATCGTCGTAAATCTAATCTCACACGTTTACATATCATAGTTTAAACTTTCACCAAATCATTGTTTGCAGGTCAAATGGTTGTTTGAAATTTTTGTCAAGTCGTTTGCAAGTTATTTCAAATCTCATCCATCTATCTTTTAAACGATTGTTTGTAAGTTATGTTAAATTCCATGAGCCCATCCTTCTCTATCTTTTAAGCGGCTGTTAGAGGTGAAATTTCAAACGACGTTTTATTTATTTAATAATACCCGTAATAATAAAAAAAAATAATAATAATAATAATAATAATAATAATAATAATAATAACAGTGATAATTATAATAATTTACAAAATTTATTAAAAATGTTTTAATAAGTCCAGGGGGTAAATTGCAATTTTGAAAACTGTTTTATAAATCTTTAAAACACAAAATAATAAAAGAAGAAAGTTGAGGGACCATTCTGTAATTTTTTCAAACCCAAACCCCCACCCGCCGTCGACCCTATTCCGGCCACTCTCCGGCCAATATTCCGGCAACACCAAAACCACCAATTTACATGATTTTAACCCAATTAATTCATACCGACCGTTTATAGATCAAGATTCGAACCATAAACCCACAATAATTCGGGAATCAAACGATAATGCGATCTACACACCCACGTGAACACTGTCGGCTCTTTAACAGTCTGGAATCGCATTCAAAAATTAATGATAATCGAATTAATCATGTACACACAATGATACAAAGATTACTAAACAAACAAGACTCTCAATTACACCTGGAACTACAACATTCAGCGAATTCGATTCCCTTCTCCTCTGCGACCTGCAACTCAGTCGATCTCTGCCTTATAAGCATCAATTCACAAAATAGATAGAGGGCATTCAATCCTTTAATCCATTAAAAGCTTCCTGTAAGAGGAATTTGAATATCATTAGCATTTGGATAGCAATTGATCTTCATCCCTGTCGCGACTGTTCATCGTGGGGTTCATCATCGAATCAACTTCAAAACAGGTAATTAAAACTATCAACATACTCGATTCTAGACTAGGAATGAAAGCCCCATCATTAATTTTGCTATTAACATCGTTTTGATGCTCAATTGAAGTGAAATCGTTTCTAGGGTTTATACGTTTTAGAATTTGGGGATTTTGGGGTTCGGGATTGGTTAGCAAGTAATTGAACATAGCATTGTACTCGAAATTACATAGGGATTAAAACCCTAAGCTTAATTTCATTATCGTAATCGGTTGATAGATCAATTTGATCCAAAATCGATTTAGGGTTCGAATGATTTGGGGGTGTTTGGTTGGGACAGCTTAAAACAATTAAAAGAGGGATTCTAATACGGCTACATGCCTTTGGTCTACTGGTTAGTGGGAGGGATTTTGGGCAGGAGGTCACGGGTTCGAACCCGAGCTCCTGCCATATTTTTTTTAAAAGCCTATTTAACCTTTTAAAATTTTGTAAAAATTACCAAAATTATAAAAACCAATTCTGTAAACTCTTTTTATTTTTAAGACCATCTACATATTTTCTAGAAATTGTTTCTTTAAATGCTTTAATATTTCTATAAAATATGTTTATAGAAAACACTATTATTTAGTTATAATACTATTATTTAATTAAATAATGGATCATTATTATGTTTCAAAATAATATTGACATATTATGTAAATGGATAATATATAACTTTTGATAGTTATAGTTATATATAAAATTAACAAACATTATAAATAGTCCATTTTGTTTAAAAATAAGCTTTAAATAGTCGATTTAGTTCCGTATTTTACAGCCGACTTACGGAGGTCATAACTTTATCATAACAGATCCAAATCAGTTAAACTTTATATCCATGACGAAGTTCGTCGAAAGACGAATCTGTTGGTATATAAAACATCGAAAAACTCATTCGTTTAGACCTCTAAACAATCGTTTTCGTAACAGCTAGCAGTTCTGCGCAGCTGTAAAGATCCACGTTTTTCTCATATTTCGGTAATCCAAATCAGAAACTTTTCTAAATGAAAGTTGTTCAGAACTCACTAATCTAGTAAACTGGAGATTTTCAGAATTTTTAGACGTCGTTTAGTATTTTTAACGAGTGCGAAAAGACAGAGGCAGAACTGGAATTTTTCAAACTATAATTTGCGTTATGTTATCGTAGGTTCTCACGGCGTTAACCGAGCCTAGACTTTGTTTCTGATTATTGTCATTCGTGTATAAGGTACGGATTCCGACCTTTCCCTCTCGTAGCATGAATACCTCTCGTTCTTGATCGGTATTTTGAATTCTTAACTTGACTTGTTGGTTATTAAATCCATAAGATTATTGTTATAAGTGTTTATTGTATAGTTGATATTGTTTGCATGTGATAGCCTTTATCTGCTTTGTACTCATTGTCACATGCTTCCTAAATGATTGATTATAGCTAGTGGCCTTGATTAAGGGTTATGAGCACTAGTGTAACTTATTGTGTTATATTGGCTTGATTGATTGTATCATTGACCTCCATACCCGAGCACATCCACCTATGGGGACATAGGGCGTCATCGTGGCACAAGTGACGTGCTCTATCTGTGGCAGAGCGATTAGACCACAGCGTCTCTACATTATTATTATGTGCTAAGTTGTGACACATATTGATTATTGTTAAAGGAGGCGTATGGATCGATCCTAGGATTTCATTGTTATTGTTTATTGGTGAGATGGTTAGGTGTGTGTGCCCACATTCCTATCTCACATATTGGTGCATTAGAACTGCAGCTAATGTACACATTGTTAATTGTTATTGTTATTGGCTCATATGGGTATTCCTTTTAGATGATCATTATCATTTGATTTTCAACTTGATCATCTCATTGTTATCATGATTGATCATTGTATTGCTATTGTTTATTCCGTTACTGAGCATTCTTTGGCTCAGCCGTATTTTCTTTTGTTGTTTTCTCTTATTTTTATAGCAGGTACTCAAGGGGCTCAGGGGAACGAGTGAAGAGTGTTAACTCAAGAAGTTAGGATGAGAACATTTGGATTAATAAGATTTAATAGTATTCTGATTTTAAGACTTTATTTAAATTATTTGGTCTTATGTAAGGATTTGAGTGTTTCTTAGTACTTTAATCTTATCGTTATGAACCTCTGATTTACTGTTTGTGTGACACGTCAGCCCTACCCGGGTTGGGGTGTTACATATGTTAAATTCCATGAGCCCATCCTTCTCTATCTTTTAAGCGGCTGTTAGAGGTGAAATTTCAAACGACGTTTTATTTATTTAATAATTCTTTTTGTTTACCTAGTTAATTATATATATACAATTATCAACTTATTTGTGTATTATAGGTTGTACTTAAGCTTTAAAAGGTTGTATCCATTTTTGTTTTTTTTCTTTAATTTTAGTTTTTCTTTTTTTTTTTTTAAGTTTTAACCCCAATACTTTTACATCTTTTACAACTTAACCCTTATATTTTTTCACTTTCAACTTTGGTTCCCTATATTTTCCATCTTTAACATACTTTTCGTTTTACGTTTCGGTTTAAATTTTACGAGTTAACACGCCGCAACATGTGCGTGCAGTTCAACATTTTTACGGCTATTGTTTCCCATTTAACGGACGCGCCATAACGCGCCGTTCTTAGATTTACTTAGTTATTGTTTTTAATATTTTACGTTTCATGTGCAGGGTTTAATATTTTTATGTCTACATTCTGTTCGGTTTTATTTTTCCATTTTTTATTTCTTTTTTAATACAAGTTTTTCCGGTGTTGGTGGTCGCCGATGGTGGTGTGAAATTGGTGCTATCTGACATGGTTTTACGTTCCCCGTCGCAACGCGTGGAGTTTAATACTAGTTAATTAATAATTATTGAAACCGTTCAAGAAAAAGTTAGTAATTGTTAAAACTTAGTGGTGAAAAACTGTATTAATTTTAAATTCTGCTTTAGCCTTCTAAAAAGGTTGGATGGTTCAAATGACAAATGATAATAATTATTTTATCTCATGTGATGTTATAATTTAATTGATATACAAGTTCATAAGATACTGCAGGTTCAAATCGTATCTCAAATCCAACTAGAAAATTCAATCACGTAACTAATATATTCAACCATATATATTATAAAATAATCAAGCATAAGTAAGGTGCAATTAATCTAGTTATTTTAAATCATGTCCCTTTATCATCTACTCGGTAATAATTTATGTTCATTAACTTAAAGCTTAAGCTTTTCACTATGGTGTCACTCTTTTTTTTTTTTTTTTTTTCTTTTCATAATAACAATGGCTATAATTTTACTCTTAGTAAAACTTATTTGCATGCTTTACCTCGAACCATCGTATACACAATTTGTTATGCTTATTTGTCAAAGGAAAATAGCGAAAATTTTAAAACTTGAAATGCTATAAAAGGTTTTAAATTAAAAACATCACAAACAAGGTTATTTATATAAGCTTACATATTGTAACTATCAATTTAGTTAGGGCGTTAAATGGTTGCAAGTTGACAAGTTGAACTTGATTAAAATCAGAAAATCATGAGAAGTGTAACCAAAGTGGCAATGACAACAAGAATTTTTACGAGTTGACATGTACGCCCTGAATTACTATAGTTTATTCATTTACATATTAATACTCAGTAGATATAATAATTACGTCTAAATCTATTTTTTATATCTTTTAAACCTTAACATACATTTTCTAATTAGTTTAAGTTATGACATAATATGTACTTAGTGAAAAGCATAAATTTAAATTGTATAAATGAACCAACCTACAAACCCGTCAAGTTGACCCGAACACGAGCAATATAGTTATACGTGGTTGAAAGTTTTACCTAAAATTCACCCAAACCCATGAATTTTGCGTCTCGTATAGTTCTAGAAATTCACACTCTTATTTTATTAATTAATTTAGTTAATTATAAGTTGTTGTCAATTTTCATATAAAATAGAAGTTATTTTGTTTGTAATAAATCCTAAAAGGCCATCTTATGGTGTCATTGGTGGTACAGATTCTATGCACCTTTTGTTTTTTATTCAGAGGAGAATTAATATTTGTTCTAGACCTAGAACTGATTGTTGCATACTTTTTACTCAAAAATTATTATTTTGATATACAACTTAGCCAAACGTGAAAACGAGTCTAAATATAGAGTTACTTATATGAACTCGGTTATCATATAAGTAGTCTAAGTTTAACTGCTCAAAAGAAATAAAAAATAATAAATAATAAAAACTCAGTTATATGAAAACAATTATCTAATTTCATATTTTCATATAACTGATAATAATTAAATGGATAGTTTATAAAATAGCAACAATCAATGTCGATTCATTTAAATGAGAAGTTAAATTACACTCGTTCTTATGACCTAAGCTTTATTTGTTACAAGATCAATTTATTACTTCTAACTTTTAATTCATTTGAATTAAAGAAAGTACTTATTCATATATTAAACAACTAGAATCGTTTTATAATGCAATGAAAAAAAAACTACTTATTTTAATCTTTTATTTAACTCGTCTGACCTTTTTTTCTAAGAGGCTCTCAAATGATTCTTTACATGTACACTTTATTTAGAAAAATATATGCTCTTATAGCATCTATAAATATATATATATGGGATTCCATGGACCAAGATCTGCTTTTATTATATGGGCAATACCGATCTACTTTAGTAGATCATATGGATGTAGAAAAAGCTTCTCATTTTGATGAATTGGAAACATCTCTTTTCGATAAAATTGCTATGCTTAGTGTGTGACTCGTTGGTTTTTTGAGGGTTAGTATAAAAACCAGCCCCATAGTATAAACAAATAACTATAGAAGTAATAACCAACTCATCACTTCGTGTGTGTGTGTGTGTGTGTGTGTGTATATATATATATATCTATACTATCTTAATATTGATTTGAGAAGGGCACAGTTGTAATTTCACATAAATCTCTTAATTTTAAGAGATGTACATCTCTTAAAGCATAAGTTACATCTTTTAAAGCACCAAGCATCAAGCACCAAGGGCACCAAGGTATCCACACCCACGCTTTCTTTCTTTCGGAGAGAGATGGTTGATTTCGCAGAGAGTGCTCAGAGACCCACGCTTTTGGCAATAACTCAGTGTTGCTTTTGGAGATCAGAGACTCAGACTGCTTTCTTTCGGCATACTTGCTTTCGGCTCAACAGTTGCTTTCGGAGATCGGGTACCATCAGACTTTCAGAGTTGCTTTCGGCTGAAAGGTAACATCACCATCACCTCCTCAAATTCAAATTCAAATTCCGCAAAACCCTACATAAAGTGACAACATCCGAATTTGTAGTTGTTTACATCTGGTGCTATTCATCCGAGGTTTAGTTCTTCACTTCGAAGGTTGAGGATTTCAAATTGGGTGAGTGCTTTTTGAACGTTAGGGTTTTTGTTTATGTTGTAAATTTAGGGTGTAGTCCATGATTTGCTTGTGAAATTTGGTGTTCATTTATGTTGGTGTTCATGTGTGTTGGAATCAAGTTAGGGTTTTTGTTTATGCGGATATATCTTTGCTCTTATTGTTTGATGTATTGATTTGGTGTGGTTTATCTGTTAGTTTGATGTGGTTTATCTCGGTTTGATTTGTAGTTTTATTATCAATGATGTAGAAATGATTGTATAATTATTTAGCTATGCTATGCTAATGATGTAGAAATGATGATCTCAGGTAAATCACCAATAACCTCATGAAACTGTTGTAGTTTGGTGTGCCAAACTTGTAAGTTTATACCTATAAGTTATTAATTCATCTGTAGCATATGTTATTAAGTGTTTGAGGCAGAAAGCTCGATCTTGTATGTTATTAAGGGTCCCTTAAAAGCTTAAGTTGTTCCTATTGACTTCATTTCTGAATTGAATTTGTCAGTTATGTATGAAGCAGAAGGCTCGATCTTGTCCAGATAAGTGTTTGAGGACGTATATATATTGACTTCATTTCTAAATTGTTGTGGGTTTCTGATTGACATTCAAACCTTTTGTTTAGGTAAATAAAGGAGCAACTTTGCCTTCAGAATTTACCACAAATGAACATGATGATGCAGCTGCTGAAGCAATTACTTTAGCAAGGGCTGCAGTAAATGTTGCCAAGAATGCAGCAGCAATGGTGATGAACCATCAACGACCCAAAACATTAGATAATAAAGAAACACCTAAATCACCCGAGCCTGATAATATCATAAATGGGCTTGGAACCAACAATTGAAGAACTTAAGCTTCTAGAAGAACAACTCTCAGCTAGCATAGCTGTGAGATCAAAACGTCAAGTGGAACGTAAAGAAAGGAGAATCAGGGCAGCAGAACGGGCTGAAGCTGGTAGTGTGGCTGTGAAATCCGCAGGTGGCAGAGGGCGGGGTGCCACGAGTACCGTGGCGGTAAAACCTGGAGTGAGCAGAAGGCGTGGCGAGAAAAAAGATGTTTTGGCTTTTTTGGGAGGAATGACTAGCGCAATTGATCCTGATGTGTCTCTCGCTTATATTGTAAGCAATTGTTATATCTTAACAATTGTTCTAATTCTCTTTATGGTTCTTTAGATTGTGTAGTTTCATCATTTAGTTTTGATTATTGTTTGTTATTGGCACATTCTCTCTGATGAAAGTTTGGTCAAAAGAATTAGCTTATTCAGGTTGTTTGGTTAAGTAAGGTAACTATGGATTTGACTTTTGTGGACATGATTTAGTTGTTGTAGCAGAGATTTTGGAAGTTGAGTTTGGCTAGCTGCAAGAAACTCATTAATCACTTTAACCTTAGAAAGTGTCATCATTAATGGTTGATGCGTTTACGGGGTGTTAGATGTGCGCTTTAATATTAGTCATTACTTATTAGATAAGCAGTTGCTTAAAGATTGTTATAATTTGGTAATTTACTTTTTCTATTCATCTCAATTTGTTTCCTGAATATGCAATTCTGTCTATTTTAAGCATAAGTCGGGTTTTGTACTTAGTCCTTCATCATGGCTGCTATCCTTCCTTCGTATGCTGAGGACTAATGGCTTGAAAGCTAACAGGAATTAACAATGGTGCACAGGCGCAGGATGTTATCGTCCACATTTCGTGATGGAACTACTTCTATTCTGCCGCACGAATGAGCTAATTATATGTTTGGATAGCTATCTAAAGCTTATTTGATCTAAACAACGAGCGATTACAACAATGAAATTTGAAAGAAAAAAAAAGCCCCTTGTTTTTATTGGGAGCACCTTTATGGGTAGTGCTGATGAAATCTGTGTATTTCAAAATGCTGGAGTTTTGCATGCCCATAAGAGTAAAAGGAAGAAGATCAAAGTGCAGTCTTGGTAATATTGCACTGCACTTAGTCACTTGAGAGATTAAAATGCTTGCTGACATTGCAGTTAGAAGAATCTATCAGAGGGCTGCTAATTCATTCGAGGCGGCTGCAGATCAAATGCTCAGAATTATGCAGCTATGTGGAACAGGTATGATCATGAATAAATTTGTATTCTTAAAAGCTACTACAAACAAGTATGGTTGTTGCTTTGTGTATTACATGAATAACTCCCGAGTCTGGTGGAGTTATACCTTTTGTGTTAAGAAAGGTATCCTATGATTCCATGTTTTATTTGAAATTTGGTTAAGGAATTGATATGGGTTGATATGATTTCTTGAATTCAATATTTATTGAATATAGATTTATATCAATCTAGAATCTTTGGGATTTTTAAATTTAATTTTCTTTTAAATCTAATAAGCAAAGAATGCCCTTAACAAATGAATTGTGTTAAAGAATCCATTCAGGTGTAAAATGTCATATTCCAAAAGTAAACTTTATACAAAATTTTCATATCGTGATCACTACTGTTCCTTTATTTATAAAATCGTTTTTAGGTTAGTGAAAATCGATTATTATAAGTTTTAGTGGTGGATTATTATTCTTTTTTTTTCAATTTTCTTTATAGGAAGCACATTAATTCTTTTGGAGCAGATGCATTAAGCCCGTGGGTCTGGGTGGGGGATTAAATTGGCAGCCACATGTACACGCTCAAGCCACATGGAATTATTGGATTGCAATTATAGACACCTCTTGTTTGTTTGGTTTTTATATTATATAGTTTGTATATAATATCTGAATTTTAAAAGGGAAGCATTTCAGTTCAACTAACTCTGACCTATTTAGTATTTTTAAAAGTAAAACAATATCTTATAATTTAGTTTTTTTTACTTTATATTCCGAGTACAATATGAAACAACAAAGAAAATATTCTCATAAAGGTATGTAATAATATTAGTGAATATTGATGATGGAGATTGAGAAGTCAAGACTTCAAGTGATGTTCATTTGCATAGTTCAAATGATTGTTTGTGATTATATATCTTTTAGTGTTTCATATCTGATGAACTTTCTCTAAATTTATGAGTTTGCAGTTATAAAAATATTTTACAGAGCTTAATATCGTGATGTAAAATGTCACACCCCAACCTTGACGGCGGAAACATCGAGGCGTGAGAGTTAACAATTGTTCACAGCCACATAACGCTATTGCCTGAAACATGTTAAAAATAAAAGATCAACATATTGTTGGTGAGCATTCTATAGTTTTGAATACATAAGTATATAAAAGATGGCAATTCATGTTGTAAATTAGAGAAACTAAGTAACTAGGGATGTAAGACAGAATACACAATCAAACCTTGACAAAGTTTTACAAGTATCAAACGACGTTAATATTCTATTAACGTTAAAAGTATATACGATTAGCTAAGTGTACTTGGATCAACCAAGCAGGCTTGTCAGGCCCATAGATCTATGACGTCGCCAGGCTAGCAATAGTTAATGATTTTACATATATTCGACATTACATGGTAGCTACAAGATTCAACTAATCACAACACACAAGCAAATTGCCATAAGTTTACAAGAATCAAACGTGTTTACAAGTGTAACGTTTTATACGATAACATGTTTCACCCAAAAGTGTGTGAAATAATAAAATGGGTATAGAAATACTCACATGGCGATTAAGTATATATTGGATGATTAATAAGAAATAATAACCAGCGTCGTTTCAACGAGTTCCTTTACAAGGTACCTAAAACGTATTTATTACAAGATTAAGTTCAATATTAAGTTTATCATTTAGACGTGAACTAAAGTTTTAGGATTTTGAAGTTTTGTATATTATATTTATTCGGAGGAAATATATCTTTTAAGTGTTTTAATCTAGAAATAAAATTAGGTTTAATATCGGATAATGTGTGAATATATTTCGTATATATTCTTTGTAATAATTATCGTTACAATAACGTATTATCCGATAAAAATTTATTAATCTAAATTAATTGCGTAAGTATGTTTTATAATGAATTATGGTTGTAAATAATTGTGAAATTATAAGATGTATAATTCCTACTATTTCCATGATTATTTCGTAACTAAACGTGATATAATGTCCATTTTTATAAAAATAATTATTTATAATATTTATAAATAATATTTTATAAATATTATTAAGGTTTTTAAAACCAAATAAATTTACAGAAAATATTTATGTAACATTTTAAATAAGGGATATTTTTAAAACTTATTTTTATAATTTTTTAGGAATTTTTATATATTTTATTAAAGCTTTAAAAAGCATAAAAAAAATAGATGTAGGTGTTTTAAAAAAATTACACTCCGGCCCCTGTGGATTTAAATGTGTTATTTTATGCTATTGTTTCATAAAATAAGTTTCATAATTTACAAAATTAGCCCCTGAACTTATAAATCCCATTTTTTTTTACAAATTATTAATAGAAATATTTTTATTATTATGATGTTCTTATTATTATTATTATTATTATTATTATTATTATATTATTATTAGTATTATTATTATTAAGATTATTATTATATAAAAAATATTTATTATAAGCTTTCAAGTCGAAGACAAGTTAAAGCCATATGCAAACGTAACCCGTGAGTTTCATATTAGGCAACAAGGGCACTTACAAAAATTAAAACGACGTTAATAATTTTTTTTTTTTTTAGTTAACATAAAATTACAAGATGTTACAGTCTCCCCTACTTTAAAGAATTTCGTCCCGAAATTAAGAATAAACTAGGCGAACAAATCGGGTATCTCTCCTTCATATGATCCTCACGCTCCCAAGTGAACTCAGCTCCACACTTATTCTCCCAACGAACCTTGACAATTGGAGTAGTTGTGGTTCTAGTCTTCTTCATGATGTGATCCATAATTTCAACAGGTTTCTCAATAAAGTGCAATGACCCGTCGATCTGAATGTCCTCCAGTGGAACATGCAGACTCTCGTCGGCCAAACACGTTCTTAAGTTTGAGACATGAAACACAGGATGAACTCCACTAAGGTCGGAAGGTAGTTCTAGTTTATAAGCCACTTTCCCAATCCTTTTCAGGATTTTGAAAGGTCCTACAAACCTTGGAGCTAGTTTGCCCTTCTTTCCAAAGCGAATAACACCTTTCCATGGTGAAACCTTAAGAAGAACCATATCACCAACTTGAAACTCCAACGGCTTACGATGCTTATCGGCATAACTCTTTTGTCGACTCCTTGCCACTTCAAGGTTCTTGCGGATTGTAGCGACTTTATCGGTAGTTTCTTGTATAAGTTCAGGACCAGTGATGAAGTTTTCACCAACGTCGGTCCAACAGATCGGCGATCGGCATTTACGACCATAAAGTGCTTCGAACGGTGCCATCTTGATACTAGAGTGATAACTATTGTTATACGAAAATTCCGCGAGCGGTAAATGCGTATCCCAATTACCACCAAAGTCAAGGACACATAGTCGTAGCAAATCCTCAAGGGTTTGGATTGTTCGTTCGGTTTGGCCATCAGTTTGAGGATGGTAAGCCGTACTTAAATCCAACTGAGTACCCAAGAGTTCTTGCATAGATGACCAAAAGTGTGAAGTGAAACGAGCATCTCGATCGGAAATGATGTGCAACGGTACGCCATGACGACTCACAATTTCATCAATGTATATACGGGCTAGTCTTGAAACCTTGTAGGTGTCTCGTATAGGTATGAAATGTGCCGTCTTAGTCAAACGATCCACAATCACCCATATACTATCATGACCACGAGGAGTACGTGGTAACTTGGTTATGAAATCCATGGATACATGTTCCCATTTCCACATAGGGATTTCAGGTTGTTCAAGTAAACCACTTGGTCGTTGATGCTCGGCTTTGACTCTTGCACACGTGAGACATTTGGAGACATAAACTGCGATATCTCTTCTTCATCCCAGGCCACCAATATTGACCACGCAAGTCCATGTACATTTTATCGGAGCCAGGATGAATAGAATATCGGTGTGATGAGCTTCGTTTAAATGATGTGTCGAAGGTTATCACGATTTGGGATCCAAAGTCGATTAAGAAAGTACCATAGGCCGTTTGGTTTTTCCTCCAGTTGTGATCGAACGTTAGACACCAAATCCTTATCACTTCCTTCGTCAGTTATTGCCGCTTGTTGAGCCTTGCGAATGCATAACTCGAGATCACTATCAATCCTTATGTTCTGGAGCATAATAGTAGCCTCGTTAACATCCACACGAACCTCGGTATCAAATTCTCTTAACGTGTGAAACCATTGTCTTCGATCTCGGATTTCTTGTAGTGAGACGTTTTGTTATGGACCTTGCGACTCAGCGCGTCGGCTACAACATTCGCCTTTCCAGGATGATAGCGAATGTCACAGTCGTAGTCGCTGATTAACTCAATCCAACGTCTTTGTCTCATGTTAAGATCTTTTTGATTGAACACGTGTTGGAGACTTTTATGGTCGGTGTAGACTATGCATTGTGTCCCATATAGATAATGTCGCCAAATCTTCAAAGCAAAAACCACAGCACCAAGTTCAAGATCGTGAGTTGTGTAATTCACTTCATGAACCTTCAATTGCCTCGACGCGTATGCTATGACTTTGCCTCGTTGCATAAGAACGCAACCAAGACCTTGGTTTGAGGCATCGCAATAGACGGTGAAGTCATCGTTTCCATCAGGAAGTGTGAGAATAGGAGCGTTACACAACTTGCGCTTTAAGGTCTCGAAGGCCTCTTCTTGTTCGGGTCCCCATTCAAAGAGTCGATTCTTTTGGGTTAGTGTCGTTAATGGTTTAACAATTTTCGAGAAATTCGCTATGAACCTACGGTAATAGCCCGCTAAGCCCAGAAAAGAACGAACTTCGGTTGGGGTTGTGGGAACACACCAATTTTTCACGGCTTCGATTTTTGCAGGGTCGACGTGAATTCCTTGGCTTTTCACCACATGCCCTAAGAATTGGACCTCTTCTAGCCAAAATTCACACTTGGAAAACTTGGCGTATAGTTGCTCTTTCTTCAAAAGTTCAAGAACTTGTCGCAGGTGCGTCTCGTGATCGATTTTGTCTTGGAATAAATAAGAATGTCATCAATGAACACGATCACGAACTTATCCAAATACGGTTTACATACGCGATTCATGAGATCCATGAACACGGCAGGTGCATTGGTCAAACCGAAAGGCATAACCATGAACTCGTAGTGTCCATATCGAGTACGAAAAGCGGTTTTGGAATATCAGCATCGTGAACACGTAATTGATGATAACCAGAACGTAGATCGATCTTTGAGAATTGTGTTGCTCCCTGAAGTTGATCAAAAAGATCATCGATTCGAGGGAGAGGGTAGCGGTTCTTGATAGTAAGTTTGTTAAGCTCACGATAATCGATGCACATTCGGAACGAACCATCCTTCTTCTTCACAAACAAAACAGGTGCACCCCACGGTGATGAACTAGGGCGAATGAAACCCTTATCGGTTAACTCTTGCAGTTGGCTAGCTAATTCTTGCGTTTCGGACGGTGCAAGACGATAAGGTGATTTAGCCACAGGGTTTGCACCGGGGATTAAGTCAATCTTGAACTCAACTTCTCGCACGGGAGGTAAACCCTTAAGATCTTCGGGAAAAACCTCGGGAAAGTCTCGCACGACAGGAATGTCTTTCAATTCCTTACCCTTGGCTTTAGTATTAACTACATATGCCATGAAGGCCGTGTAATTTTTACTTAAGCACTTGCGGGCCTTGATGCAAGACATAAGTTTGAGTTCTTGGGATGGTTTCTCGCCGAACACTTTCAAAGTATCCCCAGATGGTAACGGTATACGGATACATTTCTCAAAACAAACGATCACGGCATGGTGTTTGGCTAGCCAATCCATTCCAATGATGACATCAAAGCTTCCGAGTTTCATAGGAATAAGATCAATAGAGAATTCGTGCTCGTCAAAGCTTATGATGCAATCACGTATTATGACGTCAACGACAATAGGTTTTCCATCGGCGACTTCGACCGTGTAGGGTCTTTCCAGATTAATACGTGATTTAGAAAGTATGGGCTCAAATTCTAACGACACGAAACTCTTATCCGCACCCGAATCAAATAATACAGATGCATAATGATCATTTACAAGATACATACCTGTTCGGTAAAAAAAAATTTATTATTGATACGATGATTACAAAGATGGAAAACATCAATAATACAAGAAATGATTCAAACGGGGTTCTTCGTCGTACCATTCACAACGTCATTGCTGACTTGTGCTTGGTTGGCGTTGATATTGAAAGCCCTTCCACGAGCTGGTGGCACGTTGCCCGCATTGCGAGGGCATTGCGGACGGATATGACCAGGCTCGCCACAGTTGTAGCAGGTTCGGTTGGCAAGCATTGCGGCGTTGTTTGGTGCACGAAGACAAGTAGTCACCAAGTGGCCATACTTTCCACACAACGAGCAGATTCGGCATGGAACGTTACCCGCATGATGATACTTGCACGTGTTACACATTGGCAGAGGACCCGCATAAGCTTTAGCCATGGGAGCTTGTGCCACAGGTGCGGCGGCAGGTACATGTTGTCTTTGAGGTGGTTTGGATGCAGCCACGACATAGTTCCGTGCCGATACAAACTTCCTCTTCTTGTTATCAGATTTAACCTCCTTGACCTCCTCGGGGGTCGTCTTCTCAGTTTTCTTGGCACCCTTTGCAGACATAGTGCCCGCTCGGATGTGGTTCTCCGTCAACTGTGCAGTGATGGTGATGGCTTCTTCCAGAGTTGCGGGTCGGCTACCCACCACGGCATCCTGAATCTGAGGCGGCACACCCTTAATAATTTTTCCACATTACGGGAAACAGTATCCACCATGTGTGGCAGCAGTATACTCAGCTCGTGATGACGGGTAGAATACGCCAGATGGTTCCCACCATCCTGTTTCAGGTTCCAGAATTCCTCCTCTAGTTTCTGGATTTCACTTCTCGGGCAAAACTTGGCGATGGCTATGTTTTTGAATTCCTCCCAAGTTAAGGCCAAGATTGCGTCGGGGCCTCGGTTCCTCTTTTCGCTGTTCCACCACGTTAAGGCCCGTTGCTGCAGCATACTTGTGGCATACCTTACTTTGAGTGCTTCGGGGCACTCACAGTTGGCGAAGGTGTTCTCCATCCCCTCAAACCATTCTAATAGACCGGTGGCACCTTCCTTGCCACTATAACTGGGAGGCTTGCATGAACTAAAGTGCTTGAAGGTGCAAGTTTGGTTGTTACGGCCTTGGGTTGCACTGTTTTCCCCTTGGCCGTTGTTGTGGTTTGTGACGTTGGCAATCATAGTGCTGCTGAGTTCAGCCATCATATTTGGGATGACCGCAGCCATTTGCCGGGTAATCATGGTGGCAAGCTTACGATCGGATCTTCTTCGGTTTCCGAGTTGGCGAGACATGCTGGAAAATACGAATTGGATTAGGAACGGGTAAAAGGACAATAAGGATAGACAGTTTAAGTAAGGATTATGAATTATACGGAATGTTTCCAGTCGGTAACGCATCACCATTTGGAAACGTTGACACGTCAAGGTAAATTGACTCATTTGCCTTAGAGATTTGTGTATTTTGACCATAGTTTATCACTCATCCCAGAAATCCCCAGGTAAGCGTAACTGGTCCTGTAGGATATATGCGAAACGCTTGCCTTAGCCCGAAGGCTTTTTGCCAGGAAATCCAGAATACAGGTGTCTATGTGTCACACAATATTCCTTAGGTTCATGAAATCAAAACCTTGATGAGATTTATATAGATTAGACATAACGTAAGTATACGATTCCACGTGTCGTCGAGAATAAGATAGAGAGGTTTTATGTTCAGGGAGAGTCAAAGGTAAGTTTAGGGAGACAAGTAACTAAGTTTAGGCAATCCTATGCTAAGGCATCAAATTGCACATAAGAAGGCATAGCATTATGTAATATGCAAACCATGTATTTACAAGATAAAAAATACTATAAGGTGCATGCATAAGCTATAGTCTAGGTCATCATTAATAACCTAAATCCCTATAGTTATGGGCTCTGATATCAATCTGTCACACCCCAACCTTGACGGCGGAAACGTCGAGGCGTGAGAGTTAACAATTGTTCACAGCCACATAACGCTATTGCCTGAAACATGTTAAAAATAAAAGATCAACATATTGTTGGTGAGCATTCTATAGTTTTGAATACATAAGTATATAAAAGATGGCAATTCATGTTGTAAATTAGAGAAACTAAGTAACTAGGGATGTAAGACAGAATGCACAATCAAACCTTGACAAAGTTTTACAAGTATCAAACGACGTTAATATTCTATTAACGTTAAAAGTATATACGATTAGCTAAGTGTACTTGGATCAACCAAGCAGGCTTGTCAGGCCCATAGATCTATGACGTCGCCAGGCTAGCAATAGTTAATGATTGTACATATATTCGACATTACATGGTAGCTACAAGATTCAACTAATCACAACACACAAGCAAATTGCCATAAGTTTACAAGAATCAAACGTGTTTACAAGTGTAACGTTTTATACGATAACATGTTTCACCCAAAAGTGTGTGAAATAATAAAATGGGTATAGAAATACTCACATGGCGATTAAGTATATATTGGATGATTAATAAGAAATAATAACCAGCGTCGTTTCAACGAGTTCCTTTACAAGGTACCTAAAACGTATTTATTACAAGATTAAGTTCAATATTAAGTTTATCATTTAGACGTGAACTAAAGTTTTAAGATTTTGAAGTTTTGTATATTATATTTATTCGGAGGAAATATATCTTTTAAGTGTTTTAATCTAGAAATAAAATTAGGTTTAATATCGGATAATGTGTGAATATATTTCGTATATATTCTTTGTAATAATTATCGTTACAATAACGTATTATCCGATAAAAATTTATTAATCTAAATTAATTGCGTAAGTATGTTTTATAATGAATTATGGTTGTAAATAATTGTGAAATTATAAGATGTATAATTCCTACTATTTCCATGTGAGTATTTCTATACCCATTTTATTATTTCACACACTTTTGGGTGAAACATGTTACCGTATAAAACGTTACACTTGTAAACACGTTTGATTCTTGTAAACTTATGGCAATTTGCTTGTGTGTTGTGATTAGTTGAATCTTGTAGCTACCATGTAATGTCGAATATATGTACAATCATTAACTATTGCTAGCCTGGCGACGTCATAGATCTATGGGCCTGACAAGCCTGCTTGGTTGATCCAAGTACACTTAGCTAATCGTATATACTTTTAACGTTAATAGAATATTAACGTCGTTTGATACTTGTAAAACTTTGTCAAGGTTTGATTGTGCATTCTGTCTTACATCCCTAGTTACTTAGTTTCTCTAATTTACAACATGAATTGCCATCTTTTATATACTTATGTATTCAAAACTATAGAATGCTCACCAACAATATGTTGATCTTTTATTTTTAACATGTTTCAGGCAATAGCGTTATGTGGCTGTGAACAATTGTTAACTCTCACGCCTCGACGTTTCCGCCGTCAAGGTTGGGGTGTGACATAAAATGACGGTAAACATCAGGATGCGAAAAGTTAGCTTGTTGCTTTTGATGGGTCCAAAAGTACAAATAGGTGCATCAATTTATATTATCCACATGAACTTAGCAAACAGAAAATATATTAACTGCTTTAACTGTATTATTACAAATTTCTTTATTCATCTTTCTGTACTGAATGTCATCCCATCTGCTTAAACACAATTTTAATCATGTTTAAGTTATGAAGTTGTCAGACCTAATTAGTTTGCAATATTCAACATTCCATGCATTCTTTAAATTCGATTTGCATGTGTATTTGTTCGTTAAATACGATATGAGTGCTACTGTATTGAGTAAGTCGTCATTAAACACACACACATTATGGTTGTCATAGACCACACCGCTTTAATGAATAAGAAAATTAATCGAAGTATACTATAATATGCCACTAGAGGATTAATAAACTAACAGAAAACGAGTAAGTTGTAAATTGTTGTTTTTGCCGCCGCATCGCGCGGGTTTCTTACTAGTATATATATATATATATATATATATATATATATATATATATATATATATATATATATATATATATATATATATATATATATATCTTTTTGGAGTAGCTCAATGTTTATTCCCCTTTCTCAAAAAGAGGTTCTCATCATATATTGATTAATAACTGGTTAAATAGTTATAAGGTATTACAACTGCATATTATTTATTAAAATGATTTTAAAATTAAGCTTATTATTAAAATAGTTAAACAATATATCAGATGCCAATAATTAATGTATGATGTAACCAAATCGATACAAAGTATTAGAATAGATAAAAAAACTTGTACTAATAAGATTATGACACGTGACAAAACGATGAAAATTTACTGACCTTCCTAATTTCGGTATATATAATGTAATATTTTTAATACTTTATTGTCTTTTGTCATAATATTATCAAGTAAATATTTTAAATGTTATTACTTATGTGAATATTATACTCATAAATGTATGTAGAGAAATTTTTATACTTAAGAATTAACTAATAAACATATAAAATAATATAACTTAAATACGGTAACGTATAAAAATGATTTATTTACGATAACAATATCGGTACCTTCTTCAATATTTACTTATCTAGAGATCAAAGATAGAACTTTGATTAGATTTTAATAATCAACAAATTATTATTTTAATAAATAAATAAATAAATGATATGGGTAAAAAGGACGCACCCGTCACCTCATAAAGGACTTTTGAGTGAGGCGGTGAGATTAGTAAATATCCCAAACACAAAGGTGTATAAAGAAACATTTAGTGGTCCCAAAGTGCAAACTTACAAAAGTACCCCATCAATTTTCATAAACTGCACAGTCACCCCTCCTATATTTATATCAACAAAGCTCCCCAATTTGAGCCTTTTATGTTTCCCTCTCCCTTTTTCCAAAAAACCGGACGACAAAAGATCTCAACGATCCACAGCCCACCTGAATCCCCAAATTCATCTACAATCACATGAATCAATCTGATTGTATAAGCAATTTTCACTCGGATTTCAACAATTTCGAAGGTCTCGATGATTGATTGAGGTGTAATCATTTGGGTTTGTTGATTGTGTTTTACGGTCAATGCGTCAGAAGAAAACCAACCTTCAGATCGGAGAAGAACGAAGCTCTTCCGATTCGAAATCCCCACAGTTTCAATCGCAAGAAAACTCTGTTTTTAGCGACAGATACACATCGAGAATCCCTCATCTTCAAATCCAGTTACCATCAAGAAATTGTGATGAACAACGACCCAAGTTCAAGGAAAACACAACGACCCAGAAAACCCTTATCTCAAATCCTCAAAAGAGACCTGTGGTTATGAGCCCTCAAATGAAAGCCTCACCCCATCATCATCACCATCAACACTATCATCATCATCATTCGTACGACCACCACCGGAGAAATTCGCATCAAAAGTCTTTAATTTGTTGTTCATCTTCGGAAGCCCTTTTAGCGACTAAAACAATTGCTTTTAAGCTCTTCAAGTTTACCCACGTTAAGCTTTTTTGGATTAAAGTTCCTTTCAGGGTTGTAATCCTTCTCTTTTTGCCTTCAATTTACTACTTTTCTTTGAGCTATCGATCTTTCTATCTATATATACTCTTTGTTATCGCTTTCTGTAGCGTTCTTTTATCTTCATTTAACATTAATAGTCTTCACACCACTAATCTCCCTTCAATCCGGTTGTTTGTCGCTCGAAATTTTCCAAATCTGAAGCTTTCTAAATCTGATAATCAATCAAAAACACACCCACCAGTTGTTTGGTCAATTGGGTCAAAGACCAGATTTGAGGAGAACACAAATTCAGGATACTTGGTGAAGGTATACAGCAATGGGGATGTTTATGAGGGTGAGTTTTACAAAGGAAAGTGTTCTGGAAGTGGGGTTTATTACTACAACTTGAATGGGAGGTATGAAGGTGATTGGGTTGACCAGAAGTATGATGGTTATGGTGTCGAAACTTGGGCTAAAGGGAGCCGATATCGCGGACAATATAGGGACGGATTGAGGCATGGCTATGGTGTTTATAAATTTTACACAGGAGATATGTATGCTGGAGAATGGTTCAAGGGGCAGTGTCATGGATGTGGAGTTCATACATGTGAAGATGGTAGCAAGTATTCTGGTGAGTTCAAAGGAGGTATCAAACATGGGCTTGGCCACTATCATTTCAGGTAAAAATTCTAACCAAATGTCACAAATTTGTGAGAATTATATATTTATTTGATTACATATGATTTACATTCATGTTTATCTTAGTTCATTTGAGATTAAATTTGCTAATGTTAGTTTAATTAAACAGTAAATGGCACTTGACCACAATTTTGAATTTTAAAGATTCATAAGCGTGTCTTGTAGGTAATGATACTTTGTGGTGAGTGGAAATAGAATGATGATTGTTGGTGCATTTGTGTTTTGTGAACTGTGTTTCATCATTTAGTGCTGAATTAATTACTGTAAAATTAGATTTTTAAAATCTTGCCTCTGGATATCTTGGTTTATGAGGTTGATTATGGTTAGAGTTTCTGCTATACACACTGCCAACATGTGTAGACTCATTAATGACTAGCGCCTATTAATAGTTCCACATTAATATTAGTTGCAAGGTCAACATCTTTTTTAAACAGTCAAAAAACAGATGCACTCATGGTTAAGGGTCCTACAATTTCACTGATACCATTTAATTTTGTTGTTAAGTTTCAAATAGTAAAGCTTTGTGAGCTTGTGAACTCTACAATTTCACTGATACCATATAATTTCACTGAGTTATTAAATGAAGCTGAAATTACCTAATTGCCCATTGTCATGGTTACATTATTGACATGTATAATATTATTGAGCTTATGTGATTACATGATGATGCAGAAACGGGGACACATACGCTGGAGAATACTTTGCAGACAAAATGCATGGTTTTGGCGTTTACCGTTTCGCAAATGGGCATCGGTATGAGGGTGCTTGGCATGAAGGAAGAAGACAAGGACTTGGTATGTATACTTTCAGAAATGGTGACACTCAATCAGGTCACTGGGATAATGGGATTCTCACTGTTTCAACCTCTCGAGATTCATCTGCATCATCTTCTTTTGTTTCTCATGCCAAAGTCCTCAAAGCAGTTCAGGTAAATCAAACAGTTATCGCATCTTCTATTTATTTTGTTTCTCTGTGTCACTGGCTTCTTTTTATGTTCTCTATTATTGAAATCTTATGTTTATGAATCTAATGTGAGGTTGTTTTTCAGGAAGCAAGACGTATAGCTGAAAAAGCAGTTGCTGCAGCAGATGTGGAGGAGAGGGTGAACAGAGCCGTGACTGCAGCTAATCGGGCGGCCAATGCAGCAAGAGTGGCGGCAGTTAAGGCCGTCCAAAACCGAATGCATCAGCTTGATGACAGCGATGATCTACCACAAGACATAGTCTGATTCACTTCTGTGGGAAAATTAGTGTTTTGGATCGCAATGGTTTTCTAGAAGTAAACAATGGCTGGTGGTGCAAGGAGGTGGTGCCGCCTGGAACCGCAATCAGCTTAAGATATTGAAGGTACTGATTGAGGAGCAAATGGTATCCCTCTTTCTTCCGGCTACAAATAAGTATAAGTTTTTATGTATGTATAATGTGCTGCTGGTACCACTAATAGGTTTATGCATTCAAGGGCACTAAAGTGCCTGTTTCCTTTTTTTTTTTTTCTTTCTGGTGTAACATGAAATCGAAAGGATATTCGAGGAAGGGGCTCGTTACAGCATAATACTGCTGCATAGCCACCAAGATTCATGAGAGTTAGGAGGCCTTTTTCATGTCCTTTGCCTCTTTTGTTCAAATGTAAAATGTACATGTTTGTGTCTTCACTGAAAAAAAAGTCAACATAGTGTTGTATTGGCTTTCGCTTCTATGGATCTAATGTTTTTATCTAATATTGTGGCTTTCTAATCGGCTTTTTGGAATGTATACGGCCACATGGCTCCTAACCGCGGGGTCTAGCACGTGGGTCCAATGCGTGCGGCCCTGCTTGTAGGTTCCACTTATGTGACTTCTCTGGCTTTTATATGGCTTTTGAGAAGTCTTCTCAAGCACACTTGTGTATCATGATCACATGGGATACTGCAAGTGGGCCGGATACAGGATGTATGGTTCATAGTAGCAGTCCTGGAGATTAAACTTGAGTAATCTGCTTTTGACCTTGTAAAGTTATACATGCTGATTTTTAAATTACTTGACATAATTAAGTACTTGGTTTTTCACACCCAAAAAGATCATGTTGCAATTGAATCTTAGGTTAACATGATCATTAATATCCAGATAAAAAAGAAACTACAAACCTTCATGGGTTAATAGTTATATTGTTATTTAATCTTTAAAACTATATACATTATCCCTTCTTCAAAAAAAAAACCTTACTTTAATGGAGCATTTGAAAAACTTGATTACTATTATGTGAAATTTTCCCTTCTAAAATAATTATTAATAGGTTTTCATGATCAAACTCCGTAGGCATATGCAAAGAACCAGCCATCTCTTATAAGAAATTAGACTCGTCTGCAAATGATTTAGGTCACATGACTAGAGTTCAATATATCCTGATGTGTGTTTTTCTTAGAACAACTAAGTCACTCTTTTATCTTTACTCTTAAATTTACACGTTTGTCTATTACGAGGCATGAACCTCGATTATTTTGGGGGCA